>CM050164.1:172904103-173333652 GCA_027410445.1 Discoglossus pictus
CTTATCACAGACATCTGCAAAATCCCGATATTGTAGAGGAAGCTTAGTCAAGTTTGTAGCAACCATTTCATTAATTGTTGTGGCAACAGGTGTTACCTTAGAGGGTTGACAATTCATTAAGCAGTGTTCTGAAGGAAAGGACAAAGTTCTGATCTTCCAATCAATCTGTGGGTTATGCAGAGCAAGCCAAGGTACCCCCAAAATCACTGGAAACTTTGTTGAGGAAATTAGGTGGAAAGATATAGTCTCATGGTGATTCACTTCCAGAGTCAACTTTAAGGGCACAGTTTCATGTGTAACCGGGCCCGACGTAAGTGGAGAACCGTCCACTGTCTCCATTAACACAGGTGAAGAATTAGGGATAGACTGAATTCCATTTCCTGCTGCAAATTTAATGTCCATAAAGTTTCCGCCTGCTCCAGAATCTATCATAGCTGTAGTTGAAATTTTATGATCACCACATTGCAACGTGATAGGCACCACAAAATGAGGATGTTGAGTCAACATACCCTCTTCACCATGAGCCAGAGAAAACAAGGGTTGTGTGACAGAATCGAGTTGATCTGCAATCTGGGATTGGTGTCGAATCTGTGCGCCCTCAGCAGCCATAGCTATTGTTCTTTTGGATTTGCTAGGGCAATTGATGGCATAGTGCCCTGCACTACCACAATACATGCATAAATTGTGAGTGTGTCGCCACTGTTTTTCTTCATTGGATAATGGCCCTCTTATTAGATTTACCTGCATAGCCTCAGGCTCAGAGTCTGAAGGTGTTTGTGGGGTTGGAGTAGAAATTCTTGAATAGGAAATAGGAGTAGTACTTGGTCTAAAAGAGCCCTGTCTTTCCAGTCTTCTTTCAGAAAGTCTCCGATCGATACAGATAGCAAAACGCACGAATGCATCAAAGTCAGCAGGAAGATCAACACGAGCTAGCTCATCTTTTATAGCTTCTGAGAGACCTTTTCTGAAGTGGAACCTCTGAGCTGATTGGTTCCAGGTAGTATCAGCAACCTATAATACTCTAAAAAATGATCTTAGTTTATTTTTTGGGGCCTAGGTGTTATTACTTAAATGCGTACCAAAATATTGTCCTGTGGATCCTATTTAGGAATCCTTGAACAACCAACCAAGGTTGTACAGAAACACCTTTTATGCAGCCTTTATTTGAATTATTATTGCCACATACTAATTTTAAAAAATTCAATCTTTATTTGTACATTTAAAATGTTGTTAAAAATGCAACGATTAAAAAAATCATGTTAAACCCAAGGTGTTTAATCCTTTGGGTTTTTTGACGTCCAGCAAATTATTAGAGGTTTATTTAAGTTTTATTTTTGTTGTTATTATATTCTTTGCTTTGATCACAGCTTTTTTATTTAATTACTTTATTATGCTCAAGTCAATAAAAGATTTGTTTTTTTAATTCAATTGTATTTGTGTATTTTTGGGTATGTTTCCTTAGTCAAATCCTTATCAGGTACCCTGGATTTTAATTTACATAAGATTAAATTTTTTACATAGGATTAAGATAAGGTTTTATAATCCTTTTGTCTGTTGTATAGTTTTGTTTATTCATACAGCACTTCACTGGAGTATATGTTTTAGGTGCCTTTGCATTTCTTTTGTGTTAATCTTTTGTCCTGTTTATTTATGTTAATTCGGAATTCTATTTCTTAAAGTACATTATAATTCAAGTTGTGTTATTCAAAAATGCTTATCTTAAAGTGCTTGTGCTATTTGACTTAGTGCTTATTTTTTCTTATATTACCCTTTTACCTCGTGACTGTTAGTCTGTCACAGTCACTACTTTACCTTATTCATTTATAGTGCTAATACTGTGCTATTTTTAAACAATGTATACACTCCTGATTATGCTGTTTCTTAAACTATATATTTCCTAAATGCTTCGGTCTATTGTTTTTTAGAAGGAGGTTGTGTCCTCCTTTTTCTTCAGTTTTTTTGCTTTAATTATGCTTTTACTCCTTTTTCCTTTTTCTTGCTTTTCTATTTCCTTATTCTTGTATATTACTCTATTGTTACTATATTGAGACTTTATGGTGAAGGAATTGGCTTTCTATCTTTCTTTTTAGTTAGTAGTGGACCTGGAGCTTTTGAGCTGTATCTATCATGCTCCACGCTATATTGGCGTGGTCTGCGCTGTGATCGCGCTTTCTGATGACGTCACAATCTTCCGACGCGCGTTTCGTGAGGCTCTATCTGTCTCTCACTCATCAGGGCCCCTTGTCAAATAGCACAAGCACTTTAAGATAAGAATTTTTGAATAACACAACTTGAATTATAATGCACTTTAAGAAATAGAATTCCGAATTAACATAAATAAACAGGACAAAAGATTAACACAAAAGAAATGCAAAACATATACTCCAGTGAAGTGCTGTATGAATAAACAAAACTATACAACAGACAAAAGGATTATAAAACCTTATCTTAATCCTATGTAAAAAAATTAATCTTATGTAAATTAAAATCCAGGGTACCTGATAAGGATTTGACTAAGGAAACATACCCAAAAATACACAAATACAATTGAATTAAAAAAACAAATCTTTTATTGACTTGAGCATAATAAAGTAATTAAATAAAAAAGCTGTGATCAAAGCAAAGAGTATAATAACAACAAGAATAAAACTTAAATAAACCTCTAATAATTTGCTGGACGTCAAAAAACCCAAAGGATTAAACACCTTGGGTTTAACATGATTTTTTTTAATCGTTGCATTTTTAACAACATTTTAAATGTACAAATAAAGATTGAATTTTTTAAAATTAGTATGTGGCAATAATAATTAAAATAAAGGCTGCATAAAAGGTGTTTCTGTACAACCTTGGTTGGTTGTTCAAGGATTCTTAAATAGGATCCACAGGACAATATTTTGGTAGTATCAGCAACCCACTGTCTGAATTCAGCAGCATATTCAGCCACGGAGCGCCTCCCTTGATGCAAATGAAGTAGAGTGGCTTCTGCTGTAGCACATCGATTGGGGTAATCAAAAACTAGGCACATGGCCTCAAGAAAGTCATTTAGATTACCCAAGACTGGACTGTCCTGTTCCAGAAGAGGGGAGCCCCAAGCCAGGGCTTCATCTTTGAATAGTGAAAAAATAAATCCCACCTTCTCTCTTTCAGATGGAAATTGGTGAGGTAACATCATGAAGTGCAAACGGCATTGATTTAGGAAACCCCTAAATTTTTGCGATCTCCTCCAAACTTTTCTGGCAGGGGCAAGCGGGCATGTTGTGCAGGTGTAACAGTAGCAGCTGAAACATCACGTGCCCTGTAGCTGGTGTACTCACTGTGCATTGACTGAAATTTATTTTGCAGTTCAGCTACCTGGTCCTGCAGCACTTGGATGGTCTGTGCCTGGTTCTGCACGGTTCTTGCAGTAAAAGCAACCTGCTGGGCCAATGCAGAATCTGTCCCGGCGGTCTCCATGAAAGGGCCAGATTATTCTGTAATGATATAGGAATCACAAAGTTGTGGAGACCAGTAGCCAAGGTCAGCAATAATCCGGTTCAGCAACTTGTAGGTTAAACAGGAACAAGCTTTTATTGAAGGGATCAGGAACCAACAATAATCTGGCAAGGTACATTTGACAGGAAGTGCCTTATATAGGCCAAGGACCAGACACCTGACCAGACACAGCTGAAGAGACTTAGGTACTGATAAAATTGCTAGCAGAGTCAAGCTTATAAGGTCTCAATGGAATTCACAAAAGGCAGGCTGGCGCAGTGGTAGGGAAGAGGTATAGCAGCCTGGGGACCAGGGTTCAAAACCCAGCAGAGTCAATTCCTCACAGCCTTTGGCGCTCATTGACAACAACTGTGAGCCCGCAAGCAACAACCAGTATTGCTGAGAACTATATACTGCTCAGAGCACTGATATTACATAATATCCTAACACCCCCTTGTGGACATTACTATCCAACACAACTAACAACATAGAGCCCTATTAAATTGGTGCTCAGATCAAAATTTTAGCATGTATTGCAATAAGTAGCAGTTTTTGATATTAAATTACCCTCTTAACCCGACACGTAGCCGACTTGTGTTTTAAAACGAGAAATGCCTAAGAGACAGGCAACGTGGAACGTTGCAGCCCAAAGACCCATTGATCTGTCAACCACGTTGCCCTTACGATCCAATGTTGCTATTAAATTGCTAAGAAGTCACACGCAAGCTCGCCCGTAACATGCAAATGGACGCCGAAGACACATGGGTGCTCCAGAGCACCCGCAAAGGCTAGGAAAAGCCCTTAGGTGCACTTCCAGAGCAGCAAAAGAGCAGAGGTTCCGATTGGGACCCAGCAAACTCCTAATATTAACCCATGCTGCTGGGGTCCCGATTGGGACCTCCGCGGCTTTTTACAGGTTAACCCCTGCTGCGGGGGTACTTCAAGTACCCCCCGGCACCTAAAATGAACCCCCTTATGCTGGGGGTCCCCATATTACCCGTTGCAGTGGGGGTTCCAATCGGGACCCCCACTGTATTTAAAAATGTATATTTCCCGCCTTGCGGATCCTTAAAGGACCATAAAGGCCCTCAAAGGACCCGCGCTAAATACAGAATAAACATCTGCCACAGGGGTACTATAAGTACCCCCACTGGCACCTAAATTTAACCCCAACACTCAAGGGAGGACTATACAGACCCCCATGAAGCTCTAATTACCCCCTCTCTGTCCCATAAGGGTCTATACGGACCCTTATGGGAGTTTAATTAACCCCCCAGTCCCATAAGAGTCTATATAGGCCCTTATGAGACACTGATTAACCCCATCAGTCCCATAAGGGTCTATACAGACCCTTATGGAACAGTGATTAACCCCAATATTAACACTATAAGTGCCGCGAGGGTCCGCCAGGACCCTCATGATGCAAAGTCTAAACACTACACTATTAACCCCCCTCTACCCTATTAACCCACTCAACACTATTAGCCCCCTCTACACTATTAACCTCTACACTACCTATCTAACACCCTAATAAAATCCCCATTACCCCACTAATTACACAAAATAAAAAACCCACCTAATTACAGAAAATAAAAAAACTACATTACTGAAAATAAAAAAAGAACACTACATAAAATAATGAAAGAACATTACAGAAAAAAAAAAAAAATTACATAAAATAAAAAAACCTAAAGTACATAAAATAAAAAAAACAAAGTTACAGAAAATAAAAAAGCCTACATTACACAAAATAAAAATATACATTACATGCTGTAAAACCCCAAAATGCATACAGGTAAACCCCTAACTACATACAGTAAAACCCCTAAAGTAAAACCCCTAAATACATACAGTTAAACCTCTAACTACAGTAAAACCCCTAAATACATACAGTTAAACCTCTAACTACATACAATTAAACCCCTAAATACATACAGTTAAACTCCTAACTACATACAATTAACACAACATATAATCAAACACATTCTAAATAGTACACTTACCTTTCCTAATTGGCCATCCACTGATGCCCCCGTCCTTCTTGTAGTCTTCACCGGCAGGGCCCCTCAAAAAAAACCTGAAGGGTAAAAAAACAATTTGGGAAATGGCGCCTTCTGATTGGCTTAAGGCGCTGTTAATCCTATTTCAGCCACTCAGAAGGTGCAAATGTGTGAGGCAATCAGAATGGCATAAACCCCTATATCCCATTCTAATTGGCTTTCAGTCATTTGTAATCCAATCAGAAGGCTTTATTACCTTTAGCCAGTCAGAATGGGATACACCCCCACAGGTTGTATCCCATTGTGATTGGATCCAAGCATCTGCATCTTCTGATTGGCTGATGCAACTGTCAATCAGATTGCAGCCAATCAGAAGACGCAGATGCTTGGAGCCAATCACAATGGTATACACCCCAATGAGTGGCATAGCTATGGGCTGGCATGAGCAGGGCAGCACCTGGGTGTCAGCTCCTTGTGGGCGCCACTCATGTGCCTTCCCCCAGACTCCCTCCTACCCTCTTTCCTCTTTCCTTCTCCCTAGTCTCTCTCCCTCCCACTTGTCTCTCTCACACTAGTCTCTCCCCTCCCTTGTCTCTCTCCCCCTAATCTCTCCCTTCTCTTGTCTCTCTTCCATTAGTCTCTCTCCCCCCTCCCCCTTGTTTCTCTCCCCCTCTCCCCTGTCTCTTACGTCTGTGCACTGTGGTTTGGATGATGGCACCCCCCCCATGCTAGACCCTGCTCTCATCTGAAGCTCCCAAGGTAAGAAACATGGGAGAAGGGAAGAGAGACAAGGGGGAGGAGGGGGGAGAGATGCAAGGGGGGGAGGGGGGAGAGAGACATGGGGAGATGGGGGAGAGAGAGACAAGTGGGGAAGAGAAACAACGTGGTGTAGGGGGAGAGAGACAAGGGGAGGAGGGGAGAGGGGAGAGAGACTAGAGGGTGGAGAGACAGTGGGAGAAAGGGGAAAGAAACAAAGTGGAGAGACAAAAGAGGGAGAGACAAGGGGGAGGAAGGAGAGCGATAGACAGGGGGAAAAGCGATAAGGAGGAGGAGGGGAAGAGAGAGACAATGGTGAGGAGGGGAAAGAGACAAGGGGAGGAGGGGGAGAGAGACAAGAAGGGAGAGAGAGAGAGACAAGAGGGGGGAGAGACAATCGGGAGGAGGGGGAGAGAAACAAGGGCAGGAGGGGAGAGGGGAGAGAGACTAGAGGGTGGAGAGACAGGGGGAGAAAGGGGAAAGAAACAAGGTGGAGAGACAAAAGAGGGAGAGACAATGGGGAGGAAGGGGAAAGAAACAATTGGAGAGACAAGAGGGAGAGAGACAAGGGGGAGAGGGAGAGAGAGACAAGGGGAGGAGGGGGAGAAAAACAAGGGGAAGGAAAGGGGATAAAACAAGGGGAGAGAGGGGGGTGGAGAGAAACAAGGGGAGGAGGGGGGACAAGGGAGGGTGGAGAGGAGAAGGGGAGAGACAAGGGGAGAAAGAGAAGGAGAAGAGTGTGAGAAACAAGGGAGAAGGGGAGAGGCAGGGGGAAAGGGAGTGACAAGGGTGGGGGTAGACAAGGGGGGAAGGGAGAGACAAGGGGGGAAGACAAGGGGGAGGAGGGGGGAGAAACAAGGGGAGGAGGGGGAGAGGGGAGAGAGAAAAGAGGGGGGAAGAAAAAAGGAAAGGGGAGGGACAAGAGCAGGAGATTGAGAAGAGTTAGAGGGAGAAGGGGGAGACAATGGAGAAGGGGAGACAAGGGAGAGAGGAGAGACAAGGGGGGAGAGAGAGGAGAAGGGGAGACACAAGGGTGGGGGGAGAGACAAGGGAGAAGAGAAAGACAAGGTGAGAGAGAGAAGGGTGGGAGAGACAAGGGTAAAGGGAGAGACAAGGGTGGAGAGAGACAAGGGTGGGGAGAGACAAGAGGAAAAGAGAGAGAGAAGAAGGAAAGGGAAAGGCAAGGGAGTGACAAGGGGGAAAGGGAGAGACAAGGGGGAAAGGGAGAGGCAGAAGGGAGAGAAGCGAGAGGGACAAACAGAAGGAGGTAGAAGGGAGCCAAAGGGAAGGGAAAAGGCAGAGGAGGAGAAGGAAGAGGCAGGTGGGAGAGAGGGAGAAGAGAGAGAAGGGGAGAGAGAGATAGCGAGTAAAGGGAGAGGCTGCACATACAGACATAGGCTTCATTTAATCCTTTCAGGCACAGGCTGCACCTTGGTCCTTTCAGGCACAGAAAACTGGAGTTGATGTGTACAGAGGTACCACTGAATATATATATATATATATATATATACACATATATAAAGGAATTAATAATGTTCGCACCGGGGGGGCGACAAACTCAGGGACAGCCCCAGGTGGCAAAAGCTCTAGCTATGACACTGACTGCCCCTATATGTCCTGCTATATACTGTCCCCAGTATATGACAATAAAGCTTAGTATGTAACATAACACTTTGAGAACCAAGATCAATTTTTAATATTTCTGTGTTTTTCACTTTGTTGTTATTATGGCTTGCTGTCACCACCATAATGACATCTCATCATACAAAAAGGGCTAAGACACTGACTGCCCCTATATGTCCTGCTATATACTGTCCCCAGTATATGACAATAAAGCTTAGTATGTAACATAACACTTTGAGAACCAAGATCAATTTTTAATATTTCTGTGTTTTTCACTTTGTTGTTATTATGGCTTGCTGTCACCACCATAATGACATCTCATCATACAAAAAGGGCTAAAAACTAACAAACTCCTAAGTCTGAATCTTCTAAATCAATCTTCTTAAAACCTGCTATCTGTGAAATCAGATCCAATACAGACAAGTATAAAAACTGTATCTTCAAATGCAAGTTCAGTGGGAGGATGCTGAAGATAAATATTTATAAACAAATTAGAAATGTTGCAGGAAGATCCAAAAGTTTGCTACTGATTAATCTGTGGAAAGGCTTGAAATGGCCAGAGCACATCAAACTTTAAAGACACCAAAGATTGCACAACAGCCCAGACATATCATTATATGCCTTCATTACTATAACACTAAAGAAGCAACACACAGATAGGCCTGCAAACAAGGCCAACTGGGTATTGATAACTTCCCCCAATAATGCTGTCCAAGCAAAGAGACATGAAACCAATATCAGCCTTGCAGAAAGAGGGAATAATATATAGATGGGGTCACCCTTTTAAGCTTCTCTACAATCATGGAGGGAAGTCCCGTGCAATCACAACAAAAGAGGATGATATTACTTACTACCTTAAAAGTATGGCTCGCAGTAGGGCCGCTGATGCTGGCAAGGAACACCAAAGGCGCTCCTTGTGCTGATGGAGATGAGCGCCATAAGCACTCATCCCTCCGACCCCCTAGGACTTTCGGACCACAAATGCAGACCCTCGCGAAGAGATATAAATGTAATTTTCCTCTTATCTGTTCTGTATATTTTGGAAAGATAAGGTGACAAATGTATACATGGTGATTTTTGATGGTAGTACAATCAATAATGAGTACCTCCCTTTACACCGGGCTGTCAAGTTCCTCTCACACCAGTGAGTGAGTTGCCAGTTCCTTGTCCAGTGGGCCACAGCACCTGTTATTCCTTGGTGGTCTCTTATCCAAGTACTGACCAGGTCAAACCTGCATATCTTAGGCGCACATGAGCTCCTCTCCTTCCTTGAGTCACTATGACTCAAAGCTTTCTGGACATATGCAGCCTTATTAAATTGCAATTTGGCAAATTCTATAGGGCTCTATATAAGCCCATGGCATATTTTTTTTACAGAAGTTTTTAGTCAGTTAACTTCTATCCAAAAGCAAGATCTTCAGGGACTAAAAACTTCTGTAAAAAATATATGCTATGTGCTTATATAGAGCCTTTTAGAATTTGCCGAATTGCAATTTAATAAGGCTGATGGTCTACTGTTCTTTCTGTCTCCAACTCTCATCCATTCTCGCTATGGCAATAATAGTCTTTGTTGGTATGTCCCAGGATTTGGAAAAACTGGGTGATCTGTCTCTTTCCACAGTTTTAAGGTACGAAGTAAAACAATATCATCCTCTTTTGTTATGATTGCACGGGACTTCCCTCCATTATTGTAGAGAAGCTTAAAAGGGTGATCCCATCTATATATTATTCCCTCTTTCTGCAAGGCTGATATTGGTTTCATGTCTCTTTGCTTGGACAGCACTATTGGGGAAAGTTATCAATACCCAGTTGGCCTTGTTTGCAGGCCTATCTGTGTGTTGCTTCTTTAGTGTTATAGTAATGAAGGCATATAATGATATCTCTAGGCTGTTGTGCAATCTTTGGTGTCTTTAAAGTTTGATGTGCTCTGGCCATTTCAAGCCTTTCCACAGATTAATCAGTAGCAAACCTTTGGATCTTCCTGCAAAATTTCTAATTTGTAAATTAGAATGTATAGATTTATTTTCAGCATCCTCCCACTGAACTTGCATTTGAAGATACAGATTTATATTTTGCAGATTTGTGTTCTACATATTGCACTGAATCAAATAAACCATCAACTTTGTCTTTAAGATCATTTTGTTCTCCTGCCCAATTCTTGCTGATACTTGTGAAATTCTTGAAGAGCACGGTCATTTTCTTCTCTTAACAGATACTTCACATTTACCCAGATAGCCTGCTGTTCCAAGGGGATATCAGGCATACTCTCTGTACTTGTCTGTATTGGATCTGATTTCACAGATAGCAGATTTTAAGAAGATTGATTTAGAAGATTCAATCTTAGGAGATTGTTAGTTTTTAGCCTTTTTTGTATGATGAGCTGTCATTATGGTGATGACAGCAAGCCATAATAACAACAAAGGGAAAATACAGAAATGCTATTATAAATTTATCTTGGGTCTCAAAGTGTTATGCTATATACTAAGCTTCATCACATATTATAATTGTGAAACTGCGAGTTGTTGTCACGCTCGCACAACTCACAGTTTCACAAATCCCTCTGCCATTTCTCCCTTTACCCCACTAATGCTCGAGATGAGCGTCATACGCACTTATCGCGCCATATCAGCCTCACATCAGCCCTGGAGCCTCTCTGCTCTGGTGAAGTGCGCCCACAAGTGGGACGCACGCGTACGAGCGGGACGCGTGCACGGGTAGCCGGGCATACAAGCGCGCACAAGCTCACGCAAAGACGGCACATAAGTGTGCGCACACGTCTGCAGCATTGAGGTGAGGGAGGAGTGAGGGGAGAAAGAAACAGGGGGAAGAGAGACACAGGGAGAGAGGAGGGGGAAGAGATACATGAGGGAGGGAGAGGAGGAGGGGAATAGAGACACGAGAGGAGGGGGAAGAGAGACAGAGGGGACAGGGGAAGTGAGATACAGGGGTGGGGAAGAGAGACACAGGGGAGGGAGAGGAGGGGGAAGAGAGACACAGGGAAGGGGAAGAGAGGCACAGGGGAGGGAGAGGAGGAGTGGAAGAGAGACACAGGAGAGAGAGAGGAGGGGGAAGAGAGACACAGGGGAGGGAGAAGAGAGACACAGGGGAGGGAGAGGAGGGGAGGAAGAGAAACAGGGGAGGGAGAGGAGGGGAGGAATAGACACAGGGGATGGACAGGATGGGGGAGGAGACACAGCGGATAGGGGAAGAGACGAGGGGCAAGGGGTGGAGAGACACAGGGGAGGGAGGAGGGGGGGCAGAGACACAGGGGAGGGAGAAAGACACGGGAGGAGAGGGGGAAGAGACACAGGGGAGTGAGAGGGGGCAGAGACACAGGGGAGGGAGACGGGTGAAGAGACACAGGGGAGGGAGAAAGACACAGCGGAGTGAGAGTGGGGAAGAGACACAGGGGAGGGAGAGGGGGAAGGAGAAACAAGGGAGGGAGAGGGGGGAAAGAGACACAGGGGAGGGAGAGGGGGAAGAGACACAGGGGAGGGAGAGGGGAGAAGGAGAAACAAGGGAGGGAGAAGGGGAAAGAGACACAGGGGAGGGAGGGAATAGACACAGGGGAGGGAGAGGAAGTAGAGGGCGAGAGAGACTCACAATGAGCACCAAGGCCACTCATTGCAAGGCAGCTCACACCAGTTTGGCCAGAGCCTAATCAGCCGCTCTCCCCATGTCTGCTTTCCAAGCTTTAAAGTGAAGCTGCACCTGGACCAATTAGGAGTTCTCCAGGAGTTTAACTCCGTAACTCCTGTCAAGAACTTTTTACATGCTTTACTTGGCACCATCCTCTAGGGGGCAAACGGTCACAATATATATATATATATATATATATATATATATATATATAGACTGTATATATATATATATATATATATATATATATATATATTCAGTGGTACCTCTATACACATCAGCTCCAGTTTTCGTCATTAATAAATACGTTAAAAAGGAGAGGACCTAATACTGAACCTTGAGGAACCCCACTTACCACATTAGTCCAATTGGAGTATGTTCCATTCACAACAACCCTTTGTTTCCTGCCTTTTAGCCAGCTCCCAATCAATGAGCAGATATTTACTGCAATTACTGTTTCCCTTAGTTTGCACAAAAGTCTTCCATGTGGCACTGTATCAAAAGCCTTTGTAAAATCCAAAAAGACTACATCCACTGAGTTCCCTTGATCCAAGTTCCTACTAACCTCCTCATAGAAGCTAATTAGATGGCATGGTCTGACATGACCTATCCTTCATAAATACATGTTTACTGCTACTTATGATCTTGTTCAAATAGACATATTCTTGTATACTGTCCCTTATCAACCGATCTAAAAGCTTCACAACTACAGAAGTGAGGCTCACTGGTCTATAATTTCCTGGATTTGCTCTTGCTTCCTTCTTAAATATAGATATTACCTCTGATTTTCTCCAGTCATCTGGTAGCGAACCTGTGGGGAGTGAATCTTGAAAAATTAGATATAATGGTTTGCTACACTTAGGGGTGTACTCACTTTTGTTGCCAACGGTTTAGACATTAATGGCTGTGTGTTGAGTTATTTTGAGGGGCCAGCAAATTTACACTGTTATACAGGCTGTACACTTACTACTTTACATTGTAGCAGAGTGTCATTTATTCAGTGTTGTCACATGAAAAGATATAATAACATATTTACTAAAATGTGAGGTATAATATATTCAGTGGTACCTCTGTACTTATCAGCTCCAGTTTTCATGTTTTTTGGTACTCGACGCCCCTCACTTAGGGCCTTATTCTATTAGCGGCCGTAAATCGTCCGTAAGGCTGCGATTCCTTGCGGGGGTTCAGTTAACTCGCGATTCTATTATACGGCACCGCAAGGATCTCCTTTTACGGCCGGCCGCATATCTTGGAACCGGCCGTAAGCTGTGAAATATAAAAACTCAAAAATAAATTCAAGCCTGCACTGTACAGCTCTGTAAATGCTAGGGATCATATTGGGGGACATGAGGATTAAAAGGAACCCACTCTCAAGCTTGCACATCAGCCCAAACCCAAGTTCAAATTAACTGTTTATTTTCCGGCTGCGGCGTGGGCGGGTCTGAGGTGCTCCAAGCACTCTGGACTTTTTACATGGATATTTTACGGATATTAAAAATAAAATATTTTACGGATTTGAGTATAGGATAATTATGTGCTATTTTTTCTAACACCTAAAATCCCTTTATAGTCTTCTCAAAGTGCAGGATGGCTTTATTTGAGCTATTTTATGTGCTTAATTGGTGCTAGCGGGACCTCTTTCCTGCAAGTAAGCAGCGGCTCGCTTTTAGCCTTGCAGAGAGGTTTCCCGGAGCAATTGAATTGCAAATAGGAATTTCTTACGGCCGAAACTCTTGCGGCCGTTTTAGATCAAAGGATTTCCTCTGGCGCGAGCGGTAGCAAGAGATAGCAAGGCACCGGCCGCAAGCCTGCCGGAGCCTCCGGCCGTAAGGGAATAGAATAGCCGAATAGCTTGCGGCCGGTCCTTACGGCCCCGCAACGGCTGCGGCCGCTAATAGAATGAGGCCCAGAGTTTTGAAAAAGTAACTTGGAACTCAACTCCTCGACTCGCTCGCAAGACCCAGTATCCTGTCTCTTCAGAAAATGAAGAGCACTGTGTGCCTAAAAGGACCAAGGTGCAGCCAGTGCCTGAAATGACCGACGGCAGCCTTTGTCTGTAAGAACCCAAGTGCAGCCTGTGCTTGTAAGAGCCAAAGTCCAGCCTCTCCCTTTACTTGCTCTCTCCCTCTCCCCATTCCAATTCTCTACTTATTTGCACCATGGCCATCATCTGAGCTTGGGATTGACCTGTGAAAATAGATGTCACAATATCACAATATTTATCCAACATGGATAAACAAAACATAATACACAAAAATAAAACAGAATTGGTATGATAAGCTTCCTTAACCAGATAGGATATCATACACTGATTTCTAGTGATATGGGTATTTTCCACAATCCACCTGTGCAGTAACCAGTAGATAGGGATTGTGCACATACCACATTTTTTCCAACAGAGAGAAATATCAACATGAGGGTAGCTTAAAATGAGCATAAAAAATTACAACTAATAAAATAAGCTGGCCCAAAAAAAAAACAACAGACCAGCAAAATAAAAAAATAAAAAACAAAACCTAAAAAAAAACTATTAAAAATATATTCTTATTCAGTTGACATTTCTGACTATCCTGTATGCTTATCATAACCCATAAAATAATTTCACCTTGTTAATTGTTAGCTTAAAACCTTAATAATTATTATCATGCCTTTGGAATAGGTACCTGTGATCCTAAATATTATCCTAAAAATAGTGTACTTCAGTCCTTCCATAATTCTACATGGGAATCATATCACACGCTGTTCTGGTAAACAAAATTAAACAGTTTTTTCTTCACAAAAACATCTCATCGTATGACCTTGGAAGTGAGACAGAGCTTTCTGAAAACATTGGATCTTGGCAGGTAACCAGTATAATATTTTTTTATTTTATTTATAGTATGCAGCTTCAATGACTTTAATATAATTTTACACATATAATCTTTTAAACGGTTTTAACTGTAATAAAACCTTAAATAATCTCTCTCTTTATCTTTTTTTAATAACCCAGTTCTTTAACAATATATTTACATGTAAATATAAAAACTATTTAGCATAAGTAGGAACCAGATCCAAATAAAACTTTTATTAACAATTATCCAAAATAGCTGATGGCATATAAACACAAATATTAATCTGAAATTGATCAGATTTCAGATTATATTTTGCATGACAACTCTATCACACTGTCCGTCAGATACAATGTACAATCCTTACACAAAATGCAATGATATAATCTGGGCATTGGTACTCTATGTGAACACCAATATTCAATATATAATTCCAGGAGAAACAGCAAATCTCCCTTCAGAGCATCACAAGCCACATCACAATCAGAACATACATGACATCCTCGCACATAGCAAAACAAACAGGGAGAAAGAGAAATAACACAAAACTGCACCATCTACAAGGAACATTTCCCCATCCGATAACAACACTCTCATGTCACTTTCTACATGTTCACTCACTCAACCTCAATACTCAATCATACAGAAATAAAGCATCCACACACACAAAGACAAACATGAACATCTCCAAACATAATGCACTCCACAACACTTACTTCAAACAAGACCCCCCTTTCCCCACTTGGAAAACATAATCTCTACAGAAAAAAATTCATACCGGCATAAAAATCTGCTGATAAACAACATAATTAGGATCAAGACAAGACAACATAGAACATATAATTATATAATTGTGAGCTCACAGAATACTTTATATGTGCATAGATCTCCTCAAATCACTTTGTAAGAATCAAAAACAAATGGTGTGTTCAATAACAACATGGTAACATTTAATTCTTTGCATGTTATTAGTTTAAGCAGAGTGTGATTGTCTATTGTTGTGACTTAGATGAAGATCAGATCACATTTTATGACCAATTTGTGCAGAAATCCATATCATTCCAAAGGGTTCACATACTTTTGCTTGCAACTGTATATATATAGTAACAGAGTAAAGCAAAGAGTGCCCCTAGAGGTCGGTTTGTCTAAAGATCCTAGAAGATTTTTCATAGGAAAGAAAGAGTTAACTCAGGGCAGTGATCAGGGAGAGTGAAGATTGTTTTCTGGAAGACAGTTTTCAGAGCAGAGCAAAGTCGGTTTGTAGAGCAGAGCAAAGTCGGTTTGCAGAGCAAAGCTGTCCACAGAGCAAAGCTGGTCCACAGAGCAAAGCTGATTTGCAGATCAAAGCTGTCAACAGAGCAATGCTAGTCTGCATAATTAGGATACAGACAAGACAAACAACATAGAACATATAATTATATAATTGTGAGCTCACAGAATACTTTACATATGCATAGATCTCCTCAAATCACTTTGTAAGAATCAAAAACAAAAACAACCACATTTTAGCAAATCATATATATATTTACCTGTAACTAATTCTAAATATAATTGGACCAAAAGAATAATATATATATACAGTCAGGTCCATAAATATTGGGACATGGACACAATTCTAACCTTTTTTGCTCTATACACCACCACAATGGATTTTAAATGAAACGAACAAGATGTGCTTTAACTGCAGACTTTCAGCTTAAAGTTTAGGGTATTTACATCCAAATCAGGTGAACAGTGTAGGAATTACAACAGTTTGTATATGTGCCTCCCACTTTTTAAGGGACCAAAAGTAATGGGACAATTGTCTGCTCAGCTGTTCCATGGCCAGGTGTGTGTTATTCCCTCATTATCCCATTTACAAAGAGCTGATACAAGCTCCAGAGTTAATTTCAAGTGTGCTATTTGCATTTAGAATCTGTTGCTGTCAACCCTCAATATGAGATCCAAAGAGCTGTCACTATCAGTGAAGCAAGCCATCATTAGGCTGAAAAAACAAAACAAACCCATCAAAGAGATAGCAAAAACATTAGGTGTGACCAAATCAACTGTTTGGAACATACTTAAAAAGAAAGAATGCACCAAGGAGCTCAGTAACACCAAAAGACCAGGAAGACCACGGAAAACAACTGTGGTGGATGACCGAATAATTATTTCCCTGGTGAAGAAAACACCCTTCACAACAGTTGGCCAGATCAAGAACACTCCCCAGGAGGAAGGTACATGTGTGTCAAAGTCAACAATCAAGAGAATACTTCACCAGAGTGAATACAGAGGGTTCACCACAAGATGTAAACCATTGGTGAGCCTCAAAAACAGGAAGGCCAGATTAGAGTTTGCCAAACAACATCTAAAAAAGCCTTCACAGTTCTGGAACAACATCCTATGGACAGATGAGACCAAGATCAACTTATACCAGAGTGATGGGAAGAGAAGAGTATGGAGAAGGAAAGGAACTGCTCATGATCCAAAGCATACCACCTCATCAGTGAAGCATGGTGGTGGTAGTGTCATGGCGTGGGCATGTATGGCTGCCAATGGAACTGGTTCTCTATTATTTATTGATGATGTGACTGCTGACAAAAGCAGCAGGATAAATTCTGAAGTGTTTCGGGCAATATTATCTGCTCATATTCAGCCAAATGCTTCAGAACTCATTGGACGGTGCTTCACAGTGCAGATGGACAATGACCCGAAGCATACTGCAAAAGCAACCAAAGAGTTTTTTTAAGGGAAAGAAGTGGAATGTTATTCAATGGCCAAGTCAATCACCTGACCTGAATCCGATTGAGCATGCATTTCACTTGCTGAAGACAAAAGTGAAGGGAAAATGCCCCAAGAACAAGCAGGAACTGAAGACAGTTGCAGTAGAGGCCTGGCAGAGCATCACCGGGGATAAAACCCAGCGTCTAGTGATGTCTATGCGTTCCAGACTTCAGGCTGTAATTGACTGCAAAGGATTTGCAACCAAGTATTAAAAAGTGAAAGTTTGATTTATGACTGTTAATCTGTCCCATTACTTTTGGTCCCTTAAAAAGTGGGAGGCACATATACAAATTGTTGTAATTCCTACACCATTCACCTGATTTGGATGTAAATACCCTCAAATTAAAGCTGAAAGTCTGCAGTTAAAGCACATCTTGTTCGTTTAATTTTAAATCCATTGTGGTGGTGTATAGAGCCAAAAAGATTAGAATTGTGTCGATGTCCCAATATTTATGGACCTGACTGTATATATATATAAAACATAAAACCAATTTTTTAAATTACATATGACACTTTTTTGGGGGATAAATACACAAGATTTTCTATAAGCAAGTATAATCTCACTGAAATAACTGTTTAACTTACTCATTACATTCTTTATCTTATTAATATTTTCATAAAAATCATTATTACACTTGCAATAGGGATTGAGCTAATGCTGGTGCAGAAGGTGCAAAACACCTGGGACCACAACAGGGTAAGTGTCATGCCCAGGGCCTGACTGGACTATTTTACACTATAGCCTGGCCTGACTGTCCAGAGTTACCCTGTTTTTATTATTATGGTTATGTATGTTTTATTGCTTATGGTTAAAATATGATTACACTGTTATACTGTATGTATGTTGATTTATGTATTATGTTTCATGTTCTGCAGGCTTTTGCATCGGCCAAACGCCCAAGACCATATTTTTATAGATAATCCTTGTATACTCACTTCAAGATTACAGCAAATGGTTATCGTTAATACAATCACCAAGATGAGATTAAGACCTGAGCCATCAGATGTACAGGATTTCACAGTAAGCAGGAGCAGCCTCTTATGTTACAATATTGTTATCTGGGGATAACTCACTCAGCCCACTTAAATATAATCACCAGGATGAGATTAAGGGCCTGAGTTTCCTAGTAAGCAGGGGCAGCCTATTATTCAGGGATGGGGCTTACTGTGATTGGCCAGCCTGTGTGCCAGAAAATTGTATAAAATGTGACAATTAATAAAGGTATGGCAGTTGCGTCTGTACTTACATAGACAAGATGTAAGTGTCAGTCAGTAAATTCATCCTAATTCTCAGGGATGATATGGTGGTCCTGATATCCTAAGGCCATCTTCTGTACCAGAAGTACTAAGAACTACATGGTCCTGCTGGGGTAGGCTTGAACTAGGTTCCTGTCAAGCTCCATTGAAGAAGCAGGTTGTGACAGTAGGTCACTCTTATTACTAGCAGTAAATAACAACACAATACCTCTTATTAGGTGGGCAGGTAGACAGTTACTCTGTGCACAGGGGCGATCCAATCTACATAAGTAACTCATTATAATACAGTAAACTCCCCGTTATCCGGCACCAATGGGGAATCCCTATTGCCGGATAAGTGTAGTTGCCGGTTAATCGGGAGTCCCTGAAAAATAGGGTCTAAACGACCCTTAAACCCCCCACAAACCCTACAATAAATTAACCAAGGGCCACAGTATGTTAAAAATATGTTTGAAAAAATGTGGGTCTGACTAACAGCATAAAAATGGAGTGAAAAAGTAACAAAGCTAGTTTTTCTGATGGGCATTAACATTTCTGTAGGGCTTGCTGTTTAACTTACTAACTTACTAATTGCTTCTGAAAATTTGCAGGGGAAGAGAGTAGCTGTAAAATATTAAAGAAACCAATGACATAAAAAATCACTCTCATATCCTGCCTCACAAATAGATAGGATAAGAACTCCCTCAGGCTCCAGCTAACAAGATGTGCTGAAGCCAGACAAGGTGGAACTTTCTACTTGCACAGTTTTCTCTAAAAATACTAATATGCTAATTATTTTTATTTTTTTGATTAACAATACAAAGATATAAAAGTGAAAAATAAATGCACATATAACAGATGCAATACTGTGCATTACATGTGCTGTATATTTAAAAGAAAAAAACAAACAAGAAAAAAAGACACCATGCACTCTGCAGATGGCAATTTCTCAAGGTTCATATGGAAAATGACTAGTTGTGGAGAGTATAGAATTTGTTTACCCATCACCTTAGATAATAACTGGTAGATTTCTATCCACAACTTGTAGATTTTATTACACTCCCACCATACATGGGCTTCAGTACCTCGTGAACCACATAATTTCCAACATAAGCCTTCCCCTTTTGGGTCAATTTTGGCCATTTTAGCCAGAGTTAAATGCCATCTATGCATTATTTTAAAAAATAGCTCTATATATGCTGTATTAACCAACGATTTCGTAATCATTTTTATAATTTCCCTCCATATAGTATCCTCTAAGTTCATTCTAAGGTCTAATTCCCAGCCTTTAACTCCTAAGCTTTTAGAGAATGGGGTTCTTCTATTTTTGTTGGGGTACACACAGATTTTTCCTCAAGCTTTCATAATTGAGCCAAGTAAATTTTGTAGTCTCGAGTTTCAAGTGCAGCTCCTGTAGGGTAATGAGGTTGCCTTTTTATATAGTTTGAATATGGAGGTTAAGCCCTTATCTAATAAGATTTTAATTGTTGGACATAGGTCTTTCATTTTAAGGGACTCAATCGGCCAATCTGCCAATGAGGGGTATTTGGACAATTTCATTTTCTCTTTATTGTTATACCAGAATTTTAAAATGGCATTAATGTTTTTTGGAAATTTGCTAAACAACATTTTATTATAATTGGGGAACCATAGAATAATTTGAATGGGAAATTCCTTAATTAGGGCTTCTTTCAATACCAACCATCTTGGTTTATCTTGAATGATATTCCAACTTATAAGTTGGGCTATGATGATCTTTTGATGAATTTCTTGTATACAGGGTGCATTTAAGCCTCCTTTGTCTAATTTATTGCAAGTTATACTTTTCCTAATTCTGTTTTTTTTTCCCTCATATATGAATTTATCAAGCTGGTCCTGAATGAGTTTTAGATAATTATTTGCTAAGCTATCCGGTATAGATCTCATACAATAAGTAATTTTTTGGAATAATACTCATATTTAATGAAGCCATTCTAGCTGACCAAGGTAAATTAAGATATCTCCAGTCGATTAAAATTGGCCTAATTTGTTTCATTACCTCAATCATATTCTCTTTTAGAATCTTACCAACACAGAAGGAGAATCTTATCCCTAGGTGGACAATGTAACGGGATTTCCAATTAAAAGTAAAACATTTCTCCAGCATTATTTTTACTTCTGGTTTTATGCCTCTAATTAAAGTGTCTGATTTTGACTGGTTGATTTTAAAGTAAGACAATCTACCCAAATTTATCTAATATTTCCTGAAGTTTTTGACAGGAAATCTCTGGGTTGGACATAGTAATAATGATATCATCTGCAAATGCCATATATTTAAATTCTTCCTGACCTATAACTACCCCCTTGATTTCTCTACAGTCTCTTATATAGATTGCTAAAGGCTCCATAAAGAGAATGAATAATAACGGAGATAATGGACATCCCTGGCGGGTGCTGTTACCTATTTTGAATTCAAAGTCAGGACTCCCAACACGTGCAAATTAATTTGTATATAGAGCCTTAACTGACTTTGAGGCAAACTCACCGAACCCAAACTTCATAAGTACAGTTTGCAAAATTCCCAATTGACCCTATCAAAGGCTTTCTCCGTATCCAATGACAGGGTCAATATGGGTGCATCATTATCCTTAACATATGAGAAAATATTCAATAATCGTCTGGAATTGTCAGACGCCTGGCGTCCTGGGACAAAACCCGTTTGATCGGAGTGAATCACCTTAGTAATTAAAGTTTTCAATCTATTTGCTAAAATCTTTGAATAGATTTTTACATCAATATTAATTAGTGAGATTGGACGGTAACTCCTACAATCTTCCGGGTTCTTCCCTTCTTTCAGAATATTTACTACTTTGGTCTCCGACATCTCTAAGGGAATATCGCCTGTTTGTTTGATATCATTAAATAGGCCACATACAGTAGGTACACTTTGATCTCACACTGAAGTACTTTATAAAATAAGTGGTCAAATCCATCCATTCCTGGAGATTTATTTGATTTACCACTTTTTATTACTTCAATTATCTCCTCTATAGTTATGTCCCTACTTAAATGCAGTGAGTCTTGATCAGAAATTCTAGGAATCTTAATTTTATCCAAAAAGGCATCGATGTCCTCTTTAGCTGGAACCACAAAGTGCTGATCATTATCTAAGTTATATAATTTCTTATAAAAATCCTGGAAAACCTCACCAATTTTATCAGGATGAATATGTACATTTTTCTCTTCATCTTGTATTTTTAAATTCCTATTTTGATTACGTTGTTTCTTTAGTCTATTTGCTAGAAATTTGCCAGTTTTATTACCATACAAAAAATGAGATTGTTGAAATCTCCATAAAAGGCTATCAGCCTGAAATTGCAATATACTTTTTATTTGATTATTTATTATATTTATTTTATTTACGGTGTCTTTATTAGGACTTTTTTTATTAATCTGATGTAGATTTTCTAATTCGATATATAAGATTTTTAAAGGTTTTCCCCGTTGCCTTTTAATTTTTGCCATCCTGGAGATCAAGTTTCCTCGAATAAAAGCTTTATAAGAACACCATAGTGTCTTCGAAGATGTTATCGAATCCTTATTAATCTCGAAGAATTCCTGAGTATCCTTTTTCAAAGCATTAAGGTTTTCTGGATTTTTAAATATTATGGGATTAATTTTTCATCTTTTTTGTAGTTTTAGTTCCAGTACATCCTCGAAAAATTACACTGTTCATCGAATGGTCTGACCATGGAGACAAAGCAATATCTGTCTTCCTCATCAATCTCAAGGTACTCAGATCTTCCTAGAATAAACAAAAAAATGAATATCCCATAACTTCATACTTCCAAGAGCATACATACAGCTCGTCAGAGGGCCAAAACAAACACACATCATATCCTTTAGGTTTTGCAGGGCAAATGCCCGATGTTAGGAAATGTCAGGAATAGTTTCCCATTAATAGTTGGGAGACTGAAATGTGGAGGTGGACTGTCTAATCCATTCATGGGCCAATCTATATAAGGTAACTTAATTCTATTATATAGCTAATTTGAGCTACATATAGGTTTCCCTTGAGTATAAAATATTACACACAAAAAAAAAATGATAGAAGGAAACATACATTTGCAACGAAATAATGTGATTGCTTAAAATCCCTATCTAGGGAAATTAAATTTATCTGATCCCTGTGAACTATATAAATTAAGCTAAATTGTACTCTTCCCACTGACAGGGTTAACTACTTCCTATATGTGATAATATCTATCTCTTCCCGTGTTTGTCTGTGATATTAAGATACCTTACCTCGTTATATTTGATAATTTATACATATATAGTGTGTAATTTACCTAAGAAAAATACTGCTAATGAAAAATAACCTGTGCCTCGTTTTACTCTAACAACTATTAATGCTCTACAAATCTCACTTGCTTGTGATTTATATCAATCAATATCAATATCTGTGTATGTGTTTCCGGGGTACCCTGAGGTAGAAATATTATACCTCTTAAGTTTATAACATATTAATAATTGTGCCCACAATGTATATACCAGTCGAACCCCCCCAAGACAATTACTGTCTTCTTAACTAGCACTATCCTCTACGCCTCTAAATTTTTCTTTTTTAACCATACTACATTTCTGGCAGTCAAGGTAGGTTTCTTAACCTCTTTGTCTAACGAGGCAATTTCAAACCAGGACTGCATCATCTTTATTCCCTCCTGAACCGATTTTATCCTGTACCATTTAGAATCTTTATACACTGAAATACCCACTGGAGATATCCATTTATATCTAATTTCTTTCTGTCCTAAAATTTGAGTTATCTCAGTGTATTCTCTTCTTCTAGATAATGTCTGGGCAGATAAATCAGAGAATATTTGAATATTCTCATATGGGGGTGAAAACATTTGCTTATCGTATGCTGCCCTAATTATGGCATCTTTATATGATCGTAGTGAACTTTTACAATAACCTCCCTAGGTATGGATTTATCTAAATTTTTCGCTAGGGGTATTCTATGAATAAAATCAATAGTATTTTCATTTGTTAGAACATTTGGAACTAATGTCCCCAAAAAGTTCTCCACATAGGATTTTAAGTTACTGTCTTGTATTGTCTCAGATATGCCTCTCAAACAAAGGTTGTTCATCCTGCTTCGGTCTTCAAAAGATAATATTTTAATTGTTAAGTCCTCAATTTTATTTTCTAGTTCCAATGTATATTTAAATAAATTGTTATTGTCCGTAATTAAATTATCACATACATTTTCAACTGATTCAACTCTTTGATTTACTTCTTTATTGAGTTGGATGTTAGCTGATATATTTTTTTGTCAGATCAGAGATTAGTTTTGTTTGAAAAATTTGTAGCATTTCTTTCATTTTAGAACATGTGAGAGTTTCCTCTTCATCTGAAAAAGAGTTTTCCGAGCTTATTGTTTGGGAGGCTTGATCTGGTGATTGATTAGCCAACAATGTTGGAGCGGTATCGTTCTAGGTGAAAACATATTGGTGGTTTCTGGTGTCTCATTTTTTATCCCCCTCGGTTTCATTTTGGTTGGCATGTTTACAGAAATATGCGTATTCAAGTACAATGTTCTTTCTGATTTCTCGCTAATAGCCAAAACTCTACAATGAATGGCCCCTCAGTACTCCTAATGGGCTTCAGTTTCTTCCACCTTTAAATAAAGGGTGACTTGGCCAATGCCACTGTATTATGTACCAAGCTATATTAGAATAGCTTCCCCCCTAGATATCAGTCCTTTTATCTCATAAGAGAGATGAGGGGCTCTTTTACATAACCACTTCAAAGTCCAGATGTCAATTAGTGGGTTTAGTTAGACCCTCAGTGCTGTCATATAAATATGTGAAGTAATTCCAAGCTGGAATTTATAGCAGCATATGCCTACTAGTTACCAGTCACTTGGTAACCTGCCATATACCTCCTCCACACAGGGTACAATGATTTCCTACTACCATTTGAGATAATCGTCATGCACCAGATAGTCTCTGAGGCTTCTACCAATCTTCTTTAATATTAATTCTTCTGGGCATAAGGTAGACAGAAAGTTATATCTCTGTTTGCCATAGACCGGAGCAACACCTCTCTTTTATGACCCAGTTAGGATCTATTTATATTTCATAGGGTGTATAAATCAACCAGATTCTTTTTATCTTTTCCTTGTCCATTTAAGACTTATTAGACCTCACCCTCTCCCAATCATCCCTCTTACTTTGTCTTTAAGGCTTTAGCCTCCTTGAATGCGATTATATATATTTGGAAATCTTCCCTTTAGCTTTAGAGATACTTTACTTTACTGGAGGTTTGGGCTCTTTTGTAAGTATCCTTTGATCTCTTTACAGCATCTCACATCAGATCAAGATGCAAGATCCTTTGTCTCACTAAGTGGTATTTGATTCTTTATGTGGTGTTTAATAGAAGGTACAGCGTCCTACGAAGTCACCTACTCACCACTGTCCTGAGATGTCTCACACCTCCATCTGCTGTTGCAAGAGTTCTCAAACCTGGATATTGTACAGCTATTCCCCCATACCTCCAGCAGTCCCGTCTCGTGTCTCTCCAAAATGCCGGTGCAGACCTCACACGTGGCTCTGTGAGCTCTCGCGAGATGACGGCTCTCTGAGCCTCGCCACAGCTCAAACGGGAGTCTTCTTTCGGTTCTACCACTGGTGTGCTGTACACATCCTCCTTATAGTTCGATCTGCATTTGAGGGTGTAGGGGAGATCTTAGGAGAGGTGAGGGACAGTAGAGTAGAGGTGGAGTAGAGGTCAGTGGTAGCTAGCGTAGCAGTCTTCCCGCCATCCTGACGTCAGCCTCACACTGACGCAAAATCCATTTCCTGTTACGCCCTACAGCTACAATAACTGTTAGATGAAACTGTCTAAGTGGTAGTCCATCATAAAATGTTAGGCCTTCCTCATTCCTGAGGACCAGCAGATAAGGAAATTGATACCGGTCATGTATTATGACCAACTTTCCAGAAAATGGGCAAAATTCAGGTTGGCCCTATAATAAATTAACCAAGGGCCACAGTATGTTAAAAATATGTTTGAAAAATTGTGGGTCTGACTAACAGCATAAAAATGGAGTTAAAAAGTAACAAAGCTAGTTTTTCTGATGGGCATTAACATTTCTGTAGGGCTTGCTGTTTAACTTACTAACTTACTAATTGCTTCTGAAAATTTGCAGGGGAAGAGAGTAGCTGTAAAATATTAAAGAAACCAATGACATAAAAAAATCACTCTCATATCCTGCCTCACAAATAGATAGGATAAGCACTCCCTCAGGCTCCAGCTAACAAGATGTGCTGAAGCCAGACAAGGTAGAACTTTCTACTTGCACAGTTTTCTCTAAAAATACTAATATGCAGATTCTGACCTACCCAGTGGTTGAATTTCCTGCTAGCAGGCACTGAACTAGACCGGTACTGGAGTTACGGGCTGTAACTCCTCTTTAGGCAGGTTTAGTAGTATTAATTCCAATGGTAAGGAGTATCCGTTGCCTCTATAATCAGCACATACATAATTATGTATGATCACACTGAGAACTGATTATTAGCAGAAGTCCAACATATTTATGTACTTACGTTACCAATCAGCATCAAGTCTCAACCCTTGGCATGCATTCACTTATTCAATCTTCAAGTCCATTTCTCCTAGCCACATGGCCCACTTGTCAATCTTCCTAATGAAGCCCCAGGTACTTTAGAGCCTGAGATGGAAATTAACAAATTGCTCTTTTGTTCCATTTGTTGCTGTAGTTTCCTAATTTTCGGTAATCTCGCTCCCCATGACTGGGACCTACCACTCCTGTATGCGCGGAGCCTAGCGGGTGCAAACAGGAGTGATTAGCACTACGCGGGTGCTCCTTGAGCAGCCAGTGGTTCTCTGGTTTACCCAGAATCTCTCCAGGCTAGGACAAGTTACATTAAGGGACAGGTTACCAAAAGTAGGGACGTGAATATACTTGGGGATCCTACTCGATGGCTCTCTGTAACAGGCAGTGTGTGCGGGTAGAGTTGGAACAATGGAGGGCTGTGATCTGCTACTACTTAGAGAGGCCAAGTTCCCCCTGGTGCTTAGGGAACACTCAAACTGTAGCACCCACCAGACTAACCAGGCTCACCCCCTAGTTGGACAAAAATGTAGTTAACCTTGAGGAAGGAGACCAGAACCCCCACTTTTAAAGCTGGTTCAGACCTCCATGAATTATTAAAGTCACTCGTGGTTTGTATAGACTATAGAGGTGAATGGCGTCCATTAGGTTTCAATGTAACCACAGATCAAAGGGGATACCGGTAATATTCACTTGATCCCAAATGACCTTTGATTGTTGAAATAAGTGCTGACAACTTATTATTTTGAAAAGTATAACAGAATGTTTGACATCTCCATTCACCGCCCACAGTTCCACTGAAGTCTAAACTCTGTGTGTTGACCAAGGCCATGCATTTGATTTTAGGATTATAGCCCCCACAGATTAAAGCACGGCTTGCGGAAAGAGATTGCAAACCTATGTGACACACTCTTAAAGTAGTAACAACTGTATGTCACATGGGAACAATAACGGCTAATTTAGTTTCCCATTTTCCTTAACGTAACATTTCCTTGGCTCCTAGAAGTCTCAAAGCTGTTCCTTATACCTCTTCTTTTCTGAGCCCTGTACCCTGGTACCCCAGAACTCTGACCCCTTTCCCTGAGGATGTGGGTCAAATGCTTTATTGTATACCTTGGGGGGAAGCAAACATTTGAATACTAAACATGCTAGGGTTACTGACAGTACATTATGAGCTACCCTAGTAACAACCATATCACATCGTCATAATCACACATGCTAATAGGGCAGCGATAATTATTATAACCACACATGCCAATAGAGCAACTATAATCCAAACATCCATGTGGTACCATAGTATTATGACTATCGTGCCAACAGGGAATAACCGCCCATATAAACTGTCCATATAAATGGTTCATATATCCAGTTGATGGGCAATGTTTGCAGAGAATGGGACCCAGTGTACCACGCACCCAATGCCCTTCCAGTGCCCCAGTTAGTTTACTCAGTCCTGACAACTTCTCTGTGCCCCCTGAGCATCACATATGCTTATGGTTTTCACCATTTCTAATGTTAATTTGTACATACTTCACATATGGGATTTTTATTTCAAAACTGCACTGGTCATTTAATCCCTTCTCTGTCTACCCTTATATCATTCTTGACAAAAATATTTTATGAGAGAACTCATGGCGACAACCATTAAAAAAATCCCACTTCTTAAATCATTAAATACAATATAATATAATTATAAAAATGTGTCAAAAACTAGATTATTTTGTACATTATAATAAAAAAACATAGTGTTTTTTGTGTGGTTTTTGCTAGGTCGACTGAGGTCTGTGTCTGGACTGGTTTTGGTGTCTCCTTTAACATGGGCTTCCTTTTTCTTTTGTTTAAATGTCTGTTCCTCTTGGTCCATAGTAAAACTGGAGTGAAGGTTTGATTTAGTAACAGAGGCTCTACTTTTCCCAGCTATCATTACAACCTGTCATAATTTTATTAATGTTCCCAGAACACTTGGGCCCCTATTCAATTGAGCAATTGGAGACTGTAATTTAGCCCGTAAACGAATTTGCTATTCAATTGGCCTCTTTTAGTGAGCTGCAAATGATCTACGGGTTAGAGGCTGAAATTACCTGCGGTTGTCAGAATCGTAACTTACAACCCATCTAAGTCTTTGATCTTTCATGCCCGCAAAAGTTACAATCACTAAAAACGCAAATCGCTATTCAATTGATACAATTCCTCAGGCCCGCAAATGTTTTCACAACCGTAAATGGCAAATGTAGAAGAAAATCGTACGGGTACCAGATAGGACTTGCAAGAGAGTTAAACACCTGATTGTAGCACTACAAATGCAAATATAAAATCAATACTGCACTTTAAATGACAGGGAAAGCGATGAAAGACATTAGAATTGATTGCACAACAGTCTCAAGCTTGCAAATCTGAAATCAAAAAATATTTTTTTTATGTTTCATTTCGGTGTCACATCAATCTTGGGAATCAATGAGTTAATACATATCAGGCCACCCACATGGACTGAAACAGTATCGCCATAACTTTTTAAGTACATTGCCGAATTGAGAGTCTGATCGCATATGGGATCTCTAAACGGATCTCATGTTTTGCTGACGTAATGATGAGGGTCTCATTCACTATTGGCTGAAGTTACAGCCTTGCTTAATTGATCATGATCACGCTCTGAAATGCTACTTATGATTGCATGGTTTACGGTTTTGGCTTTCAGCCCGCAAATTGTGGGCTCGTTCACTTGAATCGTTCTGTAATTGTAACAAATTTCAAACCCTCAAACATACGGCCTTTTTTTATATAATCTGCAGGCTTGCAATTGAATAAGGCCCTTTGATTGTAAATTGCTATAGAATATCTTTGGTATGAATTGTGGACATGCCAGGGATGTAGTTGTTAATTTTACTCAAGCCTGTTATAACTCAAGTAATACACCTACTCTGCTAACTACAAAATAGAATATTGGATTCAATGACAGGTGATAATGACATAAGACAAACTGTTCTATTTGTTTTCATTCGCTCATCACTCCTCATCTCTTAGAATACCCTGCTTAAATGGCAACCCACTCACCTATCTCGCCCCTTTTAAATCCATTCTAAACTCAGCTGTAAGAATCATCTTCTTCGCTTACTACTCTTTATATGCTGCTTCTCTCTGTAAATACCTACAGTGCCCCTTCCACTCTCCTGTAGATTTAAATTCAGACTGCTAGTCCTCACTGATGCAGCTCTTCCTGTTTCTCTTCATACTCAAATATTCTCCCACTCATCCCATCCACAAATCTTTGCTTGGTGACTCTCTCTGGACCTTAAAACATTTAAAAACACACTAAAAATGCATATCGCCATCATACTAACACATCCTATCACCCCTCATCTGCAATATATCTGGCCCACCACAGCATTACCACCAATCTTATTACTACTTTTTCACAGTCCATCATATAACACATTACTTCCATATTAAATGTATCCTCTGTGCATTTTTTAATATGGAAGCATATCCCATCCACATATAAGCTTCCTTACAACTGTTGCTCATTGTTCCAACTTAATTTTGTGTCCCTCCTTTGCCCCATTCACTCAAAATTATGAACTTGTTGGAACAGGTCACTCATAGACTTCCATAAAGAATGTCTGACTTCTAATGTACTTATAAATACCCCCAAATGTATATCATTGTCTAAAATGTTGCAACAGTGTTGGCAAAACAGGTTTTTAGCCAGATAACTCTTGGGAAATGCTATATACAAACTAAGCTGTTGACCACAACATCAAATGATAGCACTCAAGGCTGGAAATGGTGGCTCATTATCAATCCTCATATTACAAGTTGGCCTATTCCCCTTTGTGTGACCCAAGTAGAGCCTCCCCATATTCTCACATTTAAAACATGTAACATTTAATATTCATTTTTAAATATGATTTATAAGCAAAATATTACAAAAATATTTACAACATGTTACTTCCATCCTGGGTAACCAGGTAATATTCAGCAAGCTTTTCACCTGATGAAGATAAGAGATATTATGACACTGTGTGGCTGCATCTTTCTTATAAGCGAAGTTTAATAGGTTCAAACAAAACAAATGGTCACTGGTTTGTCTGTTTTATTTCCACTGTGATAAATTAAAAGGCTATACTCCATATCTCCATGGATGCTTATAAGGTGTCCATATACTCGTAGAGTTCCCGAATGAGGTCATCTGTTGACTTGTTGGGGTCTACTTGAAGCTCTTCCTCAGGTATTCCTTCTAAGAACTCATTTATCAGAGTATCAAGGTCATCTTCTTTGGGCAACACAGGTTCTGATGTTGTGCTTATTGTGTTGCACTGCACTGTAGCCTCTGTGGAAGTGGGACGGACAAGCTCAGGAGCAGAGGGTCCAACACTAAAAGGAAACAAGTGAAAATAATAGTACAATTATCATGACATTAAATAATTATATATAGGAGTGTAAGTGTGTATGCAGGTTTTTGTAGCTGAGGGTGCTGCACTGTCCACTAGAGGAACATATGTCTTTCCTAGTATGAAAACATATATCAAGCTGCTTCAGTTACAATAATTAAACAAGCAGTTTGGAGTGTCAGCTCCTCTTTAACATGACATTAAACTGCATTTTTTAAGTATTATCTTGTTTTATCCGAATTTGCCATTTACCTTTCTTTCAGGCGATTTGGTGCAATAACCTGTATAGGAGAGAGAGATAAGAGTGAGACCAGATGTAAAAGCTGCAGCTGTAAGTCTACACCTTATGAAGCCAGGATGTGCCTAGTGTATAGAATCCAAAAGCATGTAATGATGGTGACTGATGATAGTTATAAGCAATACTGGTGAGATATAGTAAGCAATGAAGTGCTGGCAATCTCTGAGAGAAAGTATATGATCCTATGTTATTTTATGGGAATATGTAAATAATATATAAATATTGGAAACTTTATTGATCAATAGAACAACGCTGATTAAAATCAATAGGAATCCAGGTAGGTGTAAGAGGGAACCAAAACCTGGTGATAATACATTTGGGTACAATGCTGTGTCCTAAATGCCAATCCTACTAATCTCTATATACCCAAGAACATACATAGCAACTGGTAAAGGAGGAGAGCGAAAACTGTGATATTAAAAGAACTTCCTAGTTCAAGGGCTCTACTTGTTAGAAGCTCCAGTATTTGCTAGTGTATCCTCAAATCTAACAACAAAACCTTTCTTGGGATGGAGCAAACAGTGGATGCTTACAGCTAAATCCCAGACTAGCATACTCTGAGTACATTTTCCCATTTATCCCTCAACACCAAATGGTGGTTCCAATTTAAAAAAAGGGTTAAAAACAAAACGCCATATATATAGGGGTAAAACTGCCCTCTTTGAAAGTGGGATATGAGAAGGCAGTCATCACGCTATACCCTTGAAGAAGGGTATTCCTACAGGCAATATTTAAGGATGAGATGTAATTGTGACCCAGATGAATCCTTCAAAGAACAGGTGGATAAACTTAGATTGAGATTCAGGGCAAAGGGGTACTCGATTTCTGTTTTGAAAAATGCCTACAAAAAGGCATTGCTCACTAACAGAAATGACTCTCTGGTAAAGAAGCCACACAAAAATGGACAATCAGATAAGATGTGTTATGACCTATGGGAATGATTGGCACATTATTAGAAACATCATGAATAGACACTGGCACCTATTAATGAATGACCAAGATCTATGTAAGGTGTTACCATGTAAGGCTGCCATCACATATAGGAGATGCAGAAACCTTGCTGACATTCTCACACATAGCTTCTACCAAGCCCAAGTTAAGAAGGTCACTTGGCTGAAACCAACTTTGGGTTTATTTCAATGTGGTAGCTGCAAAGCTTGTAGATACATCAAACCCTCTAAGAGCCCTTGTCCATCCATCAACAGCCAAGACCTATACTATCGGGGACTTTTACACAACTGTAGCTTTCAAGGGGTCATCTATATTATTCAATGCCCCTGTAGAAGACTTTACGTAGGTAAGACTATACGACAATTTAGAAGACGTATACTAGAACATGTGTATGCAATTAACAAAGAGCTAGATACCCCAGTCTCCAGACATTACAAGATGTGTCATAAAACCAATCCTGAATTACTGCAATTCTTTGTAATAGATAGAGCCAAATTGGTTCCCCGGAGGGGTGCTTTGGATATAATCCTCCTCCAAAAAGAAAGCATATGGATATACAGTACCTTCTGCAATCCCAATATCCTTTGGGCCTTAACATGGGTTTTTCCTATAGTGCTTGCATCTAACTGCAGGAATATTAATACAGCCATATTACATCTGTAGACGGTGGCACTTTGTTAATACTGATATAGGCAATTATACTACATTTATACTTGAATCCTTTAAACTAGTTCCATCCATGCCAATACAGTTGATAACCTATATTTAGGTTTTCTTCTGTGTTCACATCTAGTGTTTATCTCTTTCTAAGAGTTTATTTTATTGTCATATTGTGAAGTTCAGAACTGTTAGCCAGTGTATCTACCTTTTGCAGCATGGTGGTGAAATATGCGATAGTTAGTGAGAGTTGGCATTAGTTTCATAACAGGATTATTTATTGCCATCCATAACATAGGTGTATCTGCAAATATATCTACAACATATATATAGTTTTGAACAGCGTTTGCCATAATTACAGGATTATACATGAACTTCTTTAAAGAGATGGAACACCTAATACATAGTAATAATTACTAAGGGCCTCATTCTATTATCGGCCGTAGGAGATGCGGGCCGCAAGGACCGGCCGCAAGCTATTTGCCTATTCTATTCCCTTCCGGCCGGGGATTCCGGCAGGCTTGCGGCCGGCGCCTTGCTATCCCTTGCGGCCGCACGCGCCGGAGGAAAGCCTTTGATCTTAAACGGCCGCAAGAGTTTCGGCCGCAAGAAAATCCTGGTTGCTATTCAGTTGCTCCGGGAACCCTCTCTGCAAGGCTAAAACCGAGCCGCAGCTTACTTGCAGCAAAAAGGTCCCGCAGGCACACAATTAAGCACATTATAAAGCCATAATAAAGCCATCCTGCACTCTGAGGAGACTATAAAGTGATTGTAGGTTTTAGCATTCATAGCACAACATTCCCCTACACTCAAATCCGTAAATAATTTTTTTTTTAATTTATGTCACATATCCATGTAAAAAGTCCAGAGGGCTTGGAGCACCTCAGACCCGCCCACGCTGCGGCCGGAAAATAAACAGTTAATGTAATCTCGGATTTGGGCTGATGTGCAAGCTTGAGAGGGGGTTGCTATTAATCCTCATGTCCCCCATTATGATCCCTAGCATTTACAGAGCTTTACAGTGCCGTCTTGAATTTATTTTTGCATTTAAAGATTTCTGAGCTTACGGCCGGTTGCAAGATATACGGCCGGTCGTAAGGGGATAGCCTTGCGGCGCCATATAATTGAATTGCAAGGTAACGGGAGCCCGCAAGGAATCGCAGCTTTGCGGCCGATTTACGGCCTATAATAGAATGAGGGCCAAAGTGTATATCATCTCAATTCTGTAACCTCGGATCACTCCATAAGGTTCAGATTTATGATGATCCATTGTTTGAATTGTGATGACAAATCATTACATATACAAATAAAAGAGATCTGTTATTTGCAGTGCCATGCCGTCTACTGTTTAAACATTAGATGAACCTACCTTTTACCTCATTATCAAGTTTCTATTATTTTTTATGCGGTCGGTACTAAGTAAATAGACAATATTCCATACCACTCTTATTTAAGGAACACTTTTCATTATCACCTATAACAAAATATTTTGTCATTTTTTGATTGTATTCCCACGTCAGTTAGATTTATCTTTTATATCAAAAATATTCATTTTTTATCCTTAGTTCATATAACTATCAAAGATATTTCTGTTACCCTAGGCACTCTTTATCTAAACAGTATGGTATATCCTCACACACTGATACTTACCTTTTTACCTATTTACCATCTATTTCACTTCTCGCTACTCGTTTATAATGTATAATACACCCAATATTTCAATATTTTTTGTTCACGTATGCTTGAAATCTTTTACTTGTCCCTTGATTAGTATTCATAGTCCCCATCTCACGGCTTATTATTCTCTTTATCACTTAGAATGTTTAGTTACATAGTTACATGGTAATTAAGGTTGAAAAAAGACTTTCAGTCCATCAAGTTCAACCTGTTAAGATCTCCTCTGATCTGCAATATGCGGGTTAGTTATTAATTAAATTATTGATTAAATAATTATTAATAGTATAGTATTGGAGGATGAATAAAGAGTTAGTCCATCAAGTTCAACCTTTTTAGATCTCTATTGATCTTTTTAATGTGGACTATTTATTATTATTGTTAATTGTTAATTGATCCAGAGGAAGGCAAACAAAAAAAAAAAACCCATTGAAACTTTGCCAATTGTCTCATAAGGGGAAAAAAAAGCAAAATTCCTTCCTGACCCCAGAAACTGGTGATCAAATTTCTCCCTGGATCAATATTCCTTTGCTAGTTATCTAGGATAGCCTTGAATGCCCTCTTTTTTCAAAAATATATCTAACCCCTTTTTGAAGTTGTCTATCGAATTTGCTGTCACCACCTCCTTTGGTAGAGAATTCCACTGTTTAACCACCCTAACTGTGAAGAACCCTTTCCTTTGTTTAAGGTGAAATCTTTTTTCCTCTAACCTCAAAGGATGTCCTCTTGTCAGTTGATAATCTCTTGCTACAAAAAGTTCACTTGACAAAGCCTTATATTGACCCTGGATGTATTTATATAACTTAATCATATCTCCTCTTAGACGCCTTTTTTCTAGCGAAAATAAGTTTAATTTTGTTAGTCTTTCTTCATAACTTAGCCCCTCCATTCCCCTTATTAGTGTTGTAGCCCTTCTCTGTACTTTTTCCAGCTCTAAAATGTCTTTTTTATGAGGTGGTGCCCAAAATTGTACTTCATATTCCAAATGAGGGCGTACTAGAGATTTGTATAGTGGCAGAATTATATCTTCTTCCCTGGCTTCTATACCCTTCCTAATACATGCTAATATTTTATTTGCCTTTGCAGCTGCTGCTTGGCTTTGAGCGCTGTTACCTAGGTGGTTGTCCACTAGTACTCCCAAATCCCTTTTAATATCTGATACCCCTAGATTTGCTCCATTAAGATTATAGATTGTTTGGCTATTGTTCCTTCCCAAATGCATAACCTTACATTTATTTGTATTAAATCTCATCTGCCATTTAGCCGCCCATTTCTCTAATTTATGCAAATCCTTTTGTAGGGAAAGTACATCATTATCTGATTTTATTACCTTGCACAACTTAGTGTCATCAGCAAAAATGGAGACACTACATTCGAGTCCTACCTCACCGTCATTAATAAATATGTTAAAAAGGAGAGGACCTAATACTGAACCTTGAGGAACCCCACTTATCACATTAGACCAATTGGAGTATGTTCCATTTACAACAACCCTTTGCTTCCTGTCTTTTAGCCAGCTCTCGATCCATGAGCAGATATTTACTGCAATTCCTGTATCCCTTAGTTTGCTCACTAGTCTTCCATGTGGCACTGTATCAAATGCCTTTGAAAAATCTAAAAAGACTACATCCACTGAGTTGCCCTGATCCAAGTTCCTACTAACCTCCTCATAAAAACTAATTAGATTGGTCTGACACGACCTTTCCTTCATAAATCCATGTTGACTGCTACCTATGATCCTGTTCAAATAGACATATTCTTGTATTCTGTCCCTTATTAACCCTTCTAAAAGCTTCCCAACTACAGAAGTGAGGCTCACTGGTCTATAATTCCCCGGATTTGCTCTAGATCCCTTCTTAAATATAGGTATCACCTCTGCTTTTCTCCAGTCATCTGGTAGAGACCCTGTAGTGAGTGAGTCTTGAAAGATTAGATATAATGGTTTGGCTATTACAGAACCCAGCTCCCTCAGAACCCTTGGATGTATTCCATCAGGACCTGGGGCTTTATTAACATTTATTTTCTCCAACCTCTTTTGTATTTCTTCCTGCGTTAACCAATTATTTAGTAAAGGTAGTGTAGCCCCATTATGTTGCGGTGTCCCAACCACTGGTACCTCCCTTGTGTAAACCGACGAAAATAACCTATTTAGCTCATCTGCCTTTTCCTGGTCACTAATTATCAGATGGCCTGTGTCACATTGTAATGGTCCTATCGATTCCTTCCTGGCCTTCTTCCCATTAATATATTTAAAAAATATTTTAGGGTTAGTCTTACTTTCCATTGCAACTGACTTCTCATTTTCTATTTTAGCCAGTCTAATAGCCCTTTTGCAAGACTTGTTGATTTCCTTATAGTCACATAAAGCTGCCTTTGTTCCCTCCTTCTTGTATAATTTAAATGCATGTTTCTTTTTCCTCATCATGATCTTAATGTCATTGTTAAGCCACATGGGATGTGATTTACTCCTATTCATTTTATTTCCACATGGTACATGCTGATGAGTTTGGATTATTTAGTAAGGATTTGAATGTTGTCCATTTATTTTCAGTATTCTTCCCTGTAAGTTCTTTGTCCCAGTCTATATATTGTATTGCTGCCCGTAGCCCATTAAAGTTAGCCCTTTTAAAATTTAGAGTTTTTGTTGGCCCCTAAGTAAATTGCCTTAGCCCTTACTCTTTAGCTTATCTATCTATTTATTCTTCCTTTTCATTTGGGGCATTTAACAGTATAATATTAATATGTGGACTATGGTTTAATATATCTACTACCAATATATTTATTATAAAGTCTCTATATATATTTATCATGTATTTATTTATCTGTCTATGTATTTATTTCATATTTATTTTTATTATTAGTTAATTTTATTTCAAGGTAACAGTTTGGTTCTGTTCCCTGTATTGGTTTACAATTTAGAGATGTTATCCTGTAGTTCGGCTTAATCTAGCTCTCTCTAACTTTTTGATTACCTGGATATCAACCGAAACAAAATAGATCTTTTTTTATATCCTGATCGTATCTATACATTGTGCTGTTTGTTTACATTTTTTCCAATCCCCATTCCACAATGCAACCAACCCCATTGGACAGAGTTAACACAATACTTGTCTGATGCGGTAATACAATCTAGCTCTTACGGCATGTTAGCCAATCAACGTGCTGCAGACGTCACCTAATGAACTTACGCTGGTTATTTAAACCCGATACACACCAGTGTTCAGTGTCTAAATTTCTTGCCTTTGACAAAGCCACAGGCCAATGTGGAGAAACGGTTATCAGGCTTGATTTTAAAGGAGTTGTTTTGTCCCGTATTTTAGTTGGCAATTAAATGTTTTCTGCATGGTTCCCATTGTTGTTGGGGTCCCCCTTAGTTCAGCAACGAGTTTGCAATTAGGAATTTGATAGCCGGTAGATTCCACTGCTTTCTCATATCCCACTTTCAAAGTATATATATATATATATATATATATATATATATATATATATATATATATGGGCCCTCATTCAATTGCAATTTGGCCAATTGAATAGGGCTCTAAATAAGCACATAGCATATTTTTTTAAAGAAGTTTTTAGTTAGTAAGCATCTATCCAAAAGCAAGGTTTTTACTAACTAAAAACTTCTTTAAAAAATATATGCTATGTGCTTATTTAGAGCCCTATTCAATTGGCCAAATCGCAATTGAATGAGGGTCATGGTGTTTTGTTTTTAACCCTGTTTTAAAATGGGGATAAATGTACTCAGAGCATGCTAATCGGGGATTTAGCTATAGGCATCCACTGTTTTCTCCATCCCAAAAAATACTTTTTTGTTAGAGTTAAGGGAACACTAGCAAGTACTGGGGCTTCTAACAAGTAGAGCCCTTGAGCTAGGATGATCGTTTAAGATCACAGTTTCTCTCTCCTCCTCTACCAGTTGCTAAGTATGTACTTGGGCATATAAAGACTAGTAGGATTGGTATTTAGGACACAGCATTGTACCCAGATTTATTATCACCCCGTTTTGGTTTCCTCATACACCTAGCTGGATTCCTATTGGTTTTAATTGGAGTTGTTCTATTGATCATTAAAGTTTCCAATATTTGTATATTATTTTAACTAGAGTGGTGAAATAGCAATATTTGTTTATAGATGGGAATATGTACTAAGATTTGACAGTTCCAAAAGTCATCCAACATTTCTCCATTTTGCATGGTCACTTAGGTACACTGATATAAGAGCAGGTATATTCATGAAGCATTTCTGCACAAGTGGATACAACTAACATGTTTTGACTTGTTACAAACATTTAAAGTTTTCTACAGTAGTCCCTTATATAATATGTTGTGCCAAAATAAAGAAGAACATGGGGGATATCTACTTACAGAAGTTGCATTGTTAGAAATATGCAAAATCACTGTGGAAGATAATGCAGAAACGAGAGGTCTCATGCCAACCATTGCAAGGGTCTCTTTCGATTTGCATTCAAGTGCATTGTTATTAACTGCACCTGGATTCATGTTTCCTTTTGGATCTCCTGTAATCAGAGACTACACGTTATTTGCTTGTCATATATATCCCCAAATAATTTTCTGTTTTCCCCTCTGTGTTCTACTTTCTATGGACTGTTCAACATTCACACAGATTATCACTTACAAGATATCCCAGAATAATGTCCTGCACAAACCTTTCATTTTCTTCTTTTTTGTGTAAACTGTGGATCCTCCAGTTCTTTTCGAGGTTTTAGCTTCTTGGACCTCCAGATTGGCTGCATGGTACACTTTCATGTCAGGCTCGTCCTTCATGCCATTTTGTACTGTGGGTGTCACTTCCTCCTGCTTCTTCTCTGGTAAAAACTTATGAGGTAAAACTTATGAGGAAAAACGTATGATATTATAAGGAGAAATGGAGCAGGAATAATGCAAAAGTCATGTAGTAAAATAATTGTGAGCTCACCACACTAATTTGAAGATGCCATACATGTATTACCTCTTGGTTTGGAGATCAGAGCGACTCTCTTGTGGTTAATTGGAACTTGGGGCTGGGTCACAGTCTTCTCATTTTGGGTTTTCTTGGCCTGTTTTTGTCTAAGAGCTTTTACCCTCCGGATTTCTTGCAAAGTTTTTATATGCATTTTGTCCAAGGCCTGTGCATAGTATTTTGACTTATACATGGCTTGCTGGAATCAGCTTTAACAGCCTCACATTCAATCTCCTGCAGATGTGAGACTCTGGTGTTTATTTACAATTTAATTGCAATTAAGTGTATATGGCTTAAGCATCCTACATTGAGATGTTAGAGCTCTGGTAACTGTTTCTGCTCTGCACTGTACTGCAGTTAGCTCCAGATGTCCCTCAAAGATTGTGGAGATTGACTGCAAGAAGAGAAAAAAAAGTACTGCGCAAAAGGAGAAATCTGTACGTAGCATACAAGTATGATAAAGCCATCAAGATTGCTTGATTACTTGTTACAAAAGGTAAATGATGTTCAAATATTTAATTTTCAGTGAAAATTACAAAAAAGACCAAAGAGTGGTCTATCAATTTGTTTGTGTTGTACCTATGAGTGAAGTATAAAGATTAATACAAATGCTTTTTTATGTTGCATTTGTTTAAAAATTGATACTGAAAACTCAAATGAATATGGAATTCACCAAAACTACTGTGCACCATCAGACACAGGATTGAAAATCGTGAAAGCTGCTTAAGTTATTTTAATTGATTAACTATGTTTTGGATGGATGAATATGTCTATATATATATTTTTGGGTTAAGCATCAAGTTCAAGCACTTTTTTATACACTTTTTCCACATTCTTTTCAACTCTTTATCGGATGGTGCAGCTCAGAACTAATATCTTCAGTGGACCATTCAAAATTTATATGGTGTATTGTTTAATCTTTATCTAACATTGTGTTGCTCTGGATCTTACAGGGAGTGATTAGACTAATTTACCTTTATTTGAGGTCACAGCAGTCCCCTGTTGTGGGGGCAGAATTTCTACTGGCCCATTTAGGATTCTATTTACAAGGAGAATCTTTTCCCAATCGGACGCACCTGGAAAAAGACATAACATTTTTTAAAAGACTGAGAATGACTGACATCTATAGAAATTAGAATTAATACATTCAACATTAAAAACCAAACCATTGTGTAATGAACAATAATATAACTATATTGCTGCTTCTTTAAAGAACCACTGTATGATGAAAAAAATATGTGTTGGGGAAAAAAGGTAAGTCTAAGAACACAGTTAGGAAGCAAAAATGTCATTGAGCTGAGTTTCAATAAAAAACTTAATACATTTGGATACCCCTACCAGTTGCTGAAGGCATCCATTTTACATTAATGAAGGTTGTCTATGTAAGTGGGATGTTTCTGGGGGACAGAGCTTGAATCTATGAATGCAAGCTACTTGCTTCAGAATGGATGCAAGGGAAGGAGCAGTTGTTAAATTCCACTACTCTTCCTCCTCCCGACCCCTCCCTCCACTCTTCAGTGGATAACAAACCCCTCAGGCTTCACACTTTCAGGAAGTGCTCAAGTATGAGTATGAACAGATTTTTTTTTTTTATTTGATTACTAGACCGGCAAGTGAGGTAATTATTGTTACTATTATTATTATTATCTTTTATCTGTAACGTGCCAAAATATTCTGTAGTGCTGTACAGGGGAAGAGAACAGGGAAAAATACAATATTAACAACTGAAGAATATGGAGGGCTAGAAGGCGTAAATTATTTCTCCATAGACCTTCATAACTCTGCTGGTGCTGTGCCCGGACACACCAACATTAGAGTCTGTCAGTAGAGGGTGTGGTTTTTGAAAACACAAACTATTACAACCATTTGAAATACAATGTAAAACCTTTCACAACTACAAAATACCTATTCACCTCCAGCACTTGCCATCTATAAAATCCTTTGATCAGATAGGATTAAACGGTGTATCAGAATGTCACTCACCTAAATGTTTGCCTTCTTATCTGGCACACAAAGTCTGGGACATCACACTCTATAGGTACAGACCTCTTAAAATCCACAATCAATATGAAACTCAATGGCAACAGGCAGAGGGTACTCATCACTTTGACATCCTGCAGTGACATCATAATACACACCTGTCAGTCTAGCACTTATGATAAGTCTGAGTAGCAATGGGAAACACTGAAGTGTAGATTCTACAAATCACCTACAATTCTTTAGGATGGTTTTCTCTACATAGCCAGATATTGCTAGTCAGATATTGCTAGTTTAATAATATATAATGTATAATTCTGTAAGAAAAACTGTATCATGATCTTATATCAACGATAGGAAAAAAGTATGTTTCAGTGAGAGGGAAATGACAGAAAGTCATGTTTTAAAGCATAAAAAGTTAATATGACAAAGGGATTGTAGGTACTTGGAATTGTGTCCCAGCTGAAGTGCTATGTAGAAGACAAAGGGTAAAATGAATCACATATATAGTTGTCAGCAATACGGGTTGTTGCTAACGCTTGCGGGCTAGCATATTGAGCCCGCCGTAACTGCGGCCCTCGCGAAGCAAGGGCCGCAGTTGCTAGCAAGGAGCGCTGAAGGCGCACTTTGCGCTGTTGGAGGTGAGTGCCCTATGACCCCCTACAACTTTCGGACCACAAATGCGGCCCCTCGCAAAGCGAGGGGCCGCATTTGTGGAGGTGGAGGCTCTACGCCGCCTCACAACCGGTTACAAACGACCACACAAGCGGGACTTTGAAAAGAAAACAAGCAATGACTAACTACGGACTTATACAAAAAAAATACAAGCCGCGGGACTTAGAAAAAATCCATTACGGACCTGCAAAAATACGACCTTAACGGACAACCCGCGCACAGCGGCAAACATTAAAAAACACAAAAATACACACAAAAATAAAATAAAAACCTTACCCACAGCAAGGGGGGACACCCAGGACCTCTGCAACACTGCTTAAACCTTGATTTCAGTCAAATTTATAACGTTTAGACACTCTTTTAGTTTAGAAAATACCCTAAGCGAGAGCAAAAATGGCCGCCGAAAAAAAGAAAACGAGGCTACACGACCACTAAAGCCGCTAAATACCACAAAGCAAATACGGCTTTTACAAAAACCTGTACAACCTACAACATACACCATTAGCAAGGACTCTACATCATACAAACCCGCCTACCACATACACATTCGCCACTATTTTACAAAACGAACTTACAGAATGCGGAAGTACTCAGCTACACAAACGGCTTCCCCTCGCGCACGCAGCCTATTTACACTACACACTGCACACATTGCTGACACACCTCAGCTCACCACAAGTGCAAACCTACATTGTATGCTGCAGGAACATCAAAACAGATTGTTAGCTCTTCGGCACATTCCTTGCTGCATATATTTATTACAGAGGTAAAGTATATTAATTTATGATTTTATTAATTAATTAATTAGCATAAAAAAATTAAATAGACACAAAACTAAAAACAATTAACACCACACTAGTGCAAACAACCACAAACACCTTCACTGCGCCACCCACAAGGAGTGCCAACGCTCCTCATAGGACACAAACTACACCAGGGAAGAGCCTCGCAATAAGCGACAAAATGAGCACTGCAGACCTTACAATAAGCGCAAAAGCGCCTATCATAACAACAAATACACCAACCCAAAGGCTCGCAATGAACGTCAAAGGCGCTCATTACGAGCCACGCGATGAGCGCCAAAGGCGCTCAGCTTCGCAATGAGCGCAGAAGAATCTCAGACCACCAAAACACTTACTCTGTGTGGCATTACCTGCCTTACAATTTTATTGCTGTCATTTTTTGACGGGCAAGTCGCTAGTATAAAATAATTTTGAGCATCAAGCATGATCCATAGCTTTCATTCATGTAGAAACAGGGCAAACGTGGCTTGCAATGTGTATATGTATCGCATATTATAATTGTCAAACTGCGATTTGACGTCACGCTTTAGGCATTGTAGCCGAAGGCGCTCATTGCAGTGAGCGGCACCGTCACACATGCCAGCTCAGGGGAAAATATATGACCTTGGAAAAATACAAATTTAACGGCCGACCCGCGGAAATCAAAAAACACATAATTAAATAATTAAAAACAAACTAAAAACACACTCACACACAGCACAGGGGGAGAGCCAGGAAGCATGGGAGTGAGGTTGCCAGCAATTTTGAGCCATATTTGACGTGTTTCGTCACTCGAAAATCGGCTAAGCGAAAAAAAATGGCGGACAAAAAACGTAAATAATTCTGAAACTGGATGAAAACGAGGCTGAGCAAAGCCAGGCATGCATGACTTAGAAAATACATGACAGCAAAGACAGTAACACGTACACAAGCAACGCCAGGCACGTGTGACTTTGAAAATAAATCAAACTTCAGTCAGCGTGCGCACACATCAGTCAGCAGACACACAGAAGAGAAACACACAGGAAAGGGACATATGGCATTCCCAAGCACAAAACTTGTAGGTTAATGAACCCTGCAATGAGGTGGGAGGAAAGGTTCGGGGCTCGCGATGAGTGCCAAAGGTGCTCAGAGAAGCAAAAGCCTCACATTGTGTGGCAAACAGCATTTCCTGGCTTACAATTGTATTGCCATCATTTTTGACTGGCACTAGTATGTTTATATTTCAGAACTTGATAAATACAGAGCAGACATTGTAAGCTCTTGTATGCATGTTCCACATTATCTGGTCTGCATTATTAATTGATTCTGAGTTGATTGTGTTTATCTTATACTATTGTGCAGATGACAATGAAGGAGGCAGGGCAGGAGTGCAGCATTGACCATTATGATGGTAACAATGTTTTAAAAGGAAAACTTTATTTTTTCTTAAGTTTTAATATCTCTATTTTCCACATAAGCACAGCTGCTTTTCCCCACCTCCCTATGTCTAAATGGGGATGTGGCTATCCCTATATGAAAGCTGAACCAAAAAATGTCTGTCTATGTTCTGGTTCAGAATGAAAGTGCTCAGTAAAAAGGGAAGGGCTATGATGGTTCATGAACTGTCACTGGTTGGAGCCAATAGAACACTTAGCAGCAGGTTACAATAGAGGTATGAACTCTGTGTAGGCAGTTGGAGTGAGGCTAATTACTTCATAGCCCAGCTGGCTTCCAAGCGTCATGTTGGTTCAGCCTCCAGGCAGAGCTGGCCACACCGAGACAAGGCTAAGGGAGGTGGAGATAAGCAGCTCTATTTGAAGAGAACACAGGCTATTTAGAAGTAGAAAAATGTATTCACTTTTATTTATTTTAAACTGCAAACTGGTTTTATTAGTCTATGCCCAACAAATTAAGATCAGCTTTACTTTTAAATGCATTACAATGGTCCTTTAAGTTACTTTTCTTTTGCTAAAACTTTTCTTTACTTCTGCTTGCACATATATTTTTAGTGTTGCAGCCAGCGGCAACATCACACAATGGTCCAGTAGCCCAACTTTCTATTTTTACTATATGCAGAATTCATATGAAAATGTAATATACACACATTGATTTAGAGCAAGTCCAGTAGCCCAGTTTACAACTCAACTGAGCAGCCCTCTGGCAGTTCTCAGTTCTTCATACCATTTCTCCAATCAAACCTGCAATCCAAGTTGTCATTTGTGGAACTGTGAATGCGAGAAAAGCAAAGGAAAGGGTGAGGGTGAACCTGACCTTGTATACCACATCAAACTGACATAGCCATATTTGGGGCCTCATTAAATTAGAGTTGCATTCAATATGTAGCTTGCAAATGTGTTCATAGCGCGATTTGTGTACTACGATCTTTGCGTTCATCGCGTCCGATTTTGCGTAATGAGGCCTAGAATAGGGTATGTGGAGCTACGTTGAACCTTGCACATGGAATTCCTTTGATCTTTCATCAAAGTGCAAAGTGTTCACTTGCGAGCAAATTCGTAACATGCAAATGGGCAACGTGTGCTCGAGAGCACCCGCAAAGGGGGTTACGTACAATACGTAGCACTTGTACTGTAAATAACATCACACTACTGTACTTTAATTAACAGGGAAAGTGATGTTAGGGCTTAGAATTAATAGCACAACATTCTCAATCCTGCAAATCGGCCCCCAAAAATACTTTATTTCATCAATATTTCATGTGTCATATCAACCCCTGCAATCAATGTGTTACGACTCATACTGTAACTTGCATGTAATAGAATATCATATTTGCAGCTTTATTAATATTGCATTATTTCTGTTCTTTGGGATAGATCGCAAACTGGATTTGGATCACGTAGGATTTCAAAATTTACCCTTCCCTTTTTTCAGTGACTAACGCTTACAATCTCTTTTTCCATTGGCTCAATCTGAACCAGTCACTACGAAATTGATGAATTGTTTGCGTGCGAACACGCAAGTCCGACGGCCGCAAACTGGTTTACAAAATCGGGTCTCTCGTTTGTAGCTCGCAGCACTTCTAATTTATTAGCTTTGTAGCTTTGTCATATTTGAAGCACGCAGCCCTTATGTTCAAACTTCGTATTTACGAGGCTGGAATTTAATATGGCTATTGGTCAGTAGCCGTTATTTACCTATATATCTGCCTTTTACTTAATTGACATAACACATCTCTCCTGTAACTGTGTTATCTATCACATTTGTGCCATCGATATGTCATACTCCTATTACAGGGGCTTAAGAAACAAAAATAAGAACTGGATTTCTGGTTCTTGAGCCTCTACATAGGAAAAGCAAATTCCCAGGTAGTCTAAATAAAGGAACCTAATGCATGAAGTAGTCTGGTCCTGCTAAGATAATATTTATTAGCTCTGTAGAGTAATGTGCTGTGGACTCTTCCATCTTTGTAATGGATACAGGCAGAGCAGCATGCTGCTTCCAACTTCTCTTCTAACTTGAGGATGCTGAAGTAAACTCTCCCATTCAAAGACAAGGACTAACCCATTACACCCAATGAGTGTGTTGTCGTGCATTTGAGGGTAAAGAATGCCACACCTGTCTATTATTTACATTATGTCCATTGCCAATCACTAAATACCATTGTATATCATTAAACACAAACACTTCTAGTACATTTTCTTAACATGTGAAGGAGTTAAATCATTTTCCTGTTAAAATGAAATATTTCTCTAAGTTGGTAAATATGCTTTATTAAGTCAAACTTGGCTAGGCTACTGTGAACATATTTTCTCACGGGCAAGAAATTTGAAATGCAACATTGTCAGGTCTCTAGACAGTGTTTTCTGAAACGTACGCATTTTATTTCAATTCTCCATTGTCTATTATCTCACAGGTGGATAGATCTGGAGCAATAGTAGTCTAGTCTCCCAAAAATAATTTGGCACGTAATTAATGTTGAGGTCATAATGTTTTAATACAACTAGAGCGCTCCCATGTGGTTAGAAGCAGACATTCACAATATGTTTATTAATTTATTATAAATATATTCCTATACATAAAGGGGGGAGTAGCTGAAAATCAGCCTCATGATGAGGGGACAGAAAGAGTTTATCAAAAGCAGGTAGAGAATATTCAGGGCTTTTTTCTTTGGCTGTTTTTCCAGGGTCTTTCCTGCTACCACCTCATCCTTTTTCTATACGATCTTCTAATTTTATCTGATAGTCCTGTTCTGAGAACAAACTTGACTGTCATCCTTAGCATAAATGTATTCAAATCTTCCTTAAGATACATTACTGTATCTAACTATATCAAAATCTATTCTATCTCAACTCTCACTAAACAATCCAAACACACAAAGAGGGATTTCTTCTGTGAGAAGGGACCCTCCAGTGACAGGTGTTATCTTGAAATTCTACACATAGGTAATGTATAAAATGTTGTTAGCTATCTAATTTGTAGTTGAGCTAAACTTAGCCCTATATATACCACAATCCATTTGTTAACTTTCTGGGAGTGGTCACAAACCCAGACTAATTAGCATCTACACTCCTGACTGGAGATGTTAAGCAATATTTTAATCTGTGCCCATATCCCCTAAAACAGACTGATTGACTTTATTCAATAATATAACTGTTTAGCTCTGTTACAAAGCCAATTATTAAAACCTCAACACCACAAACCATACTTCGCTATATTCAACATATATAATCTTGGATTACACCTCAACAAAACTGTCTTCCATCATTATTGATTGAATGTAATCAATTATGATGTAAGACCAACACCAAATAATTACTTGCCAACACCTAAATACAAAGGTTAATTAGCTTGCAACCTCACATACAATATAATCAACTTTTATACATATTGCTTCAATATATACTTCTAGATTCTTACTTCTATATATATTGTCATTCCATATTTTACTGATTTCATAGAGTAATAGGTTATATTGCTAATATTTAACATCAGACATATATAATAAATAGAGAGCTGTTTGTGTATTCATAGCATTTCTGTATTGCACTAACCACATATATAGACAGACTGTTAACCAAACGTTATGAGATTATATACACTGTTTATAGGGGGGGTTGAGGTTGAGGGGGGGGTGAGGAGGGGGTTGATGAGTAGGAGGGAGGTTGAGGTTGAGGAGGGAGGTTGAAGGGGGGTGAGGAGGGGGATGAGGATGGGGGGTTGAGGATGAGGATGGGGGTTGAGGGTTGATGATGTGAGGTTGAGGGGGAGGATGAGGATGGGGGGTTGAGGGGGGAGGATGAGGATGGGGGGGTTGGGGGGTTGAGGAGGGGGTTGAGGATGAGGAGGGGGTTGAGGATGAGGAGGGAGGTTGAGGATGAGGAGGGAGGTTGAGGAGGGGGTTGAGGATGAGGAGGGAGGTTGAGGAGGGGGGTTGAGGATGAGGAGGGGGGTTGAGGATGAGGGGGGAGGTTGAGGATGAGGAGGGAGGTTGAGGAGGGTGATAAGGAAGGGGGGAAGAGACACAGGGAAGGGAGAGGGGAGAAGAGACACGTGGGAGAGAGGGGGGACACAGGGGGCAGCACATTTCCCACCCTCGGCTTATACTCGAGTCACTCATTTTACCCAGTATTTTGTGGTAAAATAGGTGCCTCGGCTTATACTCGGGTCGGCTTATACTCGAGTATATAAGGTATATATTTTTCTCATTTCACTTCACCATCTTAGACTATTGTGTTCTGATCCATCACATAAAATTCAGATTAACAAAACATTGAACTTAAGGCTGTAATGTAACAAAAAAGACAAAAAGTCAAGGGGGGTGAATACTTTTGCAAGGCACTGGAAATATCAAAGCTTACAAGTGTAGACATTTCTAATTGTTTATCTTTGATAGTTACTGTTATACCAATAAAAGCAATTTCTTCACACAGCGAATACTTGTCGATTACTTGATCTATGAACTTAATCAATCTATAATATTTTAAGAAATTATAGTAATCTATACAGTGGAATATTTACATCAGATCAATTGCACTGACAGTGTCCCTAGTGATGTGAATATTAGAAGACAAAACACAAGGGAAAACGCAAGCCTTCTTTCTTGGGATTCTCACCTATTTGTGTAAGCCACTTCGCCAGTTAAATATGTTATTTTTTCATCTCAAAGTGTTTAAGTATGTCTAAATAAATAGCACTTACAGTATTATTAATTGTGGCTTGGGGTGTTTTATCTTCCATCAACACAGTGATATTTTAAAATGTTTAATATATAAATTGGTTAATGTTGCTTAGTATCTTTCTTCTGCTTTTTGCAGTTACATGCCCTGATTTGCGAGTGATCAGTAAAATCTTATTAGCATAGGGTTCTGGTGTCAGAGTATAAGAGAGTAACTTTTGATTTATTATCAGTGCAAAAATCAATGGAGATTTATGCCTTGATTTTCGGCTTTGTGGTGAAGGTCACTTGTAGCACTGACCCATAGCAGTACTCTTACAAGGATTTGGAGATGGGGGGTTAACATAGCTAGTTAGGATTTACTGTGCTGCTACGGCACTCATAATTGCTTTTGCAGAAATTTACATAGAGTCCTTATTTTTTTAACTCAAAGGCCCACATTCAATTGAGCTTTCGGGAGATCAAGTAACCCTTAAGTGAGGTCGCAAGCTAATTTGCTATTCAATTGGCATTTTTTTGAGGGCTCCAATTGGCTTCTGAGTTACGGGCTTGAAAAAATGGTGATGGTTAAACTAGTAACTTACAGACTCACTATTCAATTGGTCAATTTCCCCAAGCCCGCAAATGTTTTCACACCTGTAAATGGCAAATGAAGGAGAAAATCCAATTAGTGCTAGAGAGGACTAGCAAGGGGGTTAAACATCTATTCGTAGCACCTTAAATGCAAATAAACATCACTACAGCACTGTAAAAAAGGGGGAAAGCGATGACAGACATTAGCATTAATTGCACAACAAATCGGCAAGATCTTAGATTATTTTTTATGTTTAATTTCAGGGTTAAATCGATCTTGGATGAGTTAATACATATCAGGCCACACATATGGACTAGAACAGTATTGGCGTTCGTTTTCATTATTTTTTATTTTGAAGGTTTTGCGAGTCTTATCGCATATCGGACCCCCAAATTTAATTGATTGACATGTAACCTCCATGTTTTACTGCTGTAATAATGACAGTCTCCTTTTCCATTTGCTGTTTCGAAATGGGCGGTTACAGGCTTGCTGAATTGAACATGTTCCTGCCCTGAACTGCTCCGAACCAGTGCATGTTTTACGGTTTTGGCTTTGGGCCCATAACTTCCGGGCTTGAGCAATTGACGAACAGGAGCCCGCAACACACCCGCAGACATTCAGCTGTCTGCGATCGAGTTGCGAGATTCAAATTGAATATGGCCCAAAGTGTTTAGATATGACTAAATAAATAGCACTTATAGTATTATTAATTGTGGTTCTGAGTGCTTTATCTTCTGCACAGTGATAATTTCAAACGTTTAATGTGAAAATCTGTTGATCTTGCTTAGTGTGTCATAACGTGTCAAAACATAGATAATTTGCTTCATATACTTACCACTTTTTATGGTTATCCTTAAAATGCCAATACTTTTGGTAAACAATAAATGCAAATAAATCACATAAAGTGGGGATTTAAATGAGACCAATTGTCTGAAAACTATAGTCTATAAAGAATCCAACTGCACAAACCTATTTAGAAAATGTCAGGGTTTTCATTTTTTTAGTTACCTACAGTAAAAAAAAATAACATTTTATTAAAATGGTTATGAGCAGAGCTTAATGTTGCTGAATGTATCATATTTTTCCAAAATGTAACCAAACTTTGCACAAGTTTTCTACTATCCAGTTCATTTTTATGAAAATGTTTATAAAAATGGCATGGCATATTATAAGGACACCTCTAGGTTCCTTATACGATATAATTTAAAACTATAGGGAATAAGAAGTACTTTATCAATTGAATGTTATTTTCTTTAAAAGATACATTTCTTCACAGTTTTTACTGCAAATAATTCATATTAAGCACAATTTTGATGCTGCTTCATTTGGAAAGATGTGCTTCATCATCAATCTGCTCAGTACATATATTCCACTTGCCAAACCTTTCCTTACAATTTCATAGTTTACATTATTTCGAACTTCAAATATTTTTTGGGGGGTCTTAATAGACCAAAATGTGCCTAAACATTCATCAGTAGCTTAATTATTTTACACAGCACATTTTTTTCATGCTGCATGACTATTCTATTGCTCACACTGTAAATAATACACATTAACATGATTTTTTAATGCTTAATGTGCATAGATATCAATCAGTTGCTATAAAATGTCTTAAAGACAAATGTCATGACATACATTAGCTCACACTGCAAATCATTGTTAAGTTATTTTTTTTTTTTTATATTTCTTTATTAGAAGGTTCACAACAACATATAAAACATATTGATCAGCAATTCCGTCAGTCACTTTATACAGGTTCACACAGCAAACATTAACCAATGATTAACTGACTTCACCTTTTTTTTTTTACATTTTCAGTTATGAAGTATCAAGTATAATAAATTAAAATTTCTATCAAAGTAGAACATAGTGCACAGTAAAATTAACAACAAATGAGAGTGTAAGAGAAATAAAGGTAGAGATCACATATATAGTTGTGAGCAGCGAGCCAGCCAGAGTGCTCCTTGCCAGCAACTGCGACCCTCGCAAAATTTACGTTGTAACGCAAACAACACGACACACCAACTGCGACCCTCGCAAAGTTTATCTCGCAACTCAAAAAACATACAAGACACGTTAACACTCATTACGACCTCGCAAAATTCGTACGCAACTCGCGAACATGAAAAAAGTCAAAACACAATAAATACACACAGCACATACATAAAAAGCTTACCTACAGCAAGAGGAAGCATCCAGGACCTCAAAAAAGCAACTAAGGTAAGGTAATAGAGAAAATAAGATATTGTTAGTAAAGGAAGATACACATTTACACTATAAATAACACTATAAATTCCCGGAAAAATCACTGATTGATAATAGAAAAGTTGGATACTTTTTGTTCCACTATTCCAACAAATAGTAGGAATTAGATAAAGAAGTTATAGAAGGGAGGGTAAAAGGAAGAAAAAGAAGCTTTAAATATGTCCATCCTCCCATCCTCCATTCCTCTCTTCCCCTGTGGCTCCCCATGTTTTTCCCTTTCCTTTTCCACTACTTGTTAAAAGGGTTCCTTCTCTGCTTTCTACTGATAATATATACAGAAGAGAACGAAGGGTGTTCTGGGACGGGCTACCATGGTGGGGCTGCTAGACGTAGATTGGTCTAGCCAAATTAACCATTAGACTTATAGTCATCTGTCTTTTGGTAGGGTACATCATGTCTTGGTTTTGTATGAAAATATGTATGTTTTTATGTGGAATAGTTGTAAAACTTTTAATGTTCAGGTATTCAATTTTAAGGTTATGTCGAATTCTGGGTGGTATAGAATGGTATCTTTTTTTTGAGTGGTACCCTAAGGGGTCCCTTTGGTTTTTTGGATGGGATTTAGGATAGTCTCACAGAATGTACAAGGATGGAACTCTGTATTTAAGAGGCGAGTGTTCATAGATCAATTTCGGAAAATTAAAGCTGATGTTGTTTGTGTACAGGAAACGCATTGGCAAATAGATAAAATCCCTTTCTGGAACAATAGTTTTTTTACTATTAAGGTCGATTCAACATATAAAAAGAAGTCGCATGGAGTATCGATCTTGTTTAATAAAAATGTTAACATTAGTGAGCAATATAGAGAAGTAGACTTGGAAGGGGTATTTGTTATATGGGCCGGAAAAATCAACCATCTAAACTACACTATAGTAAATATTTATGCACCCAATGAGAGACAAAATGGATTTTTAAACAAATTACTTAAACGGGTTAAAAATATTAAAATAGGCAAACTAATTGTTTGCGGCGATTTTAATATGGTACTGAATGTATCTTTAGATAGGAAAAGTAATAATCAAGAATATTAACATGGGCATACAAAAAGGAAAGCTAATCTTCTATGAATCCTTAGTGAGATTTGAGTTATATGATGTTTGGCGGTTAAGATATGGTAATGTAAGAGACTATACGTTTTATTCTCACCGCCATAAGTCTTATTGTAGAATAGACTACTTTTTGGTTGACTCAGAAACCTTGGCAGTTACAGACACTACCAAGATCAATATAATTAAATGGTCAGATCATGCTATGATAGAACTCCAGATTAAGGATCATTTGACTCAAAAGAAGTATTCTAGAAATAGAATGGATTTTTCATTATTTATTAATTCAGATAAACAAATATTATTACGGGAAGAAATAGAATTTTTTTTCCAAGTTAATGAGAATTCAGTTCCTGAGCCCTCAACGATTTGGAATGCCCATAAAGCATATATAAGAGGAATGTTACTCACATGGGGTGCACATAGAAGGAAACAGAGTGGTCTATCACTCCGAGACTTATATGCGCAATTAGCAATCCTTGAAAGACAAAATAAATTATACCCTTCAGCTGATAAGAGTATAGAGATTAGAAAAGTAAAAAACGGAATAAATAAAATTGTCCAAAAAAATATTGATAACAGCCTGTGGAAACTTCAACAGAGAAAATATTTTTGGGATAATAAAGTTGGCAAACTCTTAGCTCGGAAATTAAAAAATAATAAACCAATTAATAGAATAGATGAATTAATAATTGAAAATAAAAAGGACTTAATTACATTAACAAATCCTAGTGATATTGAAAAGGCCTTTTTCGACTTTTATGAAAATCTTTACAATTTAGAAAGTAACGATGCAGTTATAAAACCAAAAACAGAAGATATTATTACATTTTTGGATAGACTTTCGCTTCCCAAAATCACTAAGGAGGATCTAGATTATCTAAACAGTGAAATAAAAACATTAGAAATTGAAGAAATAATTGATAACTTAAAGTTAAATTCAGCCCCTGGTCCAGATGGCTTTGTAAATTATTATTACAAAACCTTTAAAACTGTACTTATAAAACATCTAGCTGAAGTGTTCAATGAAATTAAAAGAAAGGGGGGTGCACCCAAAGAAATGTTAGAGGCAGTTATAATTAATATTCCAAAGCAAAATAAAGATTTAAGGTGGTGTAAGAATTATAGCCTGATATCTTTAATGAACACGGATATAAAATTATATGCAAAAAATTTAGCTAAAAGATTGAGCTTGTGCCTTGGTAAATTAATAAATATGGATCAATCAGGTTTTTTACAAGATAGGCAGAGAGCCGATAATACAAGTAGATTAATTTACGTAGTTTCTTTTTGTAAAGATAATCATAAACCTTCGATAGTTATCACATTAGATGCAGAAAAGGCCTTTGACAAGCTAAACTGGGATTTTATGAATCAAGTATTACTAAAATTCGGTTTTGAAGATTTTGGAGTGAAATCTATAGGGGCTTTATATTCAAACCCCACTGCCTGTGTTGTAGGAGATGGCCTTAAAACAAACACTTTCTCTATTACCAATGGGACCCGTCAGGGTTGTCCACTATCTCCTTTAATTTTTGATTTAATGATGGAACCTTTGGCAGAAGCCATTAGAATGAATAAGAAAATTCATGGAATTAGAATTGGTGATTCTGAGCATAAAATTATGTTTTATTCTGATGATGTGATATTAACTATAGCCGAACCTAGAAAGTCTTTACTTCAGATTCAGGATTTAATAAATAAATTTGGTTTAATTTCTTACTATAAAATAAATTGGTCAAAGACAGAGGTATTAACGATAAATAATGACGAAGATGAAATAACTTCTCTGAAAAATATTTGGGAAATTGATTGGGAGTTAAATAAAATCAATTATTTGGGAATAGAATTCTCTGAAAAATTGGAAAATCTAACTAAAATTATTTTTTTTTAAATTATATGACAAAATTAAAAACCAACTAATAAATTGGAAATTAAATAGATTATCCTGGTTCGGTAGAATAGCAGCCGTTAAAATGTCCATATTACCGCAAATAAATTATTTATTTAGATGTTTGCCTTTATCCGTTCCTGAAACTAATTAAAAAATACCAAACCTTGATTGATTCATTGATATATAATGGGAAAAAATCTAGAATTAATTCAAGGATTGTAAGGAAGAGCTTTATAAAAGGAGGCATTGCGTACCCTTGTGTTGAAGAATATTATATGGCTGCAATGCTATCTCATTTTATACCCTGGTCCACTAAAACAAAACAAAATAAGTGGATAACTATAGAACAATGTTTAGCTAAGGGCTTATCATTAAGTGATTGGCTTTGGTATGATAAATCTCCCAATAATAATATTACGTCAATAATAATTAAATCAGGGTTTAAATTTTGGTTTAAATGGAAGAAAAAACTAAACCTTTCAACAATTCCGTGTTCGGAAATGTCACTGTTAGGTGTAAGTAATGTTCTTAACTTGGCCTGTCTTCGTAATTGGAGTAATTGGAATATACAGACATTGGGAGATCTGTTCGATAAAGGTGAAATTAAGTCTTTTTCCAAATGATGTGCTGATTTTAGTTTTCCATCGTCTAAATGGTTAAAAAATATGATAGAGTTAAAAAAGTTATTTTAAATTCGAAATATTTAATTACCTCAAACAGATCCTTAAACAATTTTGAAAAGTTAGTACTTTATAACGACAGGAAACATATAATTTCAAAATGCTATGAAATATTAAGAAAACAGGATAAGATGGAAAAATCTCCAGGTATGCTTAAGTGGGAAAAAGAATGTAATAACCTAATTAACCTGGAAAATTGGTCAAGAGCGTTTGCGTTCTCTATATGCTTGATATTTAATAATTTTCTGTGAGAAGTCAATTTTAAAGTGATTCTGAGGTGGTACTTTGTCCCAGTAAAGATAGCAATTATTAACAATAATCCTAATAAGGGGCTTTGTTGGAGGCTTTGTAATCAGCAGGGGACGCAAAAACATATTTGGTGGGACTGTGACCCCATTAAGAAACTTTGGAGTTTGATTTTTGAATATATTTCTAAAATTTGCAGTAAAATCATTAAGCCGACATGTGAAATGGCTATTCTTCACATCATGGACAATAGGCTTAAGATGGAAGAACAAGCTTTAATTATACAGGTAGTCTCAGTAGTCAAATGGCTTATTGCCAAACGCTGGAAATCAGAACTTATTCCATCACTGAATGAAGTATTAACAATTCTGGAAAAGAACAGAGAATTAGAAAGGAAGTTATACGACATGGGCATTGTTTTATCCAGGTTTAACAGTTGGCTGATTTGGGATAAATATTACCATTCTTTAAACTCATAAGACATAACTCTTTTTTTTTATTTTCTTTAGTTTTTGTATGACTGTAATACTGTATATCTTGTATTTGTATATTTGTTTCGTATAATTTTGTAATGTCTGTTTGTTATTTGTAAAAACAGAAGAAAAAAAATTAATAATAATGAAAAAAAAGCAACTTACACCTTCATTTAACTAAAAATAAAAGAGTTTAGACACTAAAAAATTCTCTAAGCGAGAGAAAAAATGGCCGCCGAACAAAATGAAAACGAGGCTACAGCACTCTAAACACGCAGAACACCACAAGAAACTCGCAAAACACCACAAAAGACCTACGGATATTCCGCTAAGACGCATACCACACATTACCCGCCATTTCACCACAATGCGGAAGTCCACAACTACGCTAACGGTTTGGTCTCGCGCACGCACACTATCACACTGCACACATTCAGCACGCTTACACAGCAGCTCCACACCACTAATGCTGCAGCAACATCAAAACAGATTGCAGCTCTTCAACACAATGCTTCAAAATACGTAAAGTATATTCATTTATTAATGTATTATAGATTTCCTTATTATACACCAAACAGCATTAGCTACCTTACAATTTCATTGCCATCATTTTTTGACGGGCAATTCGGTAGTAACACATCAGAACAGACATTGAAATGAATAGTCAAACCATAATGCTGTTTACTAAATATATAAACTTATAAACCAAATAAGCTAAAATATCTAAAATGGTCTCTAGTAAATTTGTCTCTTACAGTCCTCACTAAGATACCACACTGTTCATCACTAGACCTTTACTTTAGTAGTGCAGCCGAAGAACCTCCAGGACTCCTTACTCCATGCCCCCTCCTGCCTTCATTGAATCAGAATTTGGATGTAACATCAAAGGAACACTTAATGAAGACGCTACACAAGGTTCCCAGACTGCCAGAAACTGGGGGAGACTATCCATGATAATATGAGTTAATCTCTCATTGATAAAGAGGTAATTAATCTTCTTGACTACCTCCTGAAAATTTAGTGTCTCTTTTTTTCATCTGCTAGCTATGTGTATTTTGGAAGCCAGTGCCATTAATTGGAATAGTTTATTTTGAGATTGAGAGAGGTTCTTGATGTGCACCCCCAACAGGCATGACTCCATAGAGGGCGAGGACACCTTTTGAAATAGTGTGGAGGCTAATTGTGCTAATTGTTTCCATGTTTTCTGCATAGTTGGACATGACCACCAAATGTGAATGTGATCCCCCACTTGTTGGCAGCCCCTAAAGTATTTATTGCTCTTGTGTGGCTTAAACTTCTGCAATTTATCGGGCGTACAGTAGGCTCTGTGCAATACTTTAACAGCCGTCTCTAGCAAAGCTGCATTGAGGGAACCTCTGGAGAGGTTGGAGCAAGATTCCGTCCACTTGTCCCAATCCCATTCTACCCCCAGGTCCTTTTCCCATTGTTTCATAAATTTAGGTTTTTGGCTGCTGGTGGAGTCTCGAAAAATGCTGTATAGCGAACCCAATACCCCTTTCATGAGAGGGAGGCTTCTACATACAACAGATATCAAGAAAGGCCTAGGGGGTCCTAATTCTCTCAGAGTTTTGCTGACCCAACTTCTAATTTTCAAATAATTATAAATTTCCGTGGCTGGTAAATCGTGGGTCGTGCAGAATTGGTCGTAAGTCAGCAGTCTGTTGTTTTGTACCCAGTTCCCTACCAGGAGATGGAGCTCGTGTCTTTTAGGATTTGTGGAAAGGACGTGACTGATAATAAGGGAGACAAACCCGAGCTAAGTTGACACCTGGAGTTGGCCCACCCCAAGCCTGAAAAGTTAGGGAGATCATAGGATTGTGGTGCGTATTAAAGGGAGTTAATTCCTTGGGAATTCAGATCAACCTATCCCAGCTGTGTAGAAGCATCTGCTGATTTTCTATGAATACCCAGGATGGCTGGGGGGTAACAGAGTGTAACCTGGGCAGATGGGCCAATTGAGCTGCCTTAAGGTACAACCTCAGGTTAGGACACGCTAGTCCGCCTTTACTTTTATGTCTAAACATTACCTGTCTGGAGATACGAGGGCGCTTATTGCCCCAGATAAACCTAAACATACTGTTCTGGAATTTATCCAGTTCCTTGAGTGGGATTGGTATGGGAAGTGTCCTAAATAAATATAGCAGTTTAGGCAGAACACTCATTTTTACAGCTGCTATACGGCCCGTCCATGAGATATGAAAGTTTGCCCACTTCTGCATATCTTCAGTCAAGGACTTGTACAAGGGGGGGGAAATTTGCCCTGTATAAAATTGGAAGTGATCTTTACTCCCAGGTATTTTATATACTGAGTAGGCCAGCTGAAATTATATTCTGATTTAAGCTTATCGATCTCAGTTTGTGGCATACCCATCTCCAAAGCTTCCATTTTCTCCACATTTAAATTAAGGCCTGAGACTTTACTAAGCTCCTTGATAGTTGACATGAGAGCTGGTATAGAACTAGAGGAGCTGAACAGGGTGCATAATAAATCGGCCGCTAAGAGCGTGCATTTAAGGTGCTGGCGTCCCACACAAACCACCTGAATGTCTGAATTAGCTCTAATTGCCTGTGCTAATGGCTCCATGACAAGTGCGAATAACAGTGGTAACAGTGGGCACCCTTGCCTAGTCCCTCTTTGAATTTGGATATTTGCTTTATGTGCTCCTGGCAACTTTAGATGGGCTATTGGGGAGTCATAGTAGCTTCTAAGCAGGTTAATAAAACGTCCCCTAAATCCAAACTTGTCTAGTGTTTTATACATATATGAGCATTCCACCGTGTCAAACGCCTTATCTATGTCTAGAGCTAAAAGGCATAATGGGATGTTAGATTTTTTTGCTAGGTGCTGGATGTTTAAGACCTTCTTGACGTTGTCCCCGGCCTCCCTAAAGGGGATGAATCCAGCTTGATCCTTGTGAATTAAATATGGCAAGAATTTAGAGATACGGTTGGCTATGATTTTGGCCAGAATTTTTACGTCTCCATTGATCAAGGAAATAGGGCGATAGTTTTTGGCCTCTAGATTATCCCTCCCCCCTTTGGAAATACCACCAGAGCAGCCTGGTTCAATTCGGGGGGCATGGGCTCCCCATTTAAAATTGCGTTAAATAGGGGCGTTAGGTAGGGGGTAAGCAGGGGTTCAAATTTTTTGTAAAACAAATTGGTGAAGCCATCTGGCCCTCAGGGATTTGCCCAGCTTAAGAGCCATAATGGCCGATTTAACTTCCTCTAGGGACACATCCGAGTTCAGTGTTTCTAAGTGGCAGTCCGGGACCCTGGGGAGGTATAGTGACCATAAAAATGAGTCAATATCTGATTCACTTCTATGGGACTGGGAGGAGTATATAGTTTGGTAAAAGTCCTGAAACGTTTATGTCATTAGAGCTACAGGAAATTTGACCGTCTGACCTTCTAATATGGGATATTCTATGTTGGGAAAATGTATTATTTAGTCTTCTAGCAAGCATTGTATCAGGCTTATTTGCCTTCCAATAATATAGAGGTTTCATCTTTCATTGCCCTTTCAGTATGGTACGATAGTATGCCTTCTAGTTCAAGCCTTGTCCTGTTAACTAACCTGAGATCCCTGCGGGAAGGGTTCTGTTGATTTACCTCTTCCAGCCTCTTTAGTGTCCCTGTAAGGTCTGCCTCCTTTTGCCCAAGGTTTCTTCTTAGGGTTGAGGCCAGCTTAATGGCCGTTCCCCTAATAAAGGCCTTATGTTTCAGGAGAGACATTAGTCTCAAAGAATTGCTTTATGTCCTTTACAATTACCTCCGCACTACTCGGACTAGTCAATAGGGATTAGTCTATTCTCCAGGTGTAGGGGGGTTGCAAATTTGGCCCCAGCTCTATCTCCATGAGTACTAAGGCATTGTCTGACCAGGGGCAGGGTACAATCTCATTTCTCAAAATTGAGTCATATAGGGGGGAGCCGGCCAAGATAGCATCAATCCTAGAATATGTCAGATGGGTTGGGGAATAGTATTTATATTCTCTCTTAGCTGGGTGCATACCCCTCCAGGCATCAAACAGCCCCAGGCTATCAAGCAAAGACTCAATCTGTTTGGTTCTGCTGGGACATTTGTTCTTAGCGGGCTTCCATGACCTATCCAGAGTCGGGTCCAAGGTAAGGTTTAGATCTCCCCCAACTATCAGCCTTCCCAAGTCTTGGGATTCAATTGTTTTCAACAAGCCAATTAAAGTTGTGCAGGGCGAAGTAGTGGGAGAGTATAGGGAAACTAGAGTCGTTCTAACCCCCCCAATAGTACCAGTCACCATTACATAGTTACCCTCTTTGTCAACCAGGTTATTTTCTACCTGAAACTGAACATTTTTATGTAAGAGGATTGCACATCCAGCTCTCTTAGTAGGGAGAGTTGCAAGGAAATAGGTGGGATAGTCCCTATGTAGGAATTTGGGTTTGTTATTACGAGAGAAGTGGGTTTCCTGCATAAGAATAACTGCAGGTTTATGTTTTTTATAGAATGCAAAAGCCTTCCGCCTCTTAAAAGGGGAATTGAAACCCTTCGCATTATGGGTTATTAGAGTGTAGTTAGACAGAGCCATTGGAAACTCGTTTTGGGACCCCAGGTGATCTCGTAGGAGGGAGAGCAAGGAGGAGCCCCGGATGCCAACAGCTGCACTATCAGTTGGTCTGCAGCTGATATTTCCTGCTATCTAGTGGGAAAAAATGAAGGAAAAAATGCAGATAAAGACAGTCGTGCTTCAGCGGGAAATATCCGTTTAGTTAGACTACAGGGTGAAACCCAGTTAACCATTAGCTCTTTTCTCGTGATATATCTGTGGAAAGTCAGAGTTAAGTGTTTTAAACGTTTAGTCTACAAAGCAACCTATATCAATTTATCCAAATGGTAAAAAGAAATCAAATCCACGTAAAGTGGGGAACATAATAACCTGGCAATCTATAACAATAATAACAAATTAGGTATTTAATCATTCTTTCAATACAAATCAAAAGCCCATACTATGGGTCTATGGGCCCTTAAAAGAGAACTTAGCCTTTATCAGAGTCTCCTGAAGGAGAGGCCAGTTGGGTCAAGAGCCTGACTTGACCTCCGCAGCGGGGCCAGCATTGTCCGTCTTAGTCTTGTGCTTATTTTATAAGCCATTGGCACTGTCCAGTAAGCTGCTTGGTTCCCCGGAGACGTAGGCTTGTTTGCCCTGGATCTGGGGTGTCACCTGCGTCCACTGCCTCCTAGGAATTAGGCGGAAGAGGTTGCTCCTGCCCCACTTCCATTGTGGCCTCCGTACATAGATGTAAGTGCTTCAGCACTGACAAGCAGTCTTCTGGTGTATGGGTGGTGTAGGTTGTACCTTGAGATGTGAAGGTGAGGATGAATGGAAAATTCCAGCGGAATTGGATCTTGTGCTGGAGAAGAATAGCAATTGCCGGTTTCATCAGTCTCCGTTTGTGAATAGTCTCTGGGACAGGTCCGCATAGAATTGTAAGGGCGACTCGTCCGGCCCCTTTACTGTGTGCATCTTCCTGGATGCAGATAGTAGTAGATCCCTCGCCTGCTGCCTCATGAATCTAACTATGACATCTTTAGGGGCATCCGGGCTCCTCGTGCCTCCTAGAGCTCTATGAACTCGTTCAATTTCCCACATAGTTTCAGACTGGTTGGGAAGAATTGCCTCACCGGTATCTCTCAGATAGTTTAGTAGGTCTTGAATGGCCCTTGCTATGCATCTGACGCGGACGTTGTGTCAGCGAGACCGGTTTTCCAGGTCCTCTATCTTGTCTGCAAGTTCAGTTATGTGGGACGTGTTCTGCTTTATTCAAGGCTGCGCTTACAACTTTGTTAAGGGCTACAGTGAGTCAGATTGCGTCATATGTTAGGCTCTGTGGGTGTAGTGACGACCTCTGCTGGCTGTGTTGCCAGGTCTGTTCCCCATTTTGCTCTTAGGCCATGTTGAGGGTTTAGCCCTTAGTCAAGAATTCTGGAGACCAGCCGACCCTGTGCCTGCCTATGTAGGCAAAATGCTCTCGTATAAATATTGCACTGAGTCTCGGCTTTGATTTAAGGCCTGTTGAATTGGGTTAGGGTGGCGCGCCAGTTAGCGTATAGAATGGGTCAGTTTGTAGCACCCTGCTATGAAGGTTGACAGTGCTGCATCCAGCATTATATTATTTATGTGTTACCAGGTTATTTCTGTAATACTCCACAGATCCACTGGGTGGGTGTAGAGATGTAAAAATGCAGGAGTGCAGGCTGTTCAACCTTGTCTTTATATTTGCCTATAGAGAGGCAGATCACTCTTGTCCTGCTAGTTTACAGAGTTTTGCCCAGTAAGGAGCTGTTTATATGCAATTAGTTGAGGTAGAATAGGAGAATTGTTCAGTGAAACATTTGAAAACAGTCTCAGTTGTAAGGGAAGCATGGATGCCTTCTTCCACAGGTATTTGTATACACTGGTGTCCCAAGCCCTTGAAAGGGTATCTGTTAAAAGACAGGTATTGAAAAGCAAAGGCTAGATAGGCTATATTAGAGAAGTATCCAGGATGGAAGCATAAGAAGGTTAGTTGGGCCTTAGCTTGAGGTTATACCCCCTTTGTAATGAAAGGTATCTTCATGCCCACGTGTGGGGACACCCAAAATGGCTGCCGTTTGTGGGCTTTTTCTGCTTCTTCTGGGGGCTCTGTCCACCTCTGTGTTGCCCCTGTGACCCTCTGGTCGGAACCACACGTCCCCGGAGGTCTCCCCAGGGTCTTCAGTGGTCTCCTGGGCACCAGGTTATGATTCCTGGGTTCCCGTGGAAGCCGTCAGCCGCCTCCTCCACCTCCCAAAATGGCCGCCGGCTTCCCTGCGGGCCTTCTCCTCTCTCTCTCCCCTCCCTCACCTCGTTACTGCACTCTGGGAGGTCCCCCTCTGGCTTGGTCTGCACTCCGGCTCCCCTCTCACAGTCCGGGGCTGCTTGGGTGGCTTTTTTTATGCAGAGGCGCTCCCCTGTTGGGGTTGCACGCCTCTGCTTGCTGGGTGGGTGGCTGGCTGCTCCTGCCTCGATGCAGGGGGTCCCGCGGGGGATCGGGATCACCTCCCCTTCCTCTCAGCCCTCTCCCCGATGGTGTTGGGGTCCCCTTTGTCAATTGGGCCAGGTTTGGGCCCCTTCTCTGCAGCCAGCTACACGGAGCTCACACAAACACGTCCGTGTTGTTCGGACGCTAGCTCCGCCCCCACGTTTAGTTACTTTTTTGAATGTACTTAGTACTACTTAATGTGTGAATTAACATGGTTGAACACCTATAAAGTGCCTCATAATTTTGTACCGCACAAGCTGTACTAAACTGTACACTGAGGCATTTCTGAAAGTTTCATGGCTAACATTAGACCACCTTCCAAATAATTTTCATTAAGCGTTATCTTAAGGCTGTTTTATGATGCTCAATATTTCATAATGTGTCATTTGCCTCATAACATTTTACAACATATATATATATATATATATTTTTTTTTTTTATTTAAAATTTCCGAAAATACAAAAAATTTAACAGCATTTAAATAGTACTAATAGCAGATAATAGACCCATTCTTTCTCAGCCATGCAAAAGGTCAGTTTGTGACCCACATTATTCCTTAGACCCACTTGGGCATTTGAATATTTAACTCCTTTATGACCTTTTAATTATCATCTTGTGTTTTAAATATAACAGATCTTAGGGCTATTGATTGGGACCTAGGATAATAGTCTCTACAAGTAATAATCCAGGGAAATCCAAAGCAAGAGAGAGAAAAAACAAAAAGAAAGAGGAACAACAACAACAACAAAAAAAAAATAGACACACACAATGTTACCGGACCGGAAAGCGATGGGGAAGAAAGGGTTGGGGGGAGGGGAGAGTTGTCTATAATTTCACACATCTGGAAAGAGAATGATCTCCGTCAATCATGCTTTTTATCCCATATTGTCCACTTTTTTAGTGGAAGACAGGAAATCCCAAGTTCTTCTATATTTCTTTCTAATAATCTTGTTTTATTAATTTTTATCAAAATTTCAGACCAATTGGCAAATTTTCCTTGTTTCCAATTTAAGGCAATAGAATTTTTTGCTGCCATAAAAATCTGGATCAGAAGTACTTTGTGACTTCCTTTGTGAAAATATGAAATATTGGTATTTCCATCTTAAAGGAGAGATCTATCCCAAAATTAAATTTTATTTGAGAAAAGCATTCTGTCCACCAATTTTGTAATATGGGGCATTCCCACCACATGTGAATGTGTGTTCCTTTTTGTCCACAATTACGCCAACAGAATTTGGCATCATTCATTTTATTAATCTGATATACTCTAATCGGTACATAGTACCACCTGTTTATTATTTTGAAGTATGTTTCTTTATGAGATACATTTTGCAGAAATGTATCTGTAATACGAAAAGCAGAAGCCCACGTCTCTATAGGCCATTTTTTTCTCGCCTCTTTTTCCCACATTTTATGACAAGATGTTTTAATGGGGATCTGCTTTTTATTATTAAATTATGTTATTATTTTATTATTATTTTATTATTATTTATTATGACATTTAGCCATTAAATGAGATTTGTCTTTTTCTAGTATTAATTTTTCACAATCTGTCAGATTTCTTCTGATTTCTATAATAATCCCCAAGGCCTTCAACTGTTCACTCATTCTGAGATATTCAAGCCACAATGAGTTAGATACTTTGGCCCTCATTCAATTGTGATTTGGCCAATTGAATAGGACCCTAAATAAGCACATAGCATATTTTTTTAAAGAAGTTTTTAGTTTGTAAACATCTATCCAAAAACATGGAGCCTCATTTAATTCCGAGTTTCCCAATTGAATAGGGCTCTATATAAGCACATACAAAAAAAATTCAATGCACTTTTTAGTTACTGAACCTATATCCAAAACCAAGGTTTTCACTAACTAAAAACTTCTGTCAAAAAAATATGTTATGTGCTTATATGGAGCCCTATTCAATTGACAAATTTCAAATTGACTGAGGACCATGTTTTTTACTAACTAAAAACTTATTTTAAAAAAATATGTTATGTGCTTATTTAGACCCCTATTCAATTGGCCAAATTGCAATTGAATGAGGGCCTTTATATTTAATCACTACATCTTTAAATTACATAATGGAACCTTTTTTTTTAAAATATCTCTGAGGTATACCGCCCCATTTTTAGCTAGAACTGCCAATATTGGGATATCTAATTCCCGAGCCATAATATCCAGTGGGGTTATTGGGCTTGGAAACGGAATTAAAGTATATTTTAAATTCAATTTCTCCCAATATTTATTCTAAACACTCAGTTTTGTATGGGCTACAGGTGGCTAAATACCAAGACGACTACTGATGCTTACCTCATGCCCAGGGTAGATGAACTGCTAGATAGGCTAGCACAAGCAACCTATGTGACTACTCTGGACTTGCTGAGACCACTAGAGAGAAGTTGACATTCACCTTTTGGACTATACCAGTTTACAGTTATGCCTTTTTGGGATAAAAAATGCCCCTTCCACATTCCAGCAGGTTATTGATCACCTACTGCATGGGTGTCAGAAGTTTGCCCGTGAGTACCTGTATGACATTGCCCTATTCAGCCATACTTGGTGGGAACATGTGGACCACCTAACCACTGTCGTGGTTCGGATCCAGCAAGCAGGCTTGGCCATTAGCCCTGACAAGTGACAGTTTGCTAGGGCGGAGCTGGAGTTCCTAGGGCACAGAGTAGGGAGCAGAAGGGTCCAGCCACAGCCAGCCAATGTAGCCTCGATAGAGTAGTGGCTCATCCCAGTGAGTAAGAGTCAGGTGTTTGCATTTCTGTGTCCTACAGGGTATCACGGCCAGTTTGTTCCCCATTACAGTATCTGGCAAAGCCACTGTCCGGCTTCACCAGAAAGAAGATGCCCTGGCCTCCCACCCCATCCTTGCACTTTAAAATCAGGGGCATTAGGGGGAATTATATAAAATACTAGATAATGAAAAATAGCATTACTCATAATTAGTCTTTGTGAGTGTATACACTTCTGTTTTTAATTCCTGTAATAAAAAATATACTTCAGTAAGAAAGCATAGGCTGGTCTATAGCTATAGTGATATGTTTTACAGATTTTTGATACTCTGTTTGTAGATTAAGGATTTGTTTTCCTGAAAGAGCAATATAGGACTGTGAGATCCTTAACATCTTGAGGATTTTATATTATGTGAGGTCTTGCAACCTGTATGTAAAGTAGATTCATAAAGAGTGTGGACTGATATCTTACTAGATAAAAAAAAAAATCAACAAAATCAAGTTGAAATAGAGTTTTTCAGCCACAGTTCTCAGAAAACCCTTTGCTTCCATAATCACTGTTAATAGATCCATCACAGTTTACAGGTGAAATAAAGTATGGACCAATCTTAGAAGAATTATAAAATTAGATAATATACAAATTAATATAATTAGTTTAATAAGTATTGATATAGACCAATATAATAGTTTTTTGATTGGTCCGGTCCCTCGCATTGATCCCTCTAAGGTGATATGTAATTTGTCAACGGATCATTTCCTTTTTCCACCAGTCAGCAGCAGACTGCTTACCAGTAGATAATCAGGTTGGGTGCATGGTTGATAGTTAGGTAGGTATCATGTCTGTGAGGTCTGGCAATACTTTACGGAAAATGCACCAATTGTAGACACACACACATTACATATATAATTAGATATAGTGTGTGTGTGTGTGTGTGTGTGTTATATATATATATATATATATATCCACCATATTATAAATGATTGTTGTGGTAAACTACCTACTCATAAAGTCCACAACACAAGATGATGTCCCGCTCCATGCTGATGATAGCCAGTAAGCTTGAAACAGCTGTACATGGATAGGATACTCAGCTTGTGTTTAATCCAACCTTGGCTTTGCATTAAAGAGGTGTCATACAGCATGCATAAGCTTAAAGGAAGCCATGTTTGATAATGGCTATGGATTGAAGAGCGAGGCACTTGTGGGCACATGTGCATGTACAAGCCAAGCTTCCCAGAATGCAGTGTAATAACTTTTTTTCTCAGAATTCTGATAGACCAAACTTTTTCTAACACATAATTGGCACATAATATATGTAGACAAATGTTGATTGTCATGACTATGGGTACTGCTTTTTAGAAGAAGAAAAAAAATTGTCAATGAGCAGTAATAGGACAGTATGAATAAGGGATATTCACTAAGGGCGATTATATTGTAAATGCTATATAATAAGTAATAGGGTCTTTGTTGACGAAAAAAAAATGCAACGTGAAACATTTTCAAATAACCTCTTTCATGTTTTTCATGTCCATTTAACAATCTTAGCAAAAAAAAAAAAAAAATCACACAGATGAAAAAAAAAAAAAAGAAAAAGTTAATTAACTAAAAAGGACAATGCACTCATGGAAAATGGCCTAAAACAAATAAAACTGACGGGTGTTTTTTCATAACATAAAATAGCACCAAAATCAGAATATAGAGCAATGATAAATGTTTATACAATTATGACAGTGTGCAAACCACATTAATATGGCAAAATATGAATGCATAGCATTTTCCACTTTTCTGGCAGCTATCTTGCAACTTTCTAACATTTTGATTGAGCTGCAATATTCATCATTCATTGACCCATGTCCTGCTCTTCTTGATAGAATAAGACCTCCTTATCAGTACCAATCTTGCAAGGTGGGCATGTGTACCATCAGCCAAATCATACTTCCACTTTTACAAGTTACTGTTCTCAATAGTAAGGAAAAATACACCAATTCACGGTTGAAAACAGTCCAAGATTATTGCGAACACAATGTTGGAGTGTTTTTCGCTGTCCATAATGCTTTGGGGCGGATTTGGGTTATAACACCTTCTTGCAAGCTTTGTCTGACAAAAGCAAGAATGAACAGCTATCTTCTTCGCCTCGCCCTGTATACTCTGAGGCTTCTCGGACACCTCTTCTTCGCCTCTCCCTCTGTCAGTGTACTCAAAAGTTCAGTCCTAGGCCCCTACTCTTCCCCATTTATACATTCTCCCTTTGTATTCTAATAAAATCCTCCGGATTTCCGTATGATCTATATTCACATGACACTCAAATCTACCCCCCTCTAGAACGAGTTGCCAGCTACCTCTCAAGCATATCCTCCCGGATCCCAAACTCAATATGTCAAAGACTGCGCTCCTAATCTTCTCACCCTCTACTACAGCTTCCATTCCTCAAATATCGCACTTTTGAAGATGCCATCATCACTCCCACGTCCCAGGCCCATGGTTTTTAGGTTTTGCTGGACCCTGCCCTCTCTCGCATTCCTCACAATCAAGAACATAATCTTGTCCGTTTCACCTAAAAACACAATGTTACTCTCTTACACAAGACATAACTAAAATTCGTATTCACTCTCTCATATCTTGCCTCGACTACTGCAACTCACTCCTTGCTGGCCTACTCATCTCTCGTCCATCTTCACACCATAATTAACACCTCCACTAGACTCAACATCTCCACTGGCTTCCTATAGCGGTCAGAATAAAATTTTAAATCATGGCCCGAACGTAAAAAGCTCTCAACAGTGCTCCCCCTTTTAGCTCAGTTCTTGTTCCAAAATACTCCATTTGCTCTGCTAATGACCATATTTCTTCCTCTCACTCCTTCAGGACTTTTCTTGTGCTGCCCCTACCCTATGTCATTTCTTGCCTGGCTCCACTAGACTATCCTCGTGCCTGAAAACCTTTAAAAAATGTTTTACTGAAAATACTTCTTTTTAAAAAAAAATGCATATCATGTGTAACTTTAATAACTGTATACTCTACAGCATGATATCACTCACATCACACAATGCAACACACCAACACCTCCATTCCCATCTTACATCTACTGTATCACCCAATTCTATCACACCCAAACACTTACATTTTAAGTGCGCGAGTTCTCAATCTTATAAAGGGCTTTGGAAACAAGCACTTTGTATGTGTGATTTTAACCCGCCTGGCGGAATGATTATGTCAGTATTTAGAATGTTAAAACGGTACATAAAAAAATACTGACATAATCATACCGCCCTTACCCCACTTTCCTCCTCCTCCCCAGGGTTACTGATTTAGGAAGAGAAAATTAACCCAGAGCCATGCTCGGGATTACCGCGTAAGCTCAAAAACAGGGCCCTCCATTCTTTTGCAAAGTGTGAATATCCTTTTTCCCTTGTATAGCTCTATGGAAAATGTTGATGCATTACAAGTCAACATTAATAATAAAATCTTGTTAAAGATAAGATTTGTCAATCACGTCCACCGTCGATGATAGAGGATGTAAAAAAAAGTCAGCAACTGCAAGATGCTGGTACCTCGCTGCCAGTCTTCATTGGCTGGCTTCACCTCACGGTACAGGAGACGCTGTGAGGGAAGTCTTTGTTTCTACTGTAGCAATAAAGGCCACTTTGCTCACTGTAATACTAACCAATTAAAATAAAATAAACATAATAAATTAAAATAAAAAAGCGTTTAGAGGCTAGTATGTATCCTCCTTGAAGCCTTGCAGACCGTCCACTAGCAAGTCTTCATAGACTCCAGGGTGTATGGTGCATAATTGCACTAAATTTGGTGCAAAAGCAATGATCTCCCGATACCAAATATCCCTGGTTGTTCTTACTATTGATTAGAGATATTTAGGCCTCAAAATTTAGAAATAGAAGATTAACTGGAAATAAGGACCAACAAGTCTGAAATCCATTATGTCAAGCTAGTTGTCTGATGGAAGACAACCCATTGGCAAATAGCCAATCCACACCTGAAAACACAACAAGCATTTATAAATATAATTCTATATTATCACTCCTTGAAATGATCTGTCCAAGGTCAACGATATCACTTCTTGGCCAGTACCCATCACCTTAAAAAAACGGTGCAGCTCTTCTTTGGGTTTGCAAACATCTACCGTTGCTTCATTCTGAATTTCAACACCCCTACTACCCACACCCAGAAAGGAGCATTATTTGAATATCCTAAATGGTCACCTCAAACCATGAAGACCTTGTAGGAGACAGACACCAACTTTGATTGTTGTAAGTTGTTTGGCCATCCACTGACCATGTGCTAAAGAGGGGCTTCTCACACAGAACCGTTCAAGTTGATACAGCTCATTAACTAGGTCACCATCTCCATCCTCAAACCACGGTTTCATAACTGGTTTATATATTTACAACTTCCGCCTTCTCCTCTTTTGCTTGTATTTGAAGAAGTGAAACTCACAGGGATCGCCGCTTCTAATGTCCATGTTCCTGCACTTTTAATTGCACTTCCCACTCAAGCCTAGTTGTCTAGAAGCCACTCGTGCAAATGGATGGGGAGAATAAAAATGTGTACCTATACATAGGCGATGTGCCTTTCATCTATACTCTGGTTATGTAGCTGCTCTGCACCAGTGGCACCACTGTGCTTTCTAAATTGTAGTAATGGGCTGCACTGAGGGCACATTGTGCATTACCCCAGAACAACACAACCATGAGTACTCAAATAGAATGCAGGCAGATATAAACAAAACATAGGCAAAGAAGCCAGTGACTTGCATCTTTCCCTTTTATAAGAATTTACATTCTATTCTCTTCTGGTGCCAGGGTGACATGTGCTTGTTTGAATTTTCCATGTCTGAATGAACCGAATAGAAAAACAAAACCACAAAAACATCTGTATACGAAAAATGAAAGAAAAAAAGAAGAAAAAAAAAAAGTCACTTCACAGACTTACATGTTTTCCAATGTTCAAAAATAGAAATTGTAAACCAACTCTTTCTATGCTTATTAATAAATATCCTTTATTTTTTTATCAATTCCGCACATTGCGCTTTTACATATAACATCCAAACATTTAGCAAATGGATGTCTAATTTTGTAAAATCCTATATTCTGTTCATTGCGATTTTGTACAAAATTACAATTACAACATTACTTTTGATGCTTAAGAGTGAGTGTGCGCAGTTATGTGTATCATTTTAACATTAACCATGGGTAAACAAATTAAGCAGGCTTGGAGCCATTTTAAAAGTTATTTTTTTTTTACAAGCCTGGATATCATAAATCAACAATTGTGCATTTAAACCTCTCCCCTTAAGGAAACAAAATAAAATGATAAAGGAAAAAATCATTTTAAGGTAAAAAGAGACCCATTCAGGAAATTTTGAAAGACAGAAAAGGCGCAGTAGTCATTCTGATTGTTTGAATGAAAGACAGGGCTAGTTTATTTTGTTTAATTTGCTCCGGCTGTCGCCAGCCAGCTACTACAAAGAGGATTCCTGTGATCGTGTAGGAGGCAGTATTTGTTAAATTTTTCCTTCAGATACTGTCTGAACTGTTGCCTATTGGTGTAAAAAGACTGGTTGTTTGCCATAAAGGCCTGTATTTCATCTTGAGAAAGGCCATCTTCCTCTTCTGATGTACATTCGGATTCATCCTGCAAGGATAAAAAACAAAACAAAAATGTGAAATTCGGTTTTACTTCACTGCTGCTTTTCTATTAAAGTTGAGGGGAATTTTTATAGTGGGAAAATAATCATCTTTATTTACAAAAACAACAACGCACACTTCAACATTTAAAAACAATAAAAAAAATGGGATAAAAAAAAAAATGGGATAAAAAAAAAAAAAAATGGGATAAAAAAAAAAATACTTATTTCCTTTTAGTTTAGAAATCAGACTTTTCATCCAAAAAAATGCACTTGACACTAAGGCCCACATTCAATTACGATTTGGCCAATTGAATAGGGGTCTAAAGCACATAGCATATTTTTTTTTTAAATAAGTTTTTAGTTAGTGAAAACCTTGCTTTTGGATAGATGCTTACTAACTAAAAACATCTTTAAAAAAAATATATGTTATGTGCTTATTTAGCCCCCTATTCAATTGACCTAATCGCAATTGAATGAGGGCCTAAGAGTTTGGTCATTCACATTTGCAATTTATTATGTCTTATTCTATAATTTAATTCTCAAGTAAATGTTTGAGACTTAATTCTGAGTCCGCTATAGTAGCCCACGCTCTTTTAGAGGGTTAATAGATTATTGATAATACTCTCCTTATTTTCTTCATTTGATAGATTTAGGAATTCGGGGTAGAGGCCTGAAGCCTCACAAGGTATGATGGCTTATATCCTAATCCTTTAGCATTATTAATATGGGCTTAGTCTCTTTCCTCATATGTAGCCTATATTATATTTTTAGGAAGGCTTCTAAGGTTCCGGAGCTATAATTGCAGGCCCCAACTATTCAAAGTTCCCTCGTTTACTCTATCGGGCTCTGCCTAGCTGGCTTTGTCTGCAAAAAAGACGCAGAATCCTTGCAGATGTAGTACATGGCTTAGAAAACTACCTGACAAACCTTTTGAAGTTTCAAAAACTTTGTAACGCACCTTTAAATAACGTTTAGTAGATTTTATTCTTTATAAAAATGAAACTGAATCAACTGCAGGCAACATCAAAATATTAGAAGTAAGCAATCACTCTGCACCTCCATTTGTATCATCATAAACTATTATAAAACCACACTTCCTTCAGCTATTGAAGCAAGCATCCTCTATGAATGGTAAAGAAAACGCACTTGGCCCAGTACTATATATATTTATACTTACAAGAAGTTCTTTTAGGCTCTTCATTTCTTTTGCACCATCAGAAGTCAGAGGTGGACATTCTGCAGAACCTGTGCAATTAAATAATTCATTTCTGTGATCGACCCATGCCTGTCCAGAGCTTTCTGTGGATGTACAGCAGCTGTCAACCTTGCCATCTTTGGTCTGATCACTATGTACACTGCTTGGGGCCCCTCGAGTACAGCTCCCCTGTTTTGGCATCTGTAGAAAGAGTGGATGCAAGTTAGATAACAAAATTCTAATATTCCAACACACTGTAAATAAAAGGCATATGATTTGATATTCCTTTATTCCAGTCCAAAAGTCAATCAATTATTAAAACAAAAAAAAACATACAATATCATTAAACTGTAAACAAGCCTTTACTCTGGCCAACAATGTAATACAGTGCCCTCTAGAGAAGCTCTATATTCTGCATCTATATTTCATAACAAAGCCCCCCCCCCCCCCCCCCGCCCCTGAAAAAAACCAAAAAACTCTTATTAGTTAATTCACAAAATATTTCCCATTATATGTATTTTGACTGCCGTGTTTAAATACGGAAAAACTAATTACTGAATTCATAAAGCGCATGAAAAAAGATTGATGCAGTTGATCATATTTTACTTTTCAACACAAAATCAGACAAAAACATGAAATGAAATCAAGGGTGATGTGGTTTTATACCCAATTAATAAAAGCATAGGATAATATGATATCAAATTGCTTTTACAAAAGAAAATATCCAATATCAGGAAAACTAGAAAGTTGTCTTAAGTAGAGTTTGCCGACAAACATGTTAAGTGGACATGGACACAAATACAAAGATTTGGTGACAAAGTTAAAGCACCACTTCAGTTAAAAAAACAAACAAAAAAAAACACACTTGTTTGTTATGTATATGCTAAACTCACAATATTAGCAGCTGTATAGGTCATGGGCATAAAGCATTTTTGGCAAAACCTGAATTTTTGTATACAGGAATCCATTTTGTGTTTTTTACATCACTTCCGCAGGGAAGAATCATGAGGGTGTGGAGAAAGGGGTAGGGAATAGGGGAACAGAGAGCAATTGCAAAGATTACGGAATATGACTGAAATAAATAATGCCCAACCTCTCGTGTTTGTGTTGTTCAATCATGTTGGACTCTCCAAGACCTCATGCAACACACAATGCTGATCCACTTGGTATTCATAGCAGAGATACTGGAGTGGGTTGCCCTTGGTATTTCTAGGTGGTCTCCCATCCAAGTACTGATCAGACCCAACCCTGCGCGGCTTTAGGGTGGTGTGACCTCTTGGTTCTCTGACTGGAATCAAACCCAGGTCGCAGTGGTGAAAGCACCAAATCCTAACCACTGCTTAATTACTCTAGTCAGACTTTAAATATTTTTTGTTTCACGATTGTGGGGGGGGGGGGGGGGGGGGGGGTTGCATGGCATGGCATGGCATGGCATTAAGCAATGCCTTTCCCATGTTACGCTCAAACACATTGCACTAAAAATGTGTGATGCTTAAGCACGTGCTTATTTTAAAGGACTATTCAAAAGCTTTAGCAAGTAGATAATGTAAATATATTAGCAGTCTGCCTCTCACAGGAGTTTGTTGTGGAGGAATGTGGTGGTATATCTGCTGCAAGATTTGTGATGGCATGTGAATTTTCTGAATACATTTAAGAAACTTAGATTTATACATTATTTAATACTTACATTCTCATTTTCACATTTAAATGGTTTGCATTTCTTCTTCTTCTTTTTGTTTTTCCCCTTGATGCTGTCTTCTGATGAGTTGGCCCAGCACTCCACACAACTGTCACGTTCTTCTTCCTCCTTATCACAGTTAACACATGAATCTTCACCTGCCAATAAGACACTGACTGTCAAAATCTCTCTTTCTATAGGTTAAAAAAACAATAATAATAAAAAAAATGTAAAAAATGTATCCATACCTGCTTCATCATGGTTGCAAATGCCTTCAGTACAGGCCACATCAGAACCCTCACGAGACCCTGGTTCACTACCCTCCATGCTTGATGAATAGCCACAATCACTACCATTAGAATGGGGAGTTAAACCTGGCAAAGAAAGAGTACAACATAGCAATCAGACAAATTAATTATTTTGTTTCCTTTAAAAAAAAGTAATTAATATTTAAGAGGTACAAATAAATGAATGCTACATTTGAAGATCTAAAAAGCAGTTTAAAAAAATAATAAAAAAAAAAGTATTTCCTTTCTGAGGATTCAGAGAAATAGTTGTTGCACTGCACTCTGGGAAAATGAGTCCACAATGTATTTCCACTCTTAGATTTAATACTACTTTATACATGGCTCCTTACAGGATATGCCTGCTGTTTAACAACACTCTGAAGCAGAGCATAGGATGGAGTATGCACGATTTAGGAGACCTACCCACTGACACTAAGTGTTTTGATCTTTACTGGATCTAATCAATGTGGGTCTGGCACCTAATCCCTGCCATAGATTTGTGGTAAGGCTATTTACCACAATATCATTTAGCTTATGGTGGGCAAAACAGTGATAGAAACACTTCACTGTGCAGAATACAGAAAATAAATAAATGTCTGTCCACATTGGGACATCGAAAATTAAGCAAAAGAAAATATTCTTGCTGAGAATTCTACATGGAAATATTTTTCCTTTAGTAGCATCTGAAATGAAACGTGTCCGAGCTGCCTTTTTCACATGATGCTCATTAACAGATTCAAATGTTTAACTATTCTGGGTGAGCGGTAATATAAAAATAAAAAGATCATGCTTGCTAATGAGATCTAAATCCTGCAGTATACCTTCTGCATTTACAGTTTGTTTCAAGGAAGTTTTTACTTAGTAACAGGTTTTACTTGGAAAAAAAAACAAATATAAAAAACCTCACCAACCCAGGCTTACCAGGCTTTTGGAGACATTTCAAGTTTTTTTTTGTGCCTAATTTCACATCCACATGTAACCGATCATACTGTAAATAGCTGGTTATTAAACTTATCGCAATAAAAAAAAAAATGAAATTTACAGATGTCTTATTTCATACAACTGGACTGTTCTAAAACATAGCCATCACAGATATATGGTGTTTGCATTTTATCTGATTCTCACAAGCATGAGGGCACAGATGTGAAGCACATACCTTTTTTAATTTTGGGAGATCCCAGGAGATTGCCACCACTTGGACATGTGCATGAAGAACTTTCACTTGTTACATTAACATCTACACAGATACTACTGTCTTCTGAGCTGTTGCAGGAATTGCAGCCAGTCTCCATAAAGACAGAAGAATCCTTAAGAGGGAGGAGAAAAAACAAAAAAAAACAAAAGGAAGATAGATAAAAATGTTAGTATTTGCTCTACGTCACTTATAAATTATGTCTTCCCTATTTGAAAAATCACTAAAAAAATATATATTTGTTAATATTGCTTAATTAGTTACCATGTGCAAATTATTTAAATGAAACAAATTTTATGTTTTAAGTAAAGTAAACTTACACTGGATATTTGTTTTAATCTAATATATACATACACGTTTGTTTTGATTCTGGCAAGAACCTCACTGTTCAGTTCCTATAACAGCTTATCAAGAAGTATTTCAAATACCCTGCTTCCTAGCAGAATCTATTTGGGGCAATCTTCTGTGAACCTTACATATAGCTTATATACTTTGAGTTGTACACTTTCACAATAGCGTTAACGTGATTCTGAAAACAGTCACATTTATGTTGGACTTACATTCTTCTCGATAGTCACTGCTGCCTCTGTAGTTTCTGGAGACGCTGGATTATCACAAGCACATTTATTTTTTCGTCTATTCTTCTTCTTTTGCCTTTTTTTCTCTTGCTTGAGTTCTTGCACTCTCTCCTCTTCCAAAAACTCTTCGCACAGCTGTTCTAACCTGCTGATTCCTTGCACTTTCTCAACGGCCACCTTGCAAATAAAAAACAAACACCAATCAACACGACTGAAAAAAACGGTCAGAATGTGACACAAAACATTTTATGGGAAGCAACAATTCGTTCAAACAGCTAACTGTTCTTGCAAATTGCAAAAAGTCTGAGTTATTGTACTGTAGTAATTCATCAGTCCCCTCAAATGGCAAATATTGAGGGGGTTCTAAAGACCAACTGTATTCTTTTGTCCACATTTAGAATACAGTACTAAGAGCTTATTATCTGTGTTTCCTATAGGAGTTTTCTCTGATAAAAATGTATTTACAAGGCAAAAAAAAAAACCTTTGTAATACATACAACATGCTCTATCAAAAGCATGATAGATTTAAGAATACAGATAAGCGTCTTTGTCTAGCAGTTTAACATGGCCATACATATCCAATAAAAATGTTCGTAGAAAAGCAATATAAAATAAACCAAAAATATCTCCAATTACTTTTCAAAACAAGGCAAGAATAAAAACTTGTTTTAAAAAAAAAAAAAAAGTGCAATTCCCATTACCTATTTTGGCTTTTTTTTTTTTACTTTTTATTTACAAATATTTAACATATACAACAGAACAAAAACTAGTATTTGCAAGTTACCTCAAAGCTTTTGCGCAGTGCATCAACTCCAAGGTAGAAAAGCATCTGCCAGGTTTGCTCCTCTGCTCGAAGCTTTTGCCAGATGCGATGAAGTCTCTCATAAAGATGAATGCCCAAGCATGTCAAAACTTCTTCTTGGGCTATATCTATAGTCTTGGCATGTCGCTCCCTACGCCTTTGAGTAAAAAGGAGAAATTGAAAAATGTATACTTAATTATAATTAATTTATTCTTACTGTTCATGTTCTATGGCAGTTCAAACATGTCAACAGATAATGAAAATAGCATTATTATTTTTTTGCTCAGCCAATGCTACTTTCAATAGCACCATAACAAGTGGCTGTGCTATATTGAAGAGACTTGTGATTTGTAAATAAAGGCCAGTGATCTGCAACCATGAAAGCATTGCCACCAATGATAAAGCAAGTTCAACCAAAATAAGAAGCCTGGAAGAAAACATGAGTGACCAAAATGAAATACTCTTGCATCAATAAAAACATTCCTATGTTTTCACCATTCCACATACTGATGCACAAGCAGAAAGTTAAAAAACATTTCTACATTTTTTTCAAACTCCAAGTCTAACATCAGAAATATACAGCAAACAGCATCATATGCACACCGTAAGCCTAGAGGAAAAAGGCAGACATTAAACAATGGATTAGAATATTTAAAGACAATCTTAAGAGACATTACCACAGCCTTGGATCTGTAAGTCTATTAGAAACGATTATATATAATAACTTCAATAATCCACCTCAGTAGTGCTTTCTCTGTGCTAATCCTGCAAATATAAAGCAGGCTTCTAATTTTCTGTTCAGGATTTTTTCACCAGAGGAACAGGCATTTCAGCAATAAGACTATCGTCATTAAAATAATGGATAGTAACTTATATATGTAATTACATGTACTTTATCAACTAGAGGTCAATAAAGAAAACAATGATTTATGTAAAATAAACATTTAAGTCTGCCATTTTGGGCAGTCAGTCTCTGATCCACCAGCAAAAAAATGGTATTGTTAATGAGAGATCACTGACATTAGATATCCCAGAGTCCATTGCTTGATTGCAGTCTGCACATTAAGCATGCCTAGTCTCTTCCTGCACAGTTGACTGCAGTGGAGATAAATGGAACCAATGCCTAAGAGGCTTATCTGTAATTTATATGTCATCTCTAATTTTCAACAACATTCAATTGATAAAGAATTTGTCATCACCTATAGTTTTAAATTATACTGTATTTGTACTTTGGTTGTGTCATTTTAATACCATACAGGAGGCAGGATTTAATGTATAACCAATAGACTTAAGATTTTTAGGTGATGGCAATGTCCCTTTAATGCCTTTGTTGCCATGGAGGTCAACACCACTTTGCAAGATAGCAAAGTTGTAAAGGCCTAAAGCAGCAAAGGCTCATAATACAGTATCAAAAAAAGGAAGCAAAGCGCTAGATAGCCCACTCTAGCAAGTTACATACTCATACCCTCCCGCGAACTCTGGCTCAGCTCGACCCAGAAGATGAGCGATGAAGTCCGTCTCGCAGCAAACATGGATGTGACGTTCATGTGGGCAGCATCGAAGACCTTCATACAGTGCAGCACAGTAGCCCTTTTCTTTACTACAGTCTAACTCTCCAATTAAAATGTTATATGCCCTAAGCACTTTATTTTTGCAGTCTGTACAAAACCTGTATTACAGAAAGAACAAAAAAAAAATGTTTCACATTTAACAATATGACTTAAAGGGCATATTCAACTTAGTTACTTTATATTAAAGTGCACATTTAGGAAGATTGGCTATGTAGAAGTTACAGAACTTGCAAGGTTTGAGTTACTCCTCCACGCTTGTGGAGAGCAAAAGTCAGTATTAGAAGTCCCATTTGTGTCACTTGAACTTTTGAGTAATTTGGCTGAGAATTCTTAGAGCCATTTCATACAATGCGCTGCAACTTTTACACATATGTTTTTAACATGAACTCACATGAGTAACTTGTATTTCATCCAAAAATTGTCTTTACAACATTTACTCCCTAAAAGAAAAATGATTAATAAGAGCTCTGCGGAGTCAAGTTTTGCCTACACATCTAATAAATTTGCCCTATTTCTGGTCATTTTTTCACAGCTCTCCGTAGCAGGTGTTATAAGAACATCATTTACGATTTTTTTTCTTCTATTAAATAGGAAAGCAAAATGTCTCTCTCAAAAAAAAAAAAAAAAAAAGGTGGGGAGGGGAGTCGTAGGGAATGGATGTTTACTCATATACTTTGTGATAAAGAAGTTTTTCATTTGTAAGGTAATTTGCACTCTAACATACACCAACACTTACCTGTGCTTACGAAGATAATTTTCTAGGGTTTCCAAGAGACAACTGGAATCAATTAAAACGACTTCATCCCTGCATTCCTGGGACATGACTTCCCAAATATCCATCCAGTTACCCCTACAACAAGAGAAAACATAACATTGATAGGGCTCATTATGAATGTGTACTGGGGCACCATATTGGCAACATCCACAGACCAATTAAAAGTATAATGCATATAGCACGAACATCAGCTTCTTACTGGTCCAGTCATATGGTGCAGCTTCTAATGCAGGAGAAAACACCACATGAAAATGTGGACCACTACCACTACTCATGCTTTGTATTCAATAAGAAGCAATATGGAGATTCACAGCTTGTTGACTACCCAAAGTGACACTATGAGGGATGGTAAAGGTTGAATGCCAACATGGCATGCAAAATCAAGTTTAATAAATAGATAAATTAAAACAAATCAATAAATAAATAAGGAGCAAAAACATTAGCTTTATATAATACAGCTGACAGGGCTTACAATATGCAATATGTATTTTTCAAGGCCAATGACTTGAAATAAGAAAATTGCTGATATGGCCAAACCATTCAAGAGCCCAACAACTGGAATTATACAGGACCACTTCAGATACATATATATTTTTATATTCCATGTCATAATACAAGTCAGGATTTGATAAATGTATCACTTAGGCACCACACAAACTTTTTACTCCCTGGAGTCAGTGTACGGTTTATAACAATTTAGGAGCTAACAGTAAAAAAAGTTTAGTAGCCATGGCTCACAGGATTTGTGAGTGAAGGAAAGGAGTAAGGAAGGAAGGAAGGAAGGAAGGAAGGAAGGAAGGAAGGAAGGAAGGAAGGAAGGAAGGAAGAAAGGGAGGAAGGAAGGAAGGAAGAAAGAAAGAAAGAAAGGAAGGGAGGAAGGAAGAAAGAAAGGGAGGAAGGAAGAAAGGAAGGGAGGAAGAGAGGAAGAGAGGAAGAAAGGAAGAGAGGAAGAGAGGAAGGAAGGAAGGAAGGAAGGAAGGAAGGAAGGAAGGAAGGAAATTCACTGCAGCCACTAAAAAATACATAAATAAATAGCTCACTGAGACAAATGGCAAAGAAGCACAGGCTGGCAGGCATGTTTAATTGTACAAATTTCTAGATAAAAAAGCAACACATTTTGTAGTGATGCACAGTTCTTGACAGTTATTCCATAGTTACAAAGCAATACTAAGACGTTGCAAGTGTCCTGCTAAGCTATGCTCACAATAGCGATCCACTTATCTATATATGCTCTTTTATTTTACCTCTCTGCCCCCTGCAATTGCTGAACTTGAATTTTGAGGCCACAATTCATCTCCTTGAGGTCTTCACTATTTTTCTTATCTGCACCTAATGCTCTCTCTGAACGGCTCCCTTCTCTGAAGCACAGGTTAAGAACATAGGTATAGTATACAATCATTCCTTGCTGTGTATGCAATTCTGTGGTTTACACATTGCTCTCTAATGTAAAACTAAGAATTACTAGATAAGGTTAAAAGGGCCACTTTAGTGTTCTTATAAAAACACTCTCTAAAGAACAGTTTGGAAGAGCCTTCTAAGAAAAACCTTTGTTAAACTTTTACTGTACATTTAACCAATTACTATTTTTTTCATTATGCCCCCAGGAATGATTTATTTTCTATTGTGTGGGAGCCACCCAGAGGGGAATGCTCTCTAAACAGGCATAATATACTTGCAGGTTGATAGTGGGAGGTAACTAGAAAGTGCATTTGTGTACATGTCTAACAGCTCATGCTATACTACAGTTTACTCAATGTGCGATTTACAGAGTAGTCTCAAAAAGCTTTAAAATGTGATACTCCCACCTCGGCATTCCCCACCACAGAGACAATACATCATTCAGAGGGTGAAGAAATCTGGAGCAAACAATAAATACAAATTTAAAGTAATTTATTGACTAAATGCACAGTAAAAGTTTAAAGTTGTTTTTCTTATTAAGACCTATCAAATTATTCTTTAGTGGGCACTTTAAAAAGGCCACTGAAGTTGTCCTTTAAGACACCTTTGCAAACCTCAACATTTTTCTGTCACTTATGTTAAAAACAATGGTTAGTACCAATGATATGAAGTGTCTGCAAATGTCATGCATTGTTAAGTAGTGCCCACTATCAAAGCATGAAACATGCAGTGAGGGCAACTGGATAACCTACAAATTGATTAGTCAAAAAGTGAAGTCATATATAAAACAGATCTTACCAAATGAAGTCCTCTGTCAAACAATATCTATTATGATAGAGAAAGACTTAAAGGGACACTCCATTGCAAATCAATAGATGTTAATCACCTCACTAAATGTTATGTAATGCTCTCCTTTCTAAAGCTTTGTCTTTTAACCCCATATCCCTTAACAAAACAGTTAGAAAATGTTTGACTATAGTGGACCTTAAGCAGGGTTTTTAAATTAAATTATATAGATCTATGTAAAAATATAAAAAGTATAAGAGACACATACTTTAAAAAAACTACTAATTTATCTAGAAAGTGAGTGGTATAAAGAGTAGACAAGTTACATCAAAGTGCAAGGTGGGTTTGATTTCTCATCTGTTCTTGTCTTAGAAAAAATTCCAGGGAGCCCCATATTTTGGGCGGCAAAAGCATGTTTGAATACAAATCTAGATAAGAAAAAACAAATGACTCTCCGTGAGTCCTAATTCACACTCTCTCTCCAGTTAGTCTTACTAGTGAAATGACAAAGGCAGCTCTGTAAACAATGTTTTTTTTTTGTTTCTATTTCTGTGTTTCTTTAAAATGTGAATTTTCTTAAATACATATCATGTTTGAGTGTGTAAATAGCAAATAACCACCCAAAAACAACGACTAGGAAAACTTTGAAAGCAGTACATTTAAGGACCACAGTAATGACCTAGGAAGAGGAGCAAGATTTTTGTATTGTGCAATGATAATCATAAAAATTCCTATTTAATAGGTTGCAATAGCAATATTCAATAATACATTTATTTCCAAAGATTAAAGTATCAGTCTTCAGTTGAGTGTTTTTGTCCATACTGTTAAGGTCATTAAGGGGAGGGTTGGGGGTGGCGGAGAGACAGGTCTAAAAGGCTTAAAAGTACAACAGAGGAATACTAAAAACTTCACTAACATTAGCAGCTTTATAAGTTATGGGCATAAAAACATTTTTTCACAGAAAATCTTCATTTTAGCAGACTGCTATGGTGTGGAAGCTGCTACGATAGTCACGTTTCCTTTTCAAGGCACAAGGGGGTGGTTACAGAGCAGGGCAAGCAAGACTTGCAAGCTTCCTCTACTGAGCATATGGGAAGGAAGGTGTCCAGCGCGGAAATCTTATCTGAATCAACAAATCAATTCACAAACCCACCCAACTACTCTGTTCTCGATTAGAAGAACACACCCACTCAATGCCAGCAGGACGTGAAGATACAAACATGGCATCTTTCAGGCACCAAAGATTTTACTAAAAAAGGTTAAATCCATGGCTTGCAAAGCTGCCAGTGTGCCTTGACGCACTGCAGGTATTTAGCAGCCTCAGCCGACTCTCAAAGTTTGAAATGTCAAACATTGCTTTAAAAACAACAACAATTAATTCAAAATTCTAGCTCATCCTTTTAGGACATTACAGTGGTCCTTTAAAGGTGTCAAGTTATCAACTGGACGTCCAACATTGTATAGAAGATTATTCTACAGAGTGGTTATCAATTATAGAAAGATTAATTATTATAATCATGATACCTACGGGGAAAAACAGACAAGAGCACTACATAAAGTACTGAGGCATTTAAGATCTATTAAACAGGTTGTGCAAGTACCCCTTTATTTGTCTCCGGGTCAAAAGGAAAATCTGGTATAATTAACAAATCTAGCAGACTGAGAAGTGAAAACATTTTTTTTTATATTTTAAGGTCTTCAATAGTTACATATATTTGTAGAAAATTGTGAAAATCTAATTTGATGTTTGTGTTAGTTCGTTTTTGGCAGAACTAGAGTTGCAACACATACATTTTTGTAGGTCCTGAAAATAATATTCATCACTTTCTCTAATTTGCAGAAAATTAAAGAAACAAAAACAAACAAAGAAAAAAAAAAATCACTTACCCTAAAGGCTTTGGTTTGTGCGTATCTAGAGAATGCAACTGACATCTCTTATTCTTCTTGCTTTTTGGAATGGCATCTATCATATTGCTCAGTTTTGTCCTGAAAAATAAATATTTAAATGAATGAATGCAAGTGCATTTTTTTTGTCAAATATTGCATCTGTCATTTACACATGTTTTTATCTTCCTACAAAATAATTTCTGACACTTCAATAATACTATCAAAATGACCATGTGCACAATAAATTTTTTATTTTTATTTAATAGTATATCACTAGTGTCCAACGTTGCCATACTGATATGTATTAAATACGCAACATAATTAAAAAGAAGAAACACATTTGGCTTAAAATGCTAGCCCCCATAAATGCACATGGGAAGCCCATTTTGGCAAAGGTTTGTAGGAAAAAATAATTTTGCATTTGACAATTGACAGCAGGGTAAAAAAAAAAAAAAAAAAGTGAAATACTCTTGAAAATAAGGAAACCTGCAATGAGCGGCCCGTACAGTAGACGGGAGGAGAGGCTGGCAATGAGCGCAGAACGCGCTCATTGTGAGGCACGAGATCAGCGCCGACGGTGCTAATCGAGGGGCTCACGATGCGCACCGGGAGTGGGAGGTCCTTGCAATGAGTGTCAAAGGCACTCAGCACGGGGCTCGCGATGACCCCCGAAAGTGCTCAGAGGAGCAAAAGCCTCACATTGTGTGGCAACCAGCATTGCTAGCCATAACATTTTAAACCCGCCATTGTTGACGGCCAAGTCGCTAGTAAATAATAAAGGGCAGAAGACTCTCAAACAGTAACTTACCCTCGCACATAAAACAGTGTGTACAGCTTTGTTGCATCAGTCATGCAGCTGTGTGACAGAGTAAGGACTCCCTTAGCACCCACTGAAAGTGGGTCCAAAGCTGGATTCCCAGACTCCACAAGCTGGGTGAACAGGCGTTCTACACTTCGCCGACAGCCAACACATGGGACCAGTTGAGAAAGTGCATTGAATACTTCACGTGATGTCACCATCATGGCGATAGTCAGATCCTGCTCTTTCAGCATGCTGTGGCGCTACAAGATAAATGAAAAGGACAAAAGCATAAGTACAGAAACAAAGCAGTGATTCTGAGCCTCAGAGGAGGTTACTTTGACTAGGTTTAATATTTCCAATCTGATAATACGTTCCACTGAAATCCAAAAAGGGAGAAAATACTTTTAGCAAAACAATTCTTGATATTATATAAATTGAGCAACCTGCACTAATATATATCCTGTATCGTACACCTGCCTGTATCGTACACCTGCCTGTATCGTACACCTGCCTGTATCGTACACCTGCCTGTATCGTACACCTGCCTGTATCGTACACCTGCCTGTATCGTACACCTGCCTGTATCGTACACCTGCCGCTCTCCTAATGCCACCTAGCACAATTTTTTAACCCCAAAATATAGGATTTCCTTAACTCTAAACCTTTCTACTATCAACTCTTATTCTATAATCAACCCTATTTCTTCCCCACCCACACAATCTAGTTACCATCATTTCACATTCCTCTCTCCATTTCATCTCTAATCCCACTTCTCTTCCCCTGCTCTACTATTTTCTCCTCTCCAATGCTACTTTTTTCTACCATTCAATCTCTCAGCTTTTGCCCTCCACATTCTTTGTCCAAAAAAGGAGGGGATTGGTAATAAATGACAGCATGAGGTAGATGTGGTTTATAAGAGTATGTATTTGTTAAGAACGCTATATAAAGACCCCATTGCTTAAATACTAATATATATCTTGGAACTACTACATTTTGCAGCAAGGAAAAAAACACCCTCTATCACATTTGACCTTTAGCTAATCAAAACCTATCACAGGGAAATCCTAAAGATACCTTGGCCAAGATTAATTGCAGCTGCAGAGCAAGACAATACAAAAAAAAAAAATCCAACTTTAGTTTTATTATACATTAATAACAAATTCTTCTAGATGCAGGACAAATAGGTTCAAGTAGTAAATACATTGTAAAAGGTTTTATATATTTTACCTGAACGAACTGTTTAAGTTGTAGCATGTCTATCTGCTGCTTATCAAGGGTTAACATATTATCAGAAAATTCCATCACCATCTGAAATAAAGGGAGAAAAAATAAAAATAAAGGCAAGCTTAGGAAACAGAAAATACTCAATCACAACTCTGCATAAATTAACCATTTACGCACATGTTGATAAATGTATAAGAGTTGATTCTAATTCAAAACACAGAATAAGTGGAGTCATAGAGCAGAAGATATATTTATGCTCAAACTTGAGTAATTTATAAGCACTTATTTTAGCATACAGCAATAATGTGTTTTATAAACATGATATACAAATGCATCTGTAATAAAAAAAATAATATATCAAAGAATCAACAATCAAATCCACAGAATAGGAATTACAAAATGTATATGGATGTTTCCCTGTTTTAACCGCTCTCTTCTAAAATATGCTGCTCGTATCAGAAAAACACATTACATGGAGTCATTCTATACACATACAGAATTACTATAATTAAATAATAAAAAAATAATCTTGGTTACCGCACCTCCAGATCTGGCTACATAGGCATCTGGTACCTACCAATAGAAAAAAACTGCATTCAAGCATGTTTTTTTTAATCCCTACACTAATTTAAGTAAACGGCAGCACGGTGCATAGATCCAGAGCAGCACTGCCTGATCTGCGTCCTTGCGGTGGAGGCTGAATCCCCAGACATTGCTACAATGTTGTCAACCAATTATGATTTTTTTTTGCTAATTTAGTTAGGATTTAGAGGGGTATTGCCAGGAAACTGAAGACATTGAATACACTGCAGATTCATGGATTCTGAATGCATCCGAGAGAGGAGAAAACTTCTATACACCTTTAAATTAATAACATTTATTAGACATAGTGCCCGCATTTTTGAAATAAGCTTGTAAAACAAAATAATTGAACTCAAATGATTGCCCCAGACAACGGTCTGTCTTAATTGAATGAATGAATGAGAGCAGCTGGTGTATTTCTAATGTCAGTCCTCACCTACAATTAACGTAAGCTTTTCATACAGGTTTAGCGGCTTTCTTGCATGACGACATGTGTTTTGTACAGGAATAAAAAGTTAGATCCGTGAATGATAGTTAAAGCCACTGCATTTTGTTTCAAATTTCAACCATTAAAGTGATTAGCACAAATAAATGCAATTTGTTTAAAAAAATAAAAATAAATTAACCAACCTCTAATGTAATAGCCTTAACAATTAAACCAACAGTGGTCTGCTTTCAGACGGCTTCTATCCTTCCGGACATCAGCATAATATAGAATGCACAAGGAAATGTTGTATTACCTGTTATGTTGGTTCTTAGAGTAATGGTGGGCAACAAGCAGCCTAAGTGCCTCATGGGGAGTTTGCCTAGACTTCAAGAATTATAGAACTCTAAACCTAGCAAAAAAAATAACCATCCGTACTTTTAAATGTTTCTTCTCATTGTCTATACATTTATTAATCCCTTTCCTACAGTGATTTTACAATTTTGCTTTGGGTAATATAAAAAAGTATTAAGAGGCCCTTTTAAGGATTATGGGGACTCACGAGGACCATCATGTGAAACCGGTTAGGCAGATGTTGAGGCAAAGTGTAGTGGTTAAAACAGCGGACTATGAAGTGGAGGTTACATCTTTTAATTAGATTTAAAAAAAAAAAAAAAAAAAAAGGAAAGTAATCTGTGCAACAGTCACAGACTGTGCCTCACCTCTCTTCTAGGTTCCTCATGATGAAATTACATAATGACATTTCCTAAGCAGCTCAATCAGGTTTTCTTCTACTTTTGCAGATACTACCTTAAAGCCACTTTTCATTGTACCTTATTGTATTGTTTATTTGGCGTTTTATAAATATTAAAATGTTGCTTTTGCTACATATAAAGCAACGTAGACAGATTCCATAGGGGAGCCAGTCCTAAAATAATATTGCAATGTAAACAGCTTGTAAATCCCTACAGATATATTAAAATGTAAATAAAATATATAATTTCAGCACATTCAGAGATTGTATTGATGAACATATTAGCATTTACATTTGGAATTCACAAAACTATAATCTAACCAAGGATTTCTTTTTAAGGAAAATATTTATTTTTTACTTCAAGACAGAGGTGTTGACTAAAACCGTTAAAGTAAATTTTAAATGGCTCGCTGTAGTGCCGATCGCTGTAAATATTGTTTTAAAAAAAGTGCAAGCTGGTAGACTTCATATGGTGGTTCCACACATTAACACTGTGCTATATTACAGATTTACAAACCCCAGAAGTCAGGGCCCCTTAAAATGAAGTTCTGGCTTTTAAAAGGGGCACTATAATAGTTGTGGATCTACTAATGTTCTGAACGTTTGCAGTGTTGGTCACACTTTGTGACCCTCGCAAAGCGAGGCGAGCCGTAGGACTTAGGACCGAAGCACGTAAAAATATCCGAACCACGCAATGGAAAGACTAACAAAAAAAACAGCACAGGGGGAGAACCAAGGAGTCTGCGAGTGAGATTGCAAGTTTATTTTTTCACAAGCGAAAATAGCCTAAGCGATGAGCGCCGAAGCAAAGCAGTACATGGGGGGAGAGAGTTGCAATGAGCACCGAAGGTGCTCAGAGGAGCAAAATCCTCACATTGCGTCACAAATCACATATATAGTTTTGGATCTTGCGATGTTGGTGACTCACTTACAGCCCTTACGAAGCGAGCAGTTTATACATGCAGGACTTAGCTAAAGGAGCTCATTGCAGGTCTTGCAATGAGTGCTGCAGGCGCAGGAATTAGTCTGCGAGCCTTGCAAAGTGAGGCGAGCAGTGAAGGCACTGGGGAAGCAGGTGAAAATGTAGCACTTTGCCGCTGAGTGCGAGGAACGCAGTTTGCCAATTTCAAAACGGCCAAACTTAGTTCAAGCGCCTAACTGAAAAACCAAGCAAACTCAAAAAAAAAAAAAAAAACACACACACACACACACACAAGGGGAGAACCAGGAAGCCTGGGAGTGAGGTTGCAATCGATTTTTAGCCATATTTGGGGGTTTTCGGCAATCAATAAATCGTGTGTTGGGGGGGGGGGGGGGGGGGGGGGGGGGGGCGAATGGCAGACGGAAAAAAAAAAAAAGTAAAAAATCTGAAACTGGATGAAAACTAGGCTGAGCAAAGCCAGGCATGCGGGACTTAGAAAATACACGACGGCAAAGACAGTTAACACTTACACGAACAACAACAGGCACTCAGGACTTAGAAAATGAAACGACAGTCGGAGCGTAATACGCAAACATTCAGGAGACACACAGAGGAAAAAAACACACAGGAAAGGGACGGGGAGAGATGCTGGAAAGAGACACATGGCGTTTCCCAGGTTAATGAATCCTGCAATGAGCGGCTCATACAGTAGCCGGGAGGAAAGGCTCGCGATGAGTGCCAAAGATGCTCAGAGGAGCAAAAACCTCACATTGTGTGGCAAACGGGAATACAATTGTAAGGCTGGCAATGCTGATGGCCAATTTCTTAGTGTATAAGTACATGTTAGAAAGAATTTGTCATTTACACTATATAGTATCTTTATTTGGTAGATTAAAAACGGGTGTTCAACCAAGTGGTAGCATCTACCCCGCTTAAAACTGATCATTTAAAGAAATGACACCAATAATACTAATGGTTGACAAATGAATCTAAAACTTAGGAACTAGACGGGTTACAGATGATAACTACACACACAGAAATATCACACACACACAAAAAAAGAGCCAAGAAGAGAGAGATAGATAGATAGATAGATAGATATCTTTCTATCTTCTTGGCTCTTTTTTTTTTTTTTTAAAGACCCCAGAAGGAAACTTTTCAGAGTACTCTTAAAGTATTAAGTGTACAGCCTGTATAACAGTGTAAATTTGCTGTCCCCTCAAAATAGCTCAACACACAGCCATTAACGTCTAAACCGTTGGCAACAAAAGTGAGTACATCCCTAAGTGGAAATGTTCAAATTGGCAATTTTCCCTCCACTGTGTCATGTGACTCGTTAGTGTTACAAGGTCTCGGGTGTGAATGGGGAGCAGGTGTGTTAAATTTGATGTTATCACTCTCACACTGGTCACTGGAAGTTCAACATGGAACCTCATGGCAAAGATCTCTTTGAGGATCTGAAAAAAAAAACGAGTTGTTGCTCTACATAAAGATGGCCTAGGCTAGAAGAAGATTGCCAAGACCCTGAAAGTGAGCTGCAGCACAGTGGGTAATACCATACAGCGGTTTCACAGGACAGATTCCACTTAGAACAGGCCTTGCCGTTATCAACCAAAGAAGTTGAGGGCACGTGCTCAGCATCATATGCAGAGATTGTCTTTGGAAAATAGATGTAGAAGTGCTGCCAGCATTGCTGCAGAGGTTGAAGGAAGAGGGGGGGTCAGCCTGTAAGTGCTCAGACCATACGCCGCGCACTGCATCAGATTGGTCGTCCCAGAAGGAAGCCTCTTCTAATGACGATGCACAAGGAAGCCCGCAACCAGTTTGCTGAAGACAAGCCGACTAAGGATATGGATTACTGGAACCATGTCTTGTGGTGCAACGAGACCAAGATAAACTTATTCGGTTCAGATTGTGTCAACCCTGTGTGGCGGCAACTGGGTGAGGAGTGCAAAGACAAGTGTGTCTTGCCTACAGTCAAGCATGGTGGTGGGAGTGTCATGGTCTGGGCCTGCATGAGTGCTGCCGGCACTGGGTAGCTACAGTTCATTGGGGGAACCATGAATGCTAACATGTACTGTGACATACTGAAGCATCCCCTCCCTTCAGAGACTGGGCCGCAGGGCAGTATTACAACCTTAAAACACACCTCCAAGACGACCACTGCCTTGCTAAAGAAGCAGAATCTAAAGGTGATGAACTGGCCAAGCATGTCACAGACCCTAAACCCTATTGATCATCTGTGGGGCATCCTCAATACGGAATGTGGAGAAGTGCAAGGTCTCTAACATCCACCAGCTCCGCGATGTCATCATGGAGGAGTGGCAGAGGACTCCAACCAGAGAAGCAACAGTGAACTCCACGCCCATGAGGGTTAAGGCAGTGCTGGAAAATAAGAGTGGGCACACAAAATATTGACAATTTGGGCCCAATTTGGACATTTCCACTTGCCATGTTGAACCTCCAGTGACCAGTAGGAGAGCGATAACACCAAATGTAACACACCTTCTCCACATTCACACCCGAGACCTTGTAACACTAACGAGTCACATGACACAGGGGAGGGAAAATGGCTAATTGGGCCCAATTCAAACATTTCCACTTAGGGGTGTACTCAGACATTAATGGCTGTGTGTTGAGTTATTTTGAAGGGACAGCAAATTAAAACCGTTATACACCTCTACTACACAAACAATATAACAGCAAATTAAGGAAGAATTTAACTTGCCTTTCACCCTTCTGTATGATGTTGTACAGCAAAATTGGGGTATTTTATATATTTTAAAAAAAAGTTGAAAGTTACCCTTATGAAAATCTTGGTAAAAATGGTTTCCAGGCAATGGTATTTTGAATCTAAGACAGGATACACTTTCAGGAAACCAGATGTCTCAAGTGAAATGTACATGTTAAATATTGACAAGTTTAAACATGTTCAAGAACAAAAAAAATGACTTCTTAAAACAGAGACTATAGGTCATACAAATGTGTAAATCACCATGTAATAACATTCTAGGAATAATCTTGGGAATGACAAAATACATAAAAAATGTAAGTCTTACTGGCCAATAAAGGCCTAATGTTTACTTTGTGTATGCTGAGATGGGGAGGTCAAGAAGTGATGTCTAACATACTTATAATTCAGAAGTACAATCAGACAATATAGCTTCATCTGCTAAAATTGCCAGTTTTCCTGAACATCTAATTACAACAAATCCATATCTATTGCTCCACTGATTTCAGTGCAAACAATCGGCTCCACTTACAAACTGAGAAATTTAAAAAATTTAGAGCCAGCCTAGTTTTTTTTTTTATAAATGTTTTTACTAGTCAGGGCACGGATTATGGATTATATATTAAAATTACGCTATATGTATAGTAGCCAGCAGTTTGCAGGAGCCATGACCTACAGGGTGGGCAGATGCAACGCATTTATAAAAACTGAAGTAAATTAGTTTACTGCCATAAACCAGTTGCACTTGCCTTCTTTTTAAGCATTTTTTCCAATGGTCACAGAATATAAAACAGGCTTGTCAATTTTGGCATACATACATACATACACATTTATACAAATTAAAAACAAAATGATCTAAATGTTTAAAAACAATAACAACTGGTCCCTATTATGATCAAAACTTCAGCAACTCCAGGCTTGTAAACCATGTTCTATCTAAAGCCTTCAGAATTTATTTGTGGATGACATAAAAAAAAACAAAAAAAAAACATACTGTGTATATAAATTCTGTTCTTCAGTTGTGTCAGAATCTTGTTGACCATATGGACGCAAGGTACATCTGTCTGTATTTCTAGTTGTGCTTATCCATATGATTTTCATGACAAGGATACTGGAGTGGTTTGTCAGTTCCTTCTCCAGAGGACCAGGATTTGTCTGAACTACATGGTATAGTTCACAGCTTCATTGAGTTACCCAAGCCCCTTCACCATGACAAGGTAGCGATCCACAAGGGGATACTGTGTATAATGTACACAAATTTTTATAGGCCTTGCTTTGGAACCATGATGTATATGCCGTTTTTAAGAATATTTTTCATCATCTTCATGTTACAAACTATGCAGCATACAAAAAAATGTATACTTACGAAATATGTATTTTATACATATCATGAACACCCCATACTTTGCATAGTGCTAATAGTATATGCTATTTCTAACTCCTAGACTTTAAATATTTTTGTCCACATAGCGATAACTTTACTTTTTATAAATGTGTGTCCTCATACTAGTATATGCTGCTACTTGCTTAAAAAAAAAGGAGTCTCAAGATGAATTATATACGTGTGTATCTATAGGAATTATTTTTTCACTGAGCCCAAAAGGTATACACACATATGCATACCGTATTGACCCAAAAATATTTCTGATGTCAATAATCGCTTTCCCTGTATTTTGTAGTGCAGCATTGATTTATTTATTTATTTTTTGCATTTACGGTGCTACATATAACCCACTTACGGACCCTACTTGGGACCCGTAGGATTTTCTTTTACATTTTTCCAGTTTACGGGTGTGCATGCCTACAGAATTGTAGCAATTGAATAGCGATTGTAACGTTTTTGCAAGTTACGATTTCCGGCCTGTACCCCGCAAAATAAGTTACCATAGTTACTAATTAGAAAGCCTGTTTCTCTCCAATTTTAAGGGTGTGGCTTATATTCATATACCCCCCCCCCCCCCGTGGATTTTACAGATGCTGTGTTTGTAATTATAATTATATATATATATATATATATTTATATTACACACACACCTGACAATGTGACTTTATTTTATATAGGTGTGCACCAGTCACCTAAGACACAGTGGGCTTCTATGACATAACAAATAAATCTTAATGCACTAGTAATGAGAATATTTATTTATGTAAAAATGAAATCTCTGGTAACCATTGCCATGGAATAACTATAAAGTTAAATACAAGTCAATGCTGTTTTCCTATAATTAATTTTGAGTTATATTAAAATAATATGCATTTAATTTGAAAAACTGGTTGTAATAAAATTAGAAACCAGACATGGTACGTCTTATTTGTTGTATATGCAGCATTGTGGATGAACTGCTCGGATTCCCATTCTGTCATACTGCATACGCATGACAAATCCAAATGATACAATAAATACCCTACTGAACCTGACTTCCGTGTTTGAGAATAATCAAAAAGCCCACACATGCACATATTGTAAAGTCAGCTGCAAACGGCTGCAGAATACAAGCCACGAACACATCCGTGTCAGGGCAGGGTATTAGTGTGATAAGAAGAGTCAGCCGCGGAGGGATAAGTTTGTGCAGCCTGATCACACCCCGGGCCCAACGGCCTGCGCTCGAGTTGTGTGTAATCACGGAGGCCTCTGATCGCAGGTAGATTGCGGTGTATTTATGTCTGCGGCCTGTGCTCGGTGCAGGCCTCAGTCACAAGCTGCCCTCTGTTCGGAGCCTCTATGATCGGCTGACGTGCCCTCCTCCCCCCAACCCGCCGTGTATCACATATAACACTGGGCACGTCGCTCTTACCGTCAGGGTGTCATCGATGTACAGGGGGATCTGCCTCATGTCGAAGGGAAATTCTTCCTCCCCATCCCTGCAAACTGCCACCAGACGCGCCATCTCTGCTCCTGCCACTGCTCCCAGCTCCAGCCTGAAATACAACAGCGCACGATCAATGTCGTAAACAGCAGGCGGAACCTCCACCCTAACAACCCGCCTTCCGCAATGTGCATTTCCGCGTCAGCACATTCCCACATCACACTCCACATATGTTCAGGGGCTGAGCAACGAAGAAAAAATCATTCTGGATATGCTTTTTATAAATATATATCCTGCAATATCACAGACTAACTTGACGTTGTAATTTATTATTTATTTTCTTGTATCATGAAATTCGTTTATGCAGTGACGAATCTGGCGAACAGAAACCCACTCAACTTCCTGTTTGCTATCTGCAAACTTTATTAACAACAGTTATCTGACACCGAACATTCCAGTAGAAGATGCGCATTAGTTATTATTTTGCAATGTAGGAGAATCACACAATGCTGCAGTAAAGATATCTGCATTTATTTTAAGGAAACAGATTAATGAAATGAATGCTATAGCTGACTCAATCACTAAAATTAACACCCATTATACAAATTAGCTTAACTGTCAATTTACAAAAGTTAGAGGGTTATTTCTGCTAATGTTCACTATGCATATATACTGTAATTAGTCACACGAGAACAGTATGTATACACATACAATATATGGACTATTATATACTAGAGACTCGCCTGTCAAAATTTTTTGAAGCCTTGCAATGCTGTTTTGCCGCACAATGTGAGGCTCTCCCCCCTCTAACTTGCGGTTCTCGTGAGGAGTGCCTTCAGCGTTCATGGCAATGCCCGTAATGAGTGGCTTTGCCGCTCCTTGCAGGCGTTGGCTAACCCGCAACTTTCGGGCCTCGCAATGAGCGCCAAAGGTGCTCATTGTGAACCTCTCCCCATTTTCTCCCTCCCATGTCTCTTTGCCCCCTCTCCCTCCCCGGTGTGTCTTTCCACCCTTTCCCTCCCCTGTGTCTCTTTCCATCCTTTCCCCCTTCTCCCTCCTCTGTGCTCCTGTTTGCATTTACGGGTGTGAAACCATTTGCAGGCTTGGGAAATTGTTAATTTTCCCCAAGCACGAAACAGGTTTCCGATTTACGGCCGCCATATATTTCCCCTTGCTTAGCCATTTTCAGACCTCCCAAAAACGCCAATTTAATATCAAATTAGCTTGTAAGTCAATTTTGTAATCAATTGGTGTGTTTTGGCGACCCTCGAACGGCTTCTGAGTTGATAAAAATGGCGGCCGTTAAAGCCGTAACGGCTCATTGCACACGCCCGTAACTTTTAACATAGCTTTACCGACACACTCACAGTTACAACTATTATTTCTGACTAGTGACTTGCCAGTCAAAAAATGACGGCAATAGAATTGTAAGGCAGGTAATGCTGTTTGGTACACAAAGAAAGTATTTTGGTTGTGTGAGTACCTTCAGCGCTCATTGCGAGCCTCTTGGTTGGTGTATGTTTGGTTATGAGAGCTCCTTTGGCACTCATTGCAAGTTTTGCGCTGGCGGGCTTTTGGCTCGCATTGTGAGCCTCTCCCCTGGTGTAGTTGTCCTGTAAACACCGTTGGCCCTCCTTGTGAGGCGCGAGCTGAGCGCCTTTAGCTTTTATTTACTTACTATCGAATTGCCCGTCAAAAAATGACGGCAATCAAATCGTAAGGTAGCTAATGCTGTTTGGTGTGTAATACTAAAATATATAATATATTAATAAATGAATATACTTTACCTATTTTGAAGCATTGTGTTGAAGAGCTGACAATCTGTTTTGATGTTGCTGCAGCATTAGTGGTGTGGAGCTGCTGTGTAAGCGTGATGAATGTGTGCAGTGTAACAGTGTGCGTTCGCGAGACCAAACGTTAGCATAGTGGTGTACTTCCGCATTGGCGTCAAATGGCGGGTTATCTGTGTTATGCGTCTTTGCGGATTATCCGTCAGTGCTTCGTGGTGTTTTTCGAGTTTCGTGTGGTGTTTTGCGAGTGTGTTGTGGTGTTTTACGTGTTGAGAGTGCTGTAGCCTCGTTTTGGTTTTTTTCGGCGGCCATTTTTTCTCTCGCTTAGCGATATGATTAGTGCCTACAGTGTTTTATTTTTATTGAAATGAAGGTGTAACTTGGTTTTTTTGAGGTGCTGGATGGTTTCTCTTGATGTAGGTAATTTTTTTATGTGTGTGTTGTGTGTATTTATTGTGTTTGAAATGTTTGTATGTCGGCGTGTTGCGTCCGATGTTTGCGAGGTCGTAATGTGTGGTAACGTGTCTCGTATGGTGTTTGCGTGTGTAGCCTCGTTTTCGTTTTGTTCGGCGGCCATTTTTTCTGTCGCTTATCAAAGTTTTTATTGTGCAAACTCTTTTATTTTGAGTGAAATGAAAGTGTAAGTTGCATTTTTGAAGTCCTGGATGCTTCCTGTTGCTGTATGTAAGGTTTTTATGTATGTGCTGTGTGTATGTATTGTGGTTTTAATTTTGTAATGTTTGCGAGTTGCGTCCGAGTGTTGCGAGGCCATAATGTGTGTGAACATGTGTCGTATGTTGTTTGCGAGTGTCGTAATGTGTGTGTCATGTTATTTGCGTTGCGACATGAAGTTTGCGAGGGTCGCAGTTGCTGGCATGGAGCGCCTTCGGGGCTCCATGCCAGCAACTGAGGCCTTCGCTACGCGAGGCCCGCGTCTCGCGACACGAGGGCCGCGGGCTCGCTATGCGAGCCCGCAAGCGTGAGCAACAGCCCGGACGCTCACAACTATATATGTGATTTATGTGTATGTATTTTGTAATGTGAATTAATTAATTTGTAAAGTTATAAATTAATATACTTTCCCTATTTGTAATTAATATATGCAGTAAGCAATACGCTGAAGAGCTAACAATCTGTTTTGATGTTCCTGCAGTATAAAATGTAGATTTGCACTGTTGGTGAGCTGAGGTGTAAGTGTCAGCAATGTGTGCAGGGTGTAGTGTAAATAGGCTGCGCGCGCGAGGGTAAACAGTTTGTTTAGCTGTGTACCTCCACATTTTATAATGGTAATGTTATTAGGTTTGAGTGATTGTTGTAAAATGGTTGCGATTGTGTATGTTAGGCGGGTGTTAAGCATTTAGCGTCCTTCCTAATAGTGTATTTATTAGGTCGTAAGGGTCTGTGTAAAAGCCGTATGTGCTTGGCGGTGTTTTGCATGCTTAGAGGTCGTGTAGCCTCGTTTTCTTTGGCGGACATTTTTTCTCTTGCTTAGGGGATTTTCGAGTGGCGAAAATCTTAAAATTGTATTTTAATTGGCGTGTAACCTCATTCCCAGACGTCCTGGCTGTCCCCCCCTTGCTGTGTGTGTATTTTTGTTTTTATTTTATTTTGTGTGTTTTTTGCTGTGCGTGTTGCGGCCATTAAGTTCGTATTTTTTTTCCCCTCAGTGGCGTTTTTCTTTTCTAAGTGTTACGGGCCGTAGTTTTTTTAGGCGATTTTTCTCAAAGTGCCTTGGGTCTCACACTTTGAATTGTGTATTTGAGTTTTGTGTTGATGTGTAGTTCCGCGGGTTACGTATGATGCGCAAGGCCTGCAGGGTTGTAGGGATGAGCGCCTATGGCGCTCATCTCCACCAGCGCAAGGAGCGCCTTTGGCACTCCTTGCCTAGCCACAACCAAATTTGCCGTGTTTCGGCACTCGAAAATCAGGTAAACGAGAAAAGAAAATGGCGGACGAAAAACACCCAAAAATCTGAAACTGAATGAAAACGAGGCTCTGCAAAGCCAGGCGCGCAGACCCTGGAAAATGCACGACGCCACACACAGTAACACTTACATGAACAATGCCAGAGACAGTAACACTTGCACAAACAAAATCCGAGCTCAGGAAAATGTATACGCGGGACTAAGAAAATACACAACGGCAAATACACTAACACGAACAACGCCAGGCACGCGGGACTTTGAAAATAAAAAGCAACGGAAAGATTCAGCAAAAAGTCTTGCGTGCCTGGCTTTGAATGAAAATGAGGCTGAACAGTTTCAGAATTTTTACGTTTTTCGTCCGCCATTTTTTTCCCTCACTTACCCAATTTTGGATTGACGAAAACACAAATATAGCTCAAAATTGCTTGCAACCTCACTCCCAGGCTTCCTGGCTCCCCCCCTGTGCTGTCTGTGAGTGTGTTATTATATTTGTTAAAACATTTTTTTTTGTTTTTAGGGTTTTGAGAGTTACGCGCTTGGCTCGCAGTTGCGATCCTCACTGCGCCACTGGCTGCAATGAGCGCCTTCAGTGCTCATTGCAGCCTAAGTCGGGCTTGTCTTGACTGCTCGCTTCGTGAGGGATGCAAAGCGTGACCGACATCGCAAACGTTCCAGACACTGCAAAACTATTATAGTGACTATCGACGGCAATACTATTTGAAGCCTGGCAATGCCGTTTGCCACACAATATGAGTCTTTTGGTACTCTTAGCACCTACAGCGCTCATTGTGAGCCTCTCCCCTTGTGTACTTCAACTTTCCTGCTTTGTAGTGATCACCTTCGAGATGAGTGCCTACGGCCTTTTCTTCTGCCTACTGTACAGGCCGCTCATTGCATGGTTCATTAACCATCTCCCCCCCCCTTCCCTGTGTGTTTCTCCTCTGTCTGCTGAATCTTTCCGTTGCAATGAGCAGCCCGTACAGGAGGAAAGGCCATAGGCACTGTTCATGGGGCTCGCGATGAGCGCCGAAGGTGATCATTGCAAAGCAGGAAAGTTGAAGTACACCAGGGGAGAGGCTTGCAATGAGCGCCGAAGGTGCTAAGAGTGCCAAAAGACTCACATTGTGAGGCAAACAGCATTGCCATGCTTCAAATTGTATTGCCATCATTTTTAACGGGCAAGTCACTATAATAGTTATCAGTGTCCGAAACTTTGCGATGTTGGTCACGCTTTGCATCCCTCGCAATGCGAGCGGTCGACGCACGCCCAGCTTAGGATGCAATGAGCACCGCAGGCGCTCATTGCAGCCACTGGCACAGTGAGGATCGCAACGGCGAGCCAGGCGCGTAACTCAAAACCCTAAAAACAAAAAAATATATATTTAACAAATATAATAACACACTTACAGACAGCACAGGGGGAGAGCCAGGAAGCCTGAGAGTGAGGTTGCAAGCGATTTTGAGCCATATTTGTGGGTTTTTGTCAATCCAAAATCTACTAAGCAAGGTAAAAAATGGCGGACGAAAAACAGAAAAATTCTGAAACTGGATGAAAACTAGGCTGAACAAAGCCATGCACGCGGGTCTTTGAAAATAAAGCAAAACGGCATTCAACGAGTAACACGCAAACATTCAGCAGACACACAGAGGAGAAACACACAGGGAAGGGACAGGGAAGAGATGCTGGAAAGAGACACATGGCATTCCCAAGCACAAAACTTACAAGTTAACTAACCCTGCAGTGAGCGGCCCGTACAGTAGGCGGGAGGAAAGGCCAGAAGGACGTAAAAACTAGCCCTAAGAAGACTTAATGCAAGCCAGTAACACTTAATCCAAGTCACTAACATTTACCACCAGGCAGGAACACTTAACCCAAGGCAGTAACACAACCCAAGACAGTAACACTCAAGCACGACGCCTATAAAAGTACACAGGGTGAGAGGCTTGCAATGAGTGCCATAGGTGCTCAGAAGTCCCATAGCCTCGCATTGTGTGGCAAACAGCATACATTTTTACTCCCGTAATTTTTGACGGGCAATTTCCTAGTAATAAACTAGAATGAAACAATATATTCTTAAGAAACGTTGAAAACATTTTTCTTTGCTGCATCTCAAAAAGTATGTTTCCAAAAAGTATTAGAGATAAGAGTCATACTGGTCTGCCAGTGAAAATTCATAAATGTACTTATTATTCTTTGTGCATTTCCTGTTAAGTTTTACTTCATATTTCCATGCAAAACATACAATTTGGTAAAATGTTTAAAACATGGTCCTTTAAAGGAATAAAATAAAAATAAAAGTGTTCCATGTCCCTTTAACAAACTCCATCAATGTTGTCAGAACTAACTCAGGATTACAAGAGCTTGTGTTTCTGCTTCCCACCACCCATTGGTCATCCCCTCTGCTGTCAGGTAAGAGTAAGGTTGTGAAAGGAAGTGTGCTGGGGTGAGAGCTCCTCTTATCTCATCTTAATGTGACTTTAATAAAAGCCAATGAAAAAACAAGTAAATATTTTATGTTTTTCTTTTTTGTCTTACAAGATTTGGATTGTTTCAATTTAGGGCCAACATATATTTTTTCTTGAGCAAAACTGACCTTAAATCACATTTTGTTAAGCTTTTAAAATAACATGCCATTACTTTTTGGCATGAAAATTAGTGACTTGAGGATTATAAATCTTACTTGATCTATAACAAATCTATCGCTGCAAAATACAGGGAAGAATCCACCACCCACATGCGCACAGAGAGAGAAAGTGCACAGACAATTCAAGATAACATGCTATGATACTGTCATCTAAGACGGGCAATTTACTAGTAATGAAATAATGTACACAAGGCGGCTGACTGATTAAAACTAAAGTATATTGGCTGTATATAAAGCTGTGAAAATTCTGCCTTGAACAAAATGACAAGAGATGAAATAGTCTCAAAATACATGGTAAGATATATATAATTATTAGATATATATAGATATATAGCAAATAGTACATTTGTGATCACATTTGAATGTTTAGAATTCAGAGAAATACAGAATTCAGAGAAATACAATTATTACACTGCATTTTGGGAACCTGGGCAAGGGCATGCAAATGTGCCCACAAAGGCTTCGCTCTTGCAATCCATAACCATATTAAACATGACTTCCCTTAAGCATATGCCCGCTGATTTAATAATTAAAATAATGTTTTTACATGGTTTAAAATAAATAATTAGAGCCTTTAATTTTAACTATTGCACTCAGTTTTGCTGTAATGATGATATAACTTTTGTTTACAAACATGGAAGGACCAATGGATGCAGATAAGATCCTGTATTCACATAGCCCATTGTCAATAGTAGAATACAGTCCTTAGGATAACTCACCTTGTCAAACAGACATACTAATAGTCGAAGAAGGATGGAATCAGAGTCATCTAAATAGAAGTCTCTCAGAAATGCTTTTATGTTTTTGTCTTGCATACCTCCTAATGGTATTTTTACATACATCGTTAGAATGTGAAGTTTTTACCAAACTACAGTGGTCCTTTAATCACCCAATTGGACTCGGCCGTATAAAGCTTTCTTGTAAGTTTTAGCTCTATTCTATTACCCTTTATCGTGAATTACACCATGTTTAAGTACAAAGTAAAATCTCCCTAGCTATTATATTCACCCATCGCAAAATCATTGCAAGAAAACTACCCTTGATTACTACGGCAAGCCAGAACCACAAAATAGGCCGCATTTTCCCATTGATTTTTCACATCAGGGATTCTACGAGTTGCTTGACCTCCAAAAAGCTATTCAATTCCAAATACCCCAAATTACTTGGCTCCCGCAGCTCCTAAAATCCCTGATTTAAAAATAAATAAATATTGGTCATCGCAAGCTCCTCCCATCGTCTACTTTACGGGCCTGAAGGCACTCATTGAAAGTAAGCCGCACAATGAGCGGCTTCGCCGTTTCTTGGCTGCCCTTGGCCAACCCGCCCTGTGTCTTTTCCCCACCTCTCCCTCCCCTGTGTCTCCTAGTGCTCAGTGGAGCAGGGGAGAGCCGTGCGGGCCTCACGATGAGCGCCTTTGGCGCTCATTGCAGCCGGGGCATCAGTGGGGCAGGGATCAGTGGGGCAGCCTGTCCTGCGTCAACGGCCCTAGGGGCCGCAAAGTGTGCCCAACATCGTAAGCGTTCCCAACCCTGACAACTATAATAGTGATCGCTTTTGATAACAAAGCTGCATTAAATAGGTTGCCTTTAAGCAGGTTAAGAAAATTATAATAAAATAAACTATGAAATTAGACACTTTTGGGGAAATGATCTATGGGGATAATAAATGACAACTTCTTTTTTCCTAATTTGTACAATCATGTGGAAGTTTGTACAGTGATCATGTGGCTCATTAATTAAGACTGCTATTTAGAAGCTATCAATAATGAATGTGACATGATTATCACACATCCATGTCTGAGAGCTCAAAAAGTCTCAGTGAGACTTTATTATTGCCCTACAAGCTTGTACAATTAGAATGGCAATATTGTAAATACAAGGCATTCTTAATATGTCTTACCAAAACATTTTTTACTTCAAAGTCCTATATTTCTATCATATATTTGAAAGGACAAGAGCAAAATGTTTTTAGAAAGCTAAATGAAACAGTGTTTCATTTATTATCTATTCTGTATAGAATATGGTGTCTCCATTACTGTGTTACAAGACATTAGATTACTAATAGTAGCAGATAATAAAGTCATTATGGTTAATAAAAGTCCCAAGATGTGCTCCTGATTGGAGCGATTAAAAAAAATACTGTTTTGATATCTGCAGCTCATTTATGCCCATACTTCCTGAATGGGACATTTATAATAAGCTACAAACTATAAACGTTTCATAATTAAAAAATATATGACAGAGTTCCTTTAAAGGGACATGGAACTAACCTGGTTTTCGCATGCATTTTAAAGACAATGTTTTAAACATAACAGAACATATTTTTTGCATGAAAAATATTAAAATCTGCTTAAACATCATTGTAAGCAACAAGAAATACTTTAGCCTGTAGATCTCATTGGCTGACTATGGGCAAGCCCCCAAAAGCAGGTAAACATCTGAATATGTTTTTGTGCTATGAGACCTGTGAAAAATGAAAACACACTATGACAAATTATCGAATGCAATCTGATGCAACAAAAAAAAAAAAATCTTTCCATGTCCTATTAACTCTGGGGTGGGGACCCTGGGGTCGAAGATCAAATGTGAAAAAAAATTTAAAAAAAATTAGTGAATCAAATTATACAAGAAAGTTAGAAACAAACACTAATGGTTTTGGCTAGCACATAAAGCTTTTTATTAAGAGAGCAAGTGACTTGAAAACTTAATATAATGAAAAAATAAGCATTGTACTATAACTAAAACAACTAAATTAATTAATCAAATAACTCAACTCAACATGATCCTTACAGCAGGTGCTGAGAAAGCTATGAGACAAACTATATGTAACTTTTATCATTATATTAATCAACCACATACAATGTTAGCAACCAAATTTACCCCAATTTACTCTTATAACTCAAATTCAAACAAATCAATTGGAAATTACAATAGATACCAGTAAAATGTTATCTCCATTCCAACAATACTAATAGTAATTTATATGGTCAAAATATTCCTATTAAAATCAAGAATTAATTTTTAAAAATGTTTTAAAAAAAAATCGGACAACTCTACCAAAATGAATAGAAAAGCATAACATTTTAAATTCACTTATTACATCTTAAAAAAATAAAGAATAAAAGGATTACAATTGGAAAATCTTGAGGTCTAGATAGATTTTCAGATTTATTCTATATAAGATTTAGGCCCCTATGCTACTCCCTGTAAAAATCTATTACGAGTAACGTAGCAGCACAGTGCATCCTACCTATGTTAACCCCCCATCCCTAAAACATTGCAAAAGAACTGCTATGAATGAACAGCACGACAAAGCACAGCAGAAATCTCCACTGATTTTTGCACTGACAATAAATTACAAGTTACTCCCTTACACTTTGACACCAGAACCCTATGCTAATAAGGATTTTACAGATCACTCGCAAACTAGGGCAATGCCGTAAATGCAAAAAGCAGAAGAAAGATTTACGTGTACCAAAGACCACTCAACATTATTTGATACTTAACAGTACGATAAACATATCTGTAATTGTAAAATATGATGTTAGTATTAAGCCTGTTTTATGCTACAAAATCCAGGGTAATACACAACCCAGTACTCACAGGGTTAATACACAACACAAAACCACGTTGCCTAGGAACAAATGCTCTGCTACACTCTATAAATATATCAATTACTTTTTATGATGTTTCCTTGAAGCAGCCAGTTACAGCAGTTGTTACAGCACTTCCCACTTATTATAAGATTTATAATGTTCTTATTTCTTATTGGCTCCTAGGAGCTGTGTCTCATCTGTAAACTGTTGGCTGCTCCCTGCATGGATATCTGCTGCGTCTAAGGCAGGATTTACGGCTGTGAACTAAATGCCCTAACCTGGGGTAGTGAAAGATTTAAATTTGTGTAAAACTTGAGGAAAGAAGCTCCCACAGCCAATTTACGGCAAGCACTTGATTTACATAGTGGCCTTAGTTGTCAATTGACTTTAATTGTATTTTAGATCGCAACCCCATTCCTAAAGAATTCAAATTTGCACATATAAAAAAGTCATTGCAAAATCACATTGATACTCAATATTACATTTAACATTATTTATCAAGATACTCGTTTATAGATTCAATACATTTTTGCATTTCTTAATTCATGAAGGTCAAGTAGGATTTATCCCACCCAGACAAGCTCCTGATAAAATCACAAGTAGAATACAATTTTACAAGAAGAAGGGTAGGGGAAAAGACAGCGCACCACCTCCTAGTGCAATATGACCACTTGATGATCACGTGAGTTCTAGAAGATATACAGAATCTTACTCACATTTATTGACCTCAAAATAATGAGGTATCTTAGTGGCTCCAATGGGTGCCTACAGGTCCAATGCACCTCCCACAGTCCTTCCAGAGGATTAGATCTGGATTAGATCTGGTCCACGTAATATTTGTCCCTTACTTGGATTGCAGGACTACTGGTATTTAAAGTGCTATATACTTTATAGCTGGTATTAAAGATGGCAATGAAAGAACACCGTCCCCCAATATGTGCATTTCTAAACGTTTATTGCTATTTGTCATTTAGTTTCTAGAATACAATTTTAGTTTCACATGCTAAATATGCTAAAATTCCAACTTGCATTTTAGCTCTGGACATAGAAAAAGCATTTGATACCATTAGTCATGTTTATTTTAAACCTATAATATTTTGGTTTTCTTATTACTTTTTAAAAACATTTATTTACAATTTCACATCAGCATGCGTTAAAATAATGGAAAATGTATCTACACCTTTTGCAAACCAAAAGGAACTAGACAAGGATGTGCTTTATCTTTTATTTTGTAATCTTTTATTTGCTCTAGACATGGTACCTTTAGCAGCTAAAATTTTGAAAAATAAGGATATTTCAAGAGTATCTGTTGGAAAATTGATTATAAATGTGGTTTATTTGCATATGCTTTTACCTTTATCTGTAATACAACATACATATATTCCAAATGTATATAATACCTTATTAATATTTAATAAATGTTCTGGTTTATTAATAATACATTTGACACTTTAAACAATTTTCATTCCACCATATGAACAAACAGCACATTAAAACTCAATTGTAACTTTCAAATGGGAAAAAAATTAAACTAAAATATTTAGGTATAAATATTACTTTAAAATCTAATAGCGAGACCTGCGATAGTGTCATAATTTGAAGAGATCTTGGATCCTAGAAAAAAAAAAACACTAATTGTCATGGCTCCACGTCTATTCGCCGGAACTAAAGACTGACGTTTTCCATAATTGTCTTGTTAGCGTTGAGCAGCAGGCCAGCATTTGCACTCTCTTCTTTTACCCTCATCAGTAGGTCCTTCTCACTTTTAGCCATCAAAGTAGTATCATCAGCTTATCTGAAGTTGTTGATATTTCTTCTAGAAATATTTATTCTGGCTTTGGATTCATTCAGTCCAGCCTTACGCATGATGTACTCTGCATAGAAGTTGAATAAATAAAGTGACAATATACAACCTTGTCACACTCCTTTTCCGATCATTAACCATTCTGTTATCCCATGTTCAGTTCTGTATGTGGACCAAGAATCCACAGTCAGAGTCTTCAGGAGGCGGATGAGATGATCTGGTACTCCCATCTCTTTAAGAACTTGCCACAATTTATTGTGATCCACACAGTCAATGGCTTTCGAATACTCTAGGAATCAGAAGTAAATGTTTTTTTTTCCAGAACTCTTTTACTTTCTCTATTATCCATCAGACATTGGCAATTTGATCTCTTGTGCCTCTTCCCGTTCCATAGATTGTTTCCATATTTGTTGGCATAAGGCAAGCAACATTTTCACAGCATCATCTTGTAGAATGTTGAATAGTTCAATTGGGATTCCATCACCTCCTGTAGCCTTGTTATCAGCAAGTCATCATAGGGCCCATCTCACTTCTCTCTCTCCAAGATGCCTTGCTCCAGTTGATTGGACAAACTGTTGAGATAATCACTGCTATTAAGATTGTTCCTGTATAGATCTATATTGTATTTTTGCCACCTCTTCTTTATCTGATCTTCTTCTGTTAAGTTCCTACCATTTTTGTCTTTTATCACACCCACTTTTGACATGAAAAGTGCCTTTGAGATCTCCAAATTTCTTGAAGAGATCTCTTGACTTATGCACCTTCTTTGATCTCTTTACATCATTCATTGTAAAATGTCTTCTCATTTCTTCTTGCTATCCTCTGGAATCCTGCATTCAGTAGAATAAAACTTTTCCTTTCTCCACTACTTTTCACTTTCCTTCTTCCCTGGGCTAATTTCAAAAGGCTCATCAGATAGCCAGTTTGTCTTCTTAGTTTTCTTTCTTTAGAGATATTCTTTGTTGCGGTTTCCTGGATAATGTTGCAAACTTCTGTCCAAAGTTCTTCAGGCATTCGTTCTTCAATGTCTCGTCCCTTAAATCTATTCTTTACTTCCACTGCATATTCACAAGGGATATTATTTTTTTTGTACCTTCTTGGTGGGAATATTTTCCCTCTTTTCTTCAGTTTAATTCTGAACTTTTGCAATAAGAAGGTAATGGTCTGGAGCTGCAGAACCTATATGGTTCCTTCTAAATGAAATATTTAGATTGGATAAACAATCTACCTTTTTTTCCCCATCTCCCTTTAATAAATATTTTAGAAATTGTGACCAGGAAGGTAAATTTGTTCATACACTTTGGGAATGTCCAAAAGTCTTTAAATTTTAAATTTGCTAAATTCTGATATTCTACATTTTGAAATTAGACCAGACCAAATCTATTGTCTATTAGGTCTTCCATATAATCTTGCGTGTTATCCTTAAAATATTTTATTATACTTTATTTTTGCTGCGATACATAATTTTGTCACTTGTACATAAAATCTCACAAATTTACCTTTTTCTATGTTAACCTAAAGAATTAATCATATTCTTATAATGGAGACAATATCTATAACTAAAAGATAAAATGGAAACAATAAAAAAATATTTAGCCCCCGTGGTTGAATACAAATTATGCCTTTACTGTTATTTTTTTTAGAGAATTAGATGACATTATATTAAATTAACTGAGTAGTTTTTATTTATACTATATTTTTATATAATCTGACATTGTTGTAAACCTACATATATTGTTATATCTGTTTCTATTCTTTCACTTATTTATCATTTTTTTTAATTTACTTTTTACAGTATCTTTACATTTATTCATATTCTAAATGAATTCATATTTCTTATATAGGACATGTAAAATATATTTTTTGGTCATTGAGTGGCTAACAGCTTGTTATTCTTATTATACTCCTGTTAAACATGCCTGTTATTGGTATATATTTTGTTATATGGAGTTTTGTAATTCATATACTGTGATTCAATTATTGTTTGCAAGGGTAAGTCTAAGAGGTTCATTGTGAAACTAACACAATGGGGCATTCAGCACTGAAAACACCTACTGAGTGATTAGGCTGGATGGACCTCCTATTTTAGTTTACCTTTTGTTACTCTGCACCTAGACTAATTGAATTACAAGGACTTTGTTGTTCTACTATGTATATGAATCCCTGTATGTTTTAATAAAAAGCATGTCACCCCTATTGCAAGTATGCAAGTGTGTGGAAAAGAGCTTTTTTAATCACTTGCTCCAGTCGAGATACCAAGGGATCCTGCATCTATGTTCCAAAACTGCATCTCAGCTCTCCATAAGATCCTGAAGCAAGCCTCCTTCCAGGGGAATCCCTATCACCAATACAAATAAACCCACAGAGGAGAGAACCTAACCTGTGGGATCAATTCATTGGTTGGTTCCTCTTTACATCAGTGGCCACTGGTGGCACCTGCAGGATAAGTGCAATTAAGGGGAAATGCCACGCAACAGAAACTGGAGAAGCAGCGGTAAAGATGGTCCAGTATGATGAACTCAACATGACCAAACTAAGAGAGCTAATCAGCAGCCACACCCCCCCCCCCGACCTTGAATGCTTTCTGAAGAATGTTGAGCTGCAAGTTCCGATAGGTCGCACTCAAGGACTGGGTTTGAGTCCTGGAGGGATTGCTTAGTTGGTGAGCCATAACAACCTACCAGGCCATTCTCGAAGAACTACCACAAGTGAAGCAGGTGCAACCTGCTCGATACCAGGTGACCCCTGTCGAGGGAAACTGGTGTGAAGTGACAGTGCTTCTCCCATCCAGTGGTGTCTGCCCCACCGGGCCACCTAGATCAGTGATCCCCAGCCCAGTCTGGACCACAACTCTGACCAGAAGGGTGACCTGACCACAGTCCTTATTGACTAGGTCAATGGGCAAGGGCTTGAAAAAGGTGGATTCATGACCGGGCTCCCCGTGAATGTACAGTTGGGGGAACAACTTGGAGCTCATTGAGTGTTGTTGTGTGGCCATTGGGACCTGGGCCCAGCCCAATGGCCAACGCACAAGAGAAGCTTGACCACGTCCGACCTGTGATAAGATGCCAACTGCGAAAAGGTTAGGGCCATGGCCAGACCAAACAGAATTTAACAGGAAGGTGAAGCAGGATCACTGACTGAGGAGACAGGACTCAAAAAGGATCAGCATATCTGGTAGGCCAACCTCCTCCCTTGAAGAGTGCTACGACAGCTGGTTGTCCCTGAGGAGTGACGGGCAGACCTGCTTACCATTGCCCATGACATTCCTTTAGCAAGACACCAGGGCAACTGCCGCACTTGCAAACGGCTGATTCAGGCCTCTTATTACCCTGAAGTATCACAAGATGTCACTAGTTTATTGTGCCTTGTGTAATAGTTGTCTGGCCTTTGGCGACAATGGTGGACTGTCCCGGGCTCCCCTGTAGTCCATGCTTTAGAGCTTCCTTTCCACGGAGTGGCTATAGATATCATCAGCCTTCTTGTCAGGTAAACGATACACATTCTCATGGTGGTGGAGTATGCCACCTTGTATCCTGAAATTGTAGCTCTTGGACGCATTACAACAGCAATGGTGGCCGATGCCTTGGTAGCCATTTTTCACATGGGTTGGGTTCCGGAGTTAAATTTGGTCAGATCAGTGTACCCAGTTTATGGTTAAGCTGATCCAGCAGTTGTGTCAGAAGAGTGGCCAGGAGAAGGATTGGGAAAAGTTGCTTTCCTACTTACCGGGAGTTCCCCTTTGAATATTTTTATGGGTTGTGAATGAGGGGGCCATTAGACCTATTACAGGAGATTTGGGAAGGTGACCACCAGGGGGAGAAGCTCCACATAGTGCCATATGTGATGCCACTCAAAGATAGGTTTCATCTACTTGCAACCCAAGTTAAGCAGAAGTGCTGGTTTGGTCAAAAAACCTGGGATAGGTAATTCCAGGTAGACCTGCAGGTAATAATAATGTAACCCAATAACCAGGATATTTGGGATGGTCCTTTCAAATCATCCAGAAACTAGCCGACACCACCTATGTGATATATATGTGAATATGCTGAAGCCATACTAGAGAAAGACTCCCGAAGTAATGTAATATAAAAATAATAGCAATTAAATCGAAATTTAATGTATGATTTTCTCAAGTTAAACTTTGCAATACTAATAGCTATACTTGTGTATAAAGTGCTTACTTTTATAATGCCAACTTGTTGTGCCACTTAGCTCCTCTTTTGCATAATTAGGGAAGTGGCATCCGTAGAGGACTACCAGAGTCTGAGTCTGAAATAGCCATATCCCTAGCAGAAGGGAAAGATTATGAGGATGGGGTACTACCAGACATGCTTGCTCCTGCTGAGTTTCTGCCTATGCTTATTCTTGACCCAAAAGAGTAGGACAGACCTACTCGTCTACGAGGTTACATCCCCTGACACCCCCTGTGAAGTAGCCCTCTTTTAGGATCCCTGAGAGTCAGGAGTCATCAAGTCATCCTATAGTCCTTGGGCATCCTCTGATGCTTACCCTATGTCCAGTGTAGATGAACTGCTAGATAGGCAAGAATGGGCGATATAAGTGATCACTTTGGGCTTGTCTAAGGGCTACTGGTAAATCCCACTTGCTGAGACTGCTAGAGAGAATTTGTCATTCACCATCCCATTTGGGCTATAATGGTTTAAGGCTTTACCTTTTGGGATGTAGAATGCCCCATTCACTTTTTTTTTTCAAAGTTTTTTATTAAGTAACCAAATAAACCAGAGGATAACATAAAAGCCAAGTAGCAATTTGTCATTATTTACATACAATCATACCCAGTTAAAGGGAAATGGGAAGAGGAAAAGGTTAACATTACACTATAAGAAAATACCATATAAACATCGAAATAGAGTTAACCAAAAAGATCTATCCCCTCTTATGGGAAAGTCTAAGGGTAGCCAGGTTACCTACATTTTTCCAATTTTCTAGGGAACAAGTTTACCTAAAATAAAACAGTTTGGTAGGCTCGGTCTAGTGGAACAAACATCTAGAGCCCATTCACATTTTAACGTCTTGCCGACCACCTGCTAGATCGGTGCCAGGAGTTTGCTCATGTGTACCTGGATAACACTGATATATTTCGCAATACTTGGTAGAAACATGTGGACCACCTAGTCATGGTCCTGGGTGTGATGCAGCAAGTATGGTTGACCATTTGCATCTGTCACATGCCAGAGTGTCCAAGACAGGGAGGACAAAAGTACTCTCAAAGGTCCCAGCTCGAGGCCTTTAATAAATCTGTCCTGCAGAAATTGTAGGATTTTTTCGAAAAGAAGCATTTTGTTATAAGATCATTTTTCTGAACCAAGTGCAAAAAAGATGAACCCCTATCGTTTTTGAGATTTTCAAAATGTACTCATACTTGAAGATGAGAAGTTATGTGGGTTATATCGTTCCTGAGACAGAAGGTCCAGGTGGAGTGATAACCTCCAAGGAGGAAGCACTGATATGTCCTTCAAAATTGTAGAACCCTATCCTCCCCTCCTAGTGTTCGGCGACAAGAGTCATTGTGACTTGATCTTGTCTGCTCTATGTTATGGTGCTCAGCAATAATGCTATAGGTAGAAACACATCCATCAAGTTCTCGTAAAAATGAGCTCTAATTGGAGGTATAGACTCCAGAAAGCTTTCTAATTTTGGATCCATTGAATCTTTAAAAGAAGTACCATGTTTCAAAGGAATGGTTGTGTGTTTTGCCAAGTGCACAATAAACCATCTTCAGCAAGTGAACTTTTCTCAATTTCTTATCTCACTAGATGGTTCCAGTGTACCTGGTACAGGTAGAATTTGCTGCCCTGGAAGATCTGAAGACACACAGGACCTATTTTAGGAGTAGCACCATAAGAGGCAACCATTTCAACTAGGCAGCATAATCTGCAAGAGTCCCTGAAAGGATTTTGGTCCAGTCCTAAATAGAAGGAACCAGCCCAAAACTACAGCCCTTCCTAGAATGAAATACTTTAATTAAATGGTTTTGATATACAACTGTGTTGTAAATGTCCCAAAAACTATGAGCCCGATTCAATTGAGCGATCATAAGTTACTAGAGCCCGTAAGTGAGGCCGTAAGTTAATTTGCTTTTCAATTGGCTTTTTTCCCCTGGCTCAAACGGTTTACGGGCTTAAAAACCTTGCCGTTGTTAAACCCAGATCTTACAGCCCCCCGAAACCTTTGATCTTGCTCGTCCGCAAGAGTTACAATATCTAAAATTGCAAATCGATATTAAATTGCTACAATTCCCCAAGCCCGCAAATGTTTTCACACATGTAAAACAGCAAATGTAGGAGGAAATCCTACAAGTGCTAGAGGGGACCCGCAAGGGGGGTTAACCCCTGTCCGTAGCACTGCATATGCAAATAAAAAAATCAATACTGCACTGTAAATGACGGGGAAAGCAATGAAAGACATTATAATTAATTGCACAACATTCTCAAGCTCGCAAAACGGTAATTCACATTTTTTTTGTGTGTGTCACTTCAGGGTTATATCAATCTCGGGAATCAACGAGTTAATATATATCAGGCTACACATATGGACTAGAACAGTATTGGCATTCAATTTCATTATTTTGTATTTTGAGGATTTGCGAGTCCCATCGCATATTGGAACCACAAACCTAATTGATATGTAACCTCCATGTTTTACAGTCGTAATGATGGCGCTCTCATTTTCTATTGGCTCTTTCGAAATTAGTGATTATGGCCTTGCTTAATTGATCATGTTTCCGCCCTGAACTGCTACCCACAAGTGCATGGTTTACGGTTTTAGCCAGTAACTTGCGGGGTTGTTCAATTGAATAGCACTGGAATTGTAGCAGAGTTCAAGCCTGCAGCACGTCCACAGACATACAGCCTGTACACTGCAAGATGCGGCCCTCAAATTGAATTGGGCTCTATATGTTTAAAAGAAACTCAATAAGCTTTGCAGAATTAGTATCTGTATATACAGTATGCCCCAGACTGAAATGGACAACTTGCACAGCAGAGAACAATCTTACAGGACAGCTACAAGTAATTTAAAGGGTCTGCCATCCAAGAAAAATCATTATTATGGTCTCAAATACATAATATGACCCCGGGCATGATCTCCATGTAAGGAAAGGGCAGAAGACAGACACAAATGGCAAAATTAGCATTTAAAGTGGGACAATTTTTTGCTGCCACATTTTTCCTCCATTGCTCTCCAGGATAACACAAACTGTGAAGCCGGTCGAGTGGGGCAAGGCAAACAAGGGGAAATAGCTCACTGGCTAATATATCCCTATGAAGTTTGTAACCATATTAAAGACTTGTAGCTGGGGTTTGGGTCGTTTGGTTTACCAAGCACAGCAATGTATCCTATCAGCAGACTGGTGGGCCTGGACAAAATACATTATCTCCTTATCCTGGTGTAAATTCTGGCCAGATAAGAGTCCTTAGTATTGCTGGAGAGGAGAGTGAGCAGTTTAATGGAAAGTTGGTGTTGGTCTTTGAAGTGGACATTGATGTAGGGCGTCAGAGGACACATTGATTAAGAGGATACATATAGTTCAGTAATGCAGCAGGTGAATTATGTGTGTCAGAAATAAGGAGAAGTAGGTTAGAGACTTTAGATTCTTTTACACCTATAAACAGGCTTGAGTAGAAAATATTTTTTTGCAGACAGTGTGCCACTAATGTTTTTATTAGTTTACCAGAAAATCAATTATACATTTCAGGGTGTTATTAAAACTACAGTATACTCAGTAGTTGAAAGTCTTAGGTAAGTCCTGGGAACAGCTCAAAGAAATATTGTACATGGTCTACCTCAAGTAACAGCGTGAACTGTTGGCTAAGGTTTAGAGTCGTGCATTAGTGCCTGGCAAATTTACTAGGATCAGATACATTTTATTAAACAACCAATGTGAACCTTTAACAAGTAGATCAAGCTATTTAATTATGCATTGATCATCAACCTTCTTTAACAATTTATAACAGCATTATTCCATATTATAGTCATTTTTAGAGATTCTCCAGAGTTTTCTCCACCCTTGAAAATGCATTCCTTTATAAATGGTTGAATATGAATCATTCAGCAATGCCTAATTAAACAGCAAGTTCATGTTATGACATAAAAGTGATCCCTCAAAGTAAAATTATGATGTATTTTGTTTCTATAAATTTTGCTTAGAGAGAGATGGAAATGTTTTCTCTTGTAAGCATTTAATTAGTTTTTGCATAACATGTTAAATAAGACCTGTTTAAACAATCATGGAAACTAAAATGAAAGGCAGATTGCATACTCCAGTCTGTAGTTCTCATTAACAGGCCTCCCAAGAGCAGTTAATGTTCTGAATATGTTTTTCTGCTCCTTCTGATACATCAAATACAAAAATGATTTCCATGTCCCTTTAAAATGATACAGATAAATATTTGCTCCTCTACTGTAGTAGTATAAAGCCTTCAGGTGGGATAGTAAATTAAAACTGCTTTAAATGTATAGTCTTAAAATCAAAACTAGGTAAACACAAAAGTGTTGATTTAAATAAACGTTGGGGGAGCACATCTGTAGAGAAGCAGAATACTTTAAAAATAAAATGGCAGCATAAGGAAACATAAGGAGAGTGAGAGAGACAAGGTCAGGAAAGAGAATAAACATGTTACAGGATGAGAAATAAAGCACATTTGCTCTATTTTAGGCTAATCTGTCCCTTGCATAGGATTTAGATAACAAAAGCTCTTGCACTGGGTACTTTGGTTTCTTAAAGTGATTCAAGCTGATATTTGTCAGTAATGATTTTAGACAACCTTCACCATCCAGACAGGTATAATGTTATATATAAGCAGAAAGTGGTCATCAAATCCAAGAGCTAATAGATTACATTAATAAAATGATCTTGCACTTCTTTTGATTCAACGACATCCATAGGAGCATCAGACAGACACTTGGGTAAGTTTTGTGAACTGAAGAAAGGGACAAGCCTCACCATTTGAAATGTATGCTTATATTTAAAGATATTTCAAATTAGTGGTTCTGCATTTGAATACAATCACTGTCACTTTGTAAAGTCTTTAATCGCCCATGTAACATATTCTCTCTCTTCAAACTATTCAGTGCCACTAGAATATTATAGTATTGCTGTAAATCAGAAATGTATCCAACATATACTTGCTGCACCACTGGGAAATACCTTGTATGTGACAGTTGTGAATTTGCATCTCTATTAGAGAAACTATCTTCAGGTGTAAAATGATTAAAAGGAGCCAATGTTGTAATAAACAGTTTGAAGAAATAGAATCAGTCACAATGTAAAATGCAAACATATATTACAGTTTACAAAGTACAGTAGTAACACCAGCATTTAAAAGGAAACACAGATACCAGATGGAAAATATTCTTTTAATACAGTATACATTTCAAGAACTGCATGTGTATATGTGTAAAAAAATAAATATATATATATCATATTGGTCCAAATATAAGCCGCACCTTTTTTCCCGATTTTTGAGCTTGCGAGTTAAGGGTGCGAACTTTGTAACGCGTGCGACTTCTATTCGCGAATGCAAAAATTACTGCCGATTTGCGAATTAAGAGTGCCGTTTTTCGTGCTTTAGACTGCGGTATTGAATAGTGATTTACGTTTTTAGTGATTCTTACATCCTGTGAAGCCTGTAACCTGCAAAAAATGCCTGTTTCTCGCAATGGCTGATCACTTTAAGAGTCTATTTCTCTCCAATTTTACGGGTGCGGCTTATATGCAGGTGCGGCTTATATTCGGACCAATACGGTATATATATATATATATATATATATATTTTCTAACTAGCCTGAATTAGGAGGATGCTCCACTCACCTAATTTAAAGCATCGCCCTGGCATCAGAAGCAATTAACACACAGACAAATTGTAGAACAATATACCCAACCTGAGGGTGTTTATGAGCCGGATGATCTTCATACAGAAACTTAAATAAATTGACTTTGGAAAAATATTTAGCAGTCAGAATTACAGAGTTTAGAACCCCTACCTCCCAGGCAAGATCCTCCACTAGGTGTAGTTTGTTTGCACTGTTACATATATAGGAAACGGATACCATTAATTTTATATGTATTGGATAATTATTTATATCTACACTACTAATTTCTTCCCTGCTCACTGACTTCCAGAACATTTTACTCCTACATAAACTGTACGGTTCTATCCCGTTATGGTAGCAAGGTACTGCAATAACTATTCTCCCCTCAGATGTGGCGCAACTTGGCTTTGCTGAATAAGCACTGGGCCCTCGAGGGAGCCTCTCATACCTCAAGGCCTTTTCTGTCAGTTCGTCTTATGAGCCACATGGGAAGGGGGAATATTGTTTTGCCTGCAGTAGCAGTAAATAAAGCCCCTGCAGAAAGGAGCGACTATAAAAGGAAAGGACCATTTGATTTTGGTGTGACAGCAATTCAATATTTAAAGGGACTATTTTTAAATCATACCCAGGGTATGCAAGCTCTAGACCCCCGCCTCCCCCCCAAATGAAATAATGTGTTTGGTACTACCTGTATGTTAGCTTAATCAAATATTAAATACTCTCGACTATGTTCATTAGTCAGTTGTAGCCTTAAAGTAAGAGAAAACAATAGAATGCCTTTAAAGGGATACTGTAGTCCGACATTTTAAAAGCTATATTTTAAAGAACTAAGATTAATGATTAACAAAATGCTTTTCTTTATAATGTTAAAAGATATAAGACACCTTTTATTTATCCCTTAGTTTTAACAATTATATGTAGCCATCTCAAGTATTTATGAATAAGAGTATTGCAGTATACAGTGATACATTGTTTATTGTAAAAATATTTTATTTAGAGAGTGACAAACTTTCAGGGGATGCACCTCTTTCTCAAGAGAGATTTTGTCTGCAACACTATTATTCATTTGTATTACAGAACATCCATTACTACTCCAGTCTTCAAAATTGTTCACTTATAACAAAAAAAAAATCCCTTGTGTCTAAAATTCCAAGGCTTCTTCCTGCTTGTAGGGCAGATAAACAAAGACAATTGCCTATGGTATAAAAGTGCAAAAATTAATTAACTGAGTATTGATAAGCTAATCTCTCTTCGAGGTCCCATCTATGTGACAAAGAGTGCAAACCTTATAAGCAACCTAATTATGATATATTGTGGATGGCTAGGGCTGCATATAGTTGAATATTTTAATAATACATTTAATGTTTTTTATTGTACTAATTTCACTTCAATCAATTTATGTGCTTTAAGAATATACTACTAACAGTATATATATATATATATATATATATATATATATATATATATATATATATATATATATACACACACACACATATACATATACACACACACACACACACACACACAGTCAGGTCCATAAATATTGGGACACCGACATAATTCTAATCTTTTTGGCTCTATAAACCACCACAATAGATTTGAAATGAAACGAACAAGATGTGCTTTAACTGCAGACTTTCAGCTTTAATTTGAGGGTATTTACATCCAAATCAGGTGAACGGTGTAGGAATTACAACAGTTTGTATATGTGCCTCCCACTTTTTAAGGGACCAAAAGTAATGGGACAGATTAACAGTCATAAAACAAACTTTCACTTTTTAATACTTGGTTGCAAATCCTTTGCAGTCAATTACAGCCTGAAGTCTGGAACGCATAGACATCACCAGACGCTGGGTTTCATCCCTGGTGATGCTCTGCCAGACCTCTATTGCAGCTGTCTTCAGTTGCTCTTTGTTCTTGGGGCATTTTCCCTTCAGTTTTGTCTTCAGCAAGTGAAATGCATGCTCAATCGGATTCAGATCAGGTGATTGACTTGGCTATTGCATAACATTCCACTTCTTTCCCTTAAAAAACTCTTTGGTTGCTTTTGCAGTATGCTTCGGGTCATTGTCCATCCGCACTGTGAAGCGCCGTCCAATGAGTTCTGAAGCATTTGGCTGAATATGAGCAGATAATATTGCCCGAAACACTTCAGAATTCATCCTGCTGCTTTTGTCAGCAGTCACATCATCAATAAATACAAGAGAACCAGTTCCATTGGTAGCCATACATGCTCACGCCATGACACTACCACCACGCTTCATGGATGAGGTGGTATGCTTTGGATCATGAGCAGTTCCTTTCCATCTCCAAACTCTTCTCTTCCCATCACTCTGGTACAAGTTGATCTTAGTCTCATCTGTCCATAGGATGTTGTTCCAGAACTGTGAAGGCTTTTTTAGGTGTTGTTTGGAAATCTCTAATCTGGCCTTCCTGTTTTTGAGGCTCACCAATGGTTTACATCTTGTGGTGAACCCTCTGTATTTACTCTGGTGAAGTCTTCTCTTGATTGTTGACTTTGACACACATACACCTACCTCCTGGAGAGTGTTCTTGATCTGGCTAACTGTTGTGAAGGGTGTTTTCTTCACCAGGGAAATAATTCTTTTGTCATCCACCACAGTTGTTTTCCGTTGTCTTTCGGGTTTTTTGGTGTTGCTGAGCTCACCTGTGCGTTCTTTCTTTTTAAGTATGTTCCAAACAGTTGATTTGGCCACACCTAATGTTTTTGCTATCTCTCTGATGAGTTTGTTTTGTTTTTTCAGCCTAATGATGGCTTGCTTCACTGATAGTGACAGCTCTTTGGATCTCATATTTAGAGTTAACAGCAACAAATGCAAATAGCACACTTGAAATGAACACTGGAGCTTGTATCTGCTCTTTGTAAATGGGATAATGAGGAAATAACACACACCTGGTCATGGAACAGCTGAGCAGCCAATTGTCCCATTACTTTTGGTCCTTTAAAAAATGGGAGGCACATATACAAACTGTTGTAATTCCTACGCCGTTCACCTGATTTGGATGTAAATACCCTCAAATTAAAGCTGAAAGTCTGCAGTTAAAGCACATCTTGTTCATTTCATTTCAAATCCATTGTGGTGGTGTATAGAGCCAAAAAGATTAGAATTATGTCAATGTCCCAATATTTATGGACCGGGACTTAGGGAAAAAAATAAAAAATAAGAGATAGGAAAAATAAAAAGCTAACTGACAAACCGCGCAAAGCAAAAAACACGAAATCCACACAGAAAAAAACATCACACACAGCACAGGGGAAAAGCCACTCGAAAATTAAAACGAGGCTACATGACACTGTACCTTGAAAAAAACTGCGCAAACCGCTTAACACTTTCACAAAGGAACATCAGAGGTACAAAATACACTATTACAAAGGACGCCAAATGCTTGCGAACCGCGTAGCACAGACAAACTACGCTATTTTACAATCCTAACTTGCCACTAACAACATTACGCATCTAAACTAGCGCTTTACACAAATAAACCAATGGTTTGCCCTCGCACACGCAGCCTGTTTCTAATGCACAGTTGGGACATTCATAACACTGTCTCCTCAGGACAGCAACAGTCCAACTGGACATTATATGATGCAGGACACTAAAAAGAGATTGTTACCTCGTCAGGATATTGATTGTTACATATATTAATTAGTAAAAGGTAAACTATATTCATTTATTTAATTAATTCATTAATTGGTATTTCAAAATATATAGAGAGACGTCAAAGGGACACGCGAGGAGAGGCTCGCAATGAGCACTAAAGGCCCATAGAGTATAAAAAGCTTATAAACAACATTCCCATGGCTACAAATTTTATTGACCGTCATTTTCTGACGGGCAAGTCTCTAGTTACTATATACTAAAGCTCCACAGAACTGGTACATACAGCACTTTGGCACGGAGCAGGGTCCTGTGTGACTATTCAGTGGTGTGTATTACTATATACTACAGCATTAAGTGGCTGGTACATACAGGCACTAACCAGGGTCATGTGTGACTATTCAGTGGTGTGTATAATTATATACTACAGCATTACGTGGCTGGTACATACAGGCACTAGGCAGGGTCATGTGTGACTATTCAGTGGTGTGTATTACTATATACTACAGCATTAAGTGGCTGGTACATACAGGCACTAACCAGGGTCACGTGTCACTATTCTGTGGTGTGTATAATTATATACTACAGCATTACGTGGCTGGTACATACAGGCACTAGGCAGGGTCATGTGTGACTATTCAGTGGTGTGTATTACTATATACTACAGCATTACGTGGCTGGTACATACAGGCACTAACCAGGGTCACGTGTCACTATTCTGTGGCAGCCATTCAGTGGGATGTATAAATGTATACTAAAGTTCCACATGACCGGTACATATAGCCCCAGGGTGCTTTGTTGACAGTGTGTTTCACTGACCATGGCCCTCTGTGACAGTGTGTGTGTGTCATTGGGCAGGGTGCTGTGTGCCATTGCTCACTATATGTCCCACAACATCTACACCAGCTGGCAGTTACCTCCAGGCCCGGCGCTGTCAGGCGGTACCTCACGCACCTGATCTTGCACCGTTATTCACAGGCGAGATTCAAACAGAGGGCGGGGCTGCACTGTCACTCATCGTCACCAACCGACCGCATAGGTGCTTTGAATATTCCTCCGCCAACATTGCTTGCCAGCTACTCTCCTCAGCTCAACAAATAGTCCATGCCTATCTCACCGCTTTTTACCTCATGACATTGCCTAGCACATCTCCCGGTTCCTAGTACAAAGCTAGATGCGACCCCTTTTAATATAATTCTACTTACACGAGCAAATTTATCCTTATAGCTTTGCTCCGCGGAAGAATACTCGGTGAAAGTACGAAAACGCATAAAAATGGTCGCAGCTAAAAAAAAAGCTTGTTCTTCTGATTTGTGACGTCACAGTGGGAGTGGCGGGCTGCACTTAGGCGGGCAATTTAGAAATGTTAGCGATTATACAGGGAGAAAAGGAAAATGTGTCTGTGTGCTTAATAAAACTGATAGTGAGAACTTTGACAAGGAAAAATAGTTCTTAAAGCCCCATTACCATTAAAGTTCCATGGGAGAAGGTTTTCTTGGTGCGTGTAATTCAGGGTGTCAATAGCATGCTGGAGGCAGGTGTGTAGGTGTGCTTGCCCCAGAGAGAGCAGGTGTGATTATTTTATTGCATTATGTAGCTCTGCCATCATGAGCACTGAGGGTCCATGTACACATAGTGAAGTGCTGGGGTTTTCTGGCTCATACAGTAACCTTTCTAGAGTCTTATCCTTTTATATGTGGGCCGCTGTTTGTGATGCGCCGCGTGCATGCGCTGCCCCATTGAGTTGCGCCACGTCGGAGGAGAGAATAGTTATTTTGCTATACTGCAGTAGCGCGCTTGAACAGCGGCGCACATAAAACCAGATAGATCCCCTTTTTAGTCTCCAGTTTACCCTGCAAAAGATTCTGTTTATTTACAAAAAAAGAAATAATAAAGTGTAAATAGAAACACTGCATTTTGGTACGATTTTTAACCCTATACTAACATTTAAGCCAACAGCATACCAGTGTAGAGATCCACATAGCAAAGTCTGAGCTGCTTCCTTCTGCAGGGAAAAACAAGCCTATACATGATGGTTTGCTGCACAAGATGCAGCTTCACAGATCACAGATTGAAAGAATGTTATAGCTGCGTGTGATTGGGCATAACAAATTAGGAAATGTATGCTAATTTTAGCAGGGATTTCCAGGGGTGTTAACTATTCAAATCAACTGCAAATGCAAGAGATTTAGCAAACTTTAGGGAAAGTTCAATAATGTCTATTTTTGTATTTGTTTATGCAAAACAATTTTCATACACTACTGATTCTTCTCTATCAAACATTCACTCATACACTCATAATCCAGGAAATTTAAATATGCCTATAATGCTAGTGTGCTGTTTCTTATGCTAATTATTACCCTTAAGTTTTGGGACTGGAATCTAACCACATGATAACATTGGAAGAAATAGTTTTTTTTTCCACCACAGAAACAGGCACACAGACTCATAAATAAGCATATAAAAAAGCAGTTAATCAGAACATGGAAAACATAACAATACAGCACAAATGGTGAATATGAACAAATATTTTGTTTAGAATAAAATGGTTAGAACAATGTAGAGTTTTTCAGGTTCTTTAACATTAAGAAAAACTACATGATTTTGGGATAACAGAGTAACCTTTAATGAACTGTTATGTGTACCAACGATTACTCTGTGATATAAAACAATATCATTTATAATTAGAAATATAGGCCCTTTTTGTTTAGTTGGTTTGGGTAGAAACAAAACTTGACGTCTTTAATTTTGAAGATATTCAAGAAACAGGCCATCTACATAGTGATGGATGATGAAGAAAGGAGCTAAAGGATATTGTGATGACGATAGCAGGGTTATGAGTCTCATTAATAAATATACAGCTTCAGACTCACATTTAGATCAAATCTAAAATATCTGCAATAAAATTAGGATCAGTCACATAAGATTATTTACTTCAAATTATTATACAGTAAAATCGTGGAAAGTTTATTGGTTATATCCTGAAATATTAGTGCCATAATGATGTAAGTAAGTAGGCATTGAAATCTAGACTGTAATCTTGAGTAGTTGTCTTCGCTGAAATGGCAATGACAGCTTTGTGGCATGCTTTCTTTTCAACATTTTATTAAACAGAATTTTATTAAACTTACACTTTATTAAACAGAACAGCATTTCTTCTTCCTCCTTTGAATGAATATTCTTAAATATAACAAAATGTAAATAATCTTTCACAGTTATTTCATATTTAAATAAATTACCTATACATTTTATGTTTGCTATAAAAACATTTTTATAAATATATTTTTATTGGAAGAACATAACATTATTAAAAAAAAAGAACTCATATAAAAATAAAAACATACATTATATAAACATTATTCTTAACTTCTACTTGTTTTATTTTTCTTTATTAAACAAAATAACTGAATATAAAATACCATTAAATTTGCAGCATATATATTAATATCCTTTTATTTTTGTTTCAGAAGCTCTAATTTTTTGTTATTGTATAATCTATATATCTAATGATCCAAGAGGCCCATTTATTGTCGTAAGGTAACAACCTGTTCTCTAATGAGTGTTAGTCTTTCCAAGTAGGCCATTTTCTCTATTATACTTTGCCAGGAGGTGTCTATTTTTGTCTATCTAGTTACAAAATCTAGTTACAATATGTAATTTCACAACACTAGTATTGCACATTTTAATTATCTAGGGAACATTCCTGTTAAACAAATATTGTATGTATTATTTGTCTAAAGTACATACCATTAATTACTTCTATTTTCTGCCATATTTTCTTAACTTTAGGACAATATCACTAAATATGTAAATATGACCCTTCTCCACATCCCCTAAAGCAAGTTTCTGATTTTTGAATACTTTCTGTAATTTTTTTTGGTACCATATACATTCTATGAGTCACTTTAAGACTTGTTTCTAATAAAGTGTAATTTCTGCAAAAATACTTTGGAAAGTTTTTCTGTTATCCCATTCTCTATCGCCTATATTTATGTTCAGATAATTTTACCATCTTTTTTTTAATTTTTTATGTTTAGAGCTTTCATCTAGATGGGAGAAGAGATACAGGATAGGGAGAGCCAGGCAAAGAGACATAGGAGAGGGAAAGGGGGGGGGGGGGGAGAGACACAGGGGAAGGAACGGGAGGGAAGAGACACAGGGGAGGGAGTGGGGGAGACACAGGGGTGAGAAATGAGGGAGAGGGGGGAAAGAGACAGGGGAGGGAGTGGGGGGGAGAGATGCAGGGTTGAGAGAGGGGGAAAAGAGAAACAGGGGAGGGAGAGTGGGGCAAAGAGACAAAGGGGAGGGAGTGGGGAGGGGAGAGACACAGGAGAGGGGGCAAAGAGACACAGGGGAGGGAGAGAGGGGGGAGAGGGGGAAAGAGACACAGGGGAAGGGGGAAGAGACATGGGATGGAGAGGGGCAAAGAGACACAGGAGATGGAGGGGGGGACGAGACACAGGGAAGGGGGTGGAAGAGACACAGGAGAGGGGGCAAAGAGACACAGGGGAGGGAGAGGGGAGAAAGAGACAAAGGAAGGGGGAAGAGACACGGGATGGAGAGGGGGAAAGCGACACGGGAAGGAGAGGGGAGAAGAGACACGGGGAGAAGAGACATGGGAGGGAGAAAGGGACAAAGAGACACAGGGGAAGGAGAGGGGGGCAAAGAGACACAGGGAAGGGAGAGAGGAGTAATGAGACACATGAGAGGGAGAGGGGGGAAGAGACAAACAACAGATAGTACATAAACATACATAAAACACAATGTATAACACTATATCATGCCATAATTTTTGATGTGCAAGTCTCTAGTAGATATATAGTAATTGAGGTTAAAGAAAGACTTTTAGTCCATCTATTCAGATTAATTATTAATTTTAATTATTAATTGTTAATTGATCCAGAGGAAGGCAAACAGAAAAAAACTAAAACGTCCATTTTAACTACTATATTCCATTTATGTAATGATTTTAAAAGTGTGTTATTATGTTTTTATAGTATATTCTATATAACTCCTAAATATTTTAGATGTGTGTTCTGCAAAGCAAAATTAAAATAGATTTTTAGTCATTTAAAAGTTGGATCATGAATTGTTAAATTTAATGTGACCGATTGATCAGTAATTATTTTTAACCCTGATATATTTGCAATATTTTCTAATATACAAAATAGATTTGGCAAAGTTGTTAATGCTTTTGTGTTTATCAAAATAACATTGTCTACAGAGAGACATTTGCCAACTTTTATCCCATTGATATTTTTTATTTCACTGATAGTGGCTCCAAGAGGTAAAATAACAATAGCAAATAATGCTGGAGAAAGTGGACAACCGTGACATGTACCTCTTTAATATTTATGTTCGCTCTTAGTGGACCAGGAAATTTTATAGCTTTGCCTTTTGCTTATCATAAATTATTTTATTGTTTCCAAAAATTATCCATTTATATGTTATATGTTTTAACGTTTTAAAGAGGTAATTCCACCGCAAGGGAATCAAACTCCTATATATCCAGTGATAATAAACATCATATTATATCTTTTTTGAATAATGTTTCATATTTAATATTTTTCTATATATGTTATCTGCTGCCTGTCTCCCAGTGATAAACTCCACCTGGTCCGAATGAATTAACTCTGAAAAATGTTTATTTAATCTATCCACCATTATTCAAGTTAAAATGTTCATGTCTACATTCAATTACGATATCAGTCTATCATTATTTACATTTAATAAATTATAGCTATCTCAACCTTAAGCATCTCACTATGTATGCTGACTCTTCCAAGATATAGTGTTAGTATTTCTATGAGCTTCTTATAATGGAGATTTCTTATATCATCCGATCCTGGTGATTTTTCCAATTTTACATTTTCTATTAATTTTATTTCCATCAGAGATGTTAATTGTTTTTCGTTCAGTTTATGAAATTTATGCTCATTAACGTTTGTCTTTTTTACTGTATTTTTGCTTTCCTTCCAGCTTGATATAATTTTTGATAGAATTGTAAAAAATATTTTTTATTTTTGATATTCACTGGATTATGTGTGATATGGCCTTTGGTTGTGCGGGTATTTAGAATTTGAAACGTTGCTTCCTCCCTTCTACTCCATAGCAGGTCAGTGAACTTGCTAGTAAACTACAGGGAAGTGGAATCAGCGCATGGAGCAATAAACAGGCTGCTGGTTAAGGCTGAATGTGATTTATAATCTCAAAGCAGATACTAAGCTATCTGAAACATAGTTCAAATTCCAGAAAGGCAGGAGTGCAGGGACACAAACAGGTCAACAAGGGTCTAAATACTTTAATTAGAGCAGTGGTTCCCAAATCTCTCCCAAGGGCTTCCCAGACAGGTTGGGATTTCAATTTAATAGCGTGTGAACACAGGTGAGGAAATGAATATTCAACAGGCAATGTGGAGCCTCTAATTTCCTCACCTGTGTCACACAGTTAAATTGAAATAGCGACCTGTCTGGGGAGCCCTGAGGAGAAGTTTGGGAACCACTGAGTTAGAGGGTTAAATACAGAAGGTCCCCGGGTTACAGACAACGTGACTTACAGATGACCCGTACTTGAGAATGGTCTCCCAAGGCTTTTTGTAAGAGTTTTTGTTTTTATACTCTATTTGAATTAAAAAACACAATAGTTTCTGTAACGTATTATTATTATTAATACAGTATTACACTGTATTATTATCACATGTGAGCCATTATAGTATTGTTATTATTATTATTATTCTTAATCAGGGATCAAAGTTACATATAAATTCAACCTGAAGATGTTCTCAGGAATGTATCACATCTGTAACCTCGGGTCTGCCTGTAGGTTGTATAGATATGTGCTTAAAGGTATATGTAAGTTTCTTGTTTTTACCAATTTCTAATCTAACACATGCTGCTTATATCAGAAACACAAATTGCATTGATTCATTCTATGCACAAACAGATTTATTTCATTTTTTTTTTCAAGTTGGTTTCTACCCCTCAAAGGTGCCTACATAGGCATCTCGTAATAACCAATAGAAAAACTGTATTAAAGTACATTTTAACCCATTGCTCATCTTCAAGTCAGCAGCAGCACAGCTCAGAGATCCAGAGCAGCACTGCCTGAGCTGCTTCATTGCTCCTTTGTGGTGGAAACGCAATATTACACATCCCATGTACTTTGCTGCAGAGACTGAATCCCTTCATTGTAACAATGTTGTAGCTGCCTCTGATTAGCAACAATGAATTATGAATTTTATGCTAATTTAGCTTGGATTTTCAGGGGCATTCCTTTTCAGAATCAACTGCCAGAATAATGAAGACAGTTGCAAACTTTTAGAATGTGTATTGTTATTTATTTTTCATAAAGAAATGTTTACACTACTAATTCTCCTCTATCAGATGCATTCATAATCCATTAAACTTCTATATACTTTTAACCCCTGTGCTGCACAATATGGAAAACCCAGTATGAATGTTACATGGAAATACTATTGATTATTGTTGTAATACTTATAAAAATAAGTGCTATTTCAATATACAGTATTACATGTATAGACAGATATTTGAACATATATTTGCGTTTGCTATTTAGTCGTTCAGTTGCGTCCATCTCTCTGTGATCCTATGGACAGCAGCACACCAGGTACGTCTCTCAGACACTGCCCCTCTAAGCTCCATCATGTTCATGTTCATTGGTTCAGTGACCTCATCTATCCATCTCCACCCCTGTTGTCCCCTCCTTCTTGTGCCTTCAATTTTTCCCAGCATCAGAGTCTTCTCTAGGGAATCCTGCTGTCTCATGACATGGCCAAAATATGTGAACTTCAGCCTCATGATCATACCATTTAGTGAACTGTTTCTCTTGATTTCCTAAAGTACTGATTTATTGGACAATTCTTGCAGTCTAAGGGACTCTAAGTCGTTACTGCTGGGAATACCATAGTTCTAACTATGCAGACCTTTGCTGATAGTTTAATATCTTTACTTATAAACCATTTTGTTGTCCCATGTTTAATTCTGACTGTGGCTTCTTGGTCCACATACAGATTCTTCAGAAGGTGAATGAGATGATCTGGTACTTCCATCTCTTTAAGGACTTGCCACATTTTGTTGTGATCCACACAGTCAAGGGCTTTATAATAGTCTATGAAGTAAATGCTTTTCTGGAACTCTCTTACTCTTTCCATTATCCATCGGACATTGGCAATGTGATATGTTGTGCCTCTTCCTCTGCGGATACTGGCTTGCAAATCTGGTATCACTCTTTGACACTGCCTTTTTTGGGATTAGGATGTAGATCAACCTTTTTCAGTTTATTGGCTATTGTCAATTTTTCCATATTTGTTGGCATAAGGTAAGCAATTCTTTCACAGCGTCATCTTGTAGAATTGTGAATAGTTCAATTGGGATTCCATCACCTCCTGCAGCCTTATTATCAGCAAGACATCCTAGGGTCCATCTCATTTCGTTCTGCAAGATGTTTGGCTCCAGCTCATTGGACAAACTATTGGGGTCATCACTGTCATTAAGATCCTTCCTATATAGTCCTACAGTGTGTTCCTGCCACCTCCTCTTTATCTAATCTTCTTCTGTTAAGTCCCTACCATGTTTGTCTTTTATCACACCCACTTTAGCATGAAATGTATCTTTGAGATCCCAATTTTTTTAAAGAGATCTCGACACATTCTGTTATCTGCTTAGTTTTCTTTACATCGCTCATTGTAGAATATCTCCTTGTCTCTTCTTGCTATTCTCTGGAATTCTGCATTTAGTTGGACAAATCTTTTCCTATCTCCACTACCTTTCACTTTCCTTCTTTTCTGGGCTACTTTCAAAGCTCATCAGCCAGTTTGCCTTCTTACTTTTCTTTCTTTTAGGAATATTCTTTGTTGCTGTTGCGTACTTCTGTCCAAAGTTCTACAGGCATTATATCTTCAATGTCTAGTCCCTTAAATCTATTCTTTACTTCCACTGCATATTCACAAGGGATATTATTTATTTCATATCTACTTGGTCTGAGGATTTCCCCTCTTTTCTTCAGTTTAATTCTGGACTTTACAATAAGAAGCTCATGGTCTGAGATGCAGTAAGCTCCAGGTCTTGTTTTTGCTGATTGTATAGAGGTCTTCCATCTTTGGCTGCAAAGTATATAGTCAATCTGATTTCTATATTGTCCATCTGATGATATCCATGTGTAGAGTAATTTTGGCGGCTGTTGGAAGACAGTGTTTTTTATGACCAGAGAATTATCTTGACATAATTCTACTAATCTCTGATCTGTTTAATTTTGTACTACAAGGTCAAACTTGCCAGTTATTCCAGGAGTCTTTTGGTCCCCTACAATCTCCTATGATGATAGTAACATATTTTCTTGGTGTTAAATCTATGACCTATCTTCGTAGAACTGGACAGCTTCAGCGTCATCAGCATCCATGGCTGGCGCATAGACTGGATTGCTGTGATGTAAATTGCTTGCTTTGAATTCAAATTGAAAACATTCGGTCATTTATTGGGTTGTAACCGAGCACTGCTTTGGCCACACTTTAATTTACTATGAGGGCTACACCATTTCTTCTGCGAGATTTTTGAACACAGTAGAAGAGCTTGTGGTTGTCTGATGTGAAATGTCCCATTCCAGTCCATTTAAGTTCACTAATTCCCATGATATCGATGTTTAACCTTGTCATCTCATTCTTGACCACATCTAGTTTGCCTTGGTTCATAGTTATAACATTCCAGGTTCCTATGCTGAATTGTTCTTTTCAGCAGCTGACTTTAATTTCTCTTCCAGACACATCCACTGCTGAGTGTCCTTTCCGCGTTGGCCCAATTACTTCCTTAAATCTGGGAGTTCTTGTAATTGCCCTCTGCTCTTCCTCAGGAATGTGGTAGGCACCTTCTGACCCAGGGGGCTCATCCTCCGTGCCAAATTGTTATGTCTCTGGTTGTGCCTGTCCATAAAGTTATCTTAGCAGAGTTACTGGAGTGAGTTGCAGGTTCCTTCTCCAGTGGACTGATATTTGTCTGACCTCTCTGCCATGACCTGCCCATCTTGGGTGGCCCTACATGGTGCTGCTCACAGCTTCATTGAAGTTTCCAAGCCCTTTCACCATGACAAGGTAGGAATCCAGAATGGGATATGTGTATTAGAACAATGTATTATTAGGTTCTATGCATGAACTCTAAGCGGTGCCAGTGGTATGAGATTAAAGTTTACTTTAGTGGCTTTCACCTTTTATTTGGCAGATATATTGTCAAATTCTGAAGAACTACAATGTTACCTTCAATCTGTCAAAAACCTTACCATTGATTTGAATGTGGAAAACACTCACATACAACTTGCTAAAACGAAACCATCTAGGCTTTAAAGATTCAAGCAGCAGGTGGAGAAACTTGAGCACACAAACACAGATTTTATTTTATTGGATTATTCAGTGTAGAAAGTACATATTTACAAAATAAAAATAAAAAAAGGGCTTCAACATACTTTTAAAATATCTTTACAGTGTGTTTTTTTCCCTGGTGTTACATAGTTACGTATTAATTGAGGTTGAAAACACACTTTCAGTCCATCAAGTTCCATCTTTTAAGATCTCCTCTGATCTGCAATATGTGAATTAGTTGTTAATTAATTAGTTAATTAATTGTTAATTAATTGATCCAGTGGAAGGCAAACAACTCTTTTTCCAACTCTTTTTTGATCTCTCTGTGTTTTATATCTAGTTTCTCCTTCTCTCTTTATTCTTTAATTAAGCTGCTTTATAATGCCCTTATATATGGTTTTATACCTCACACCATAGATGAGGATACATCTGATGTATCATTATAAATTAAATAATTATTTAGTTCTGTCTTAATATAATTATACAATTGCAGTGATGTTTTTCTAGGTGCTTTACATCATTAATCATAACTAAAGAAGGAAATACATTTGAAAACTTTATTAACAGAAAAATATGCTTTTATGTTAAAAACAAAGAACCTATTTACTAAGAAGAGGTTTATCTCATACAGTGCCTTGCAAAAGTATTCACCCCCCTTGGCATTTTGTGTGTTTTGTTGCCTCACAACCTGGAATTAACATGAATTGTTTGAGGATTTGCATCATTTAATTTACACAACATGCCCACAACTTTGAAGATGTTTATTTTTTTTTATTTTTTTTATTGTGAAGCAAACAACAAATAGGACAAAATAACAGAAAAAGTCAATGTGCATAACTATTCACCCCCCTAAAGTCAATACTTTGTAGAGCCACCTTTTGGGGCAATCACAGCTCCAAGTCGCCAGACATCGCGTTTTGGGAGTGGGAGCTCAATCTTTGAAATTCTCAGTATCATCCACTGCCTTTGTCAAGCAAGGATAACCTGAGTCGGAAATCTCCTGGACTAGGAACATCCAGATTATATGGGATTTCTGACATCCAAAGTTCTACGTTTGCTCCAGGAGTTGAAGAATGCTACACAGTGTCCTGATAGGAAGGCCAATCAGTGTCAAACATCATCTAATATCTCCAGTTCTAGAAACTGTATCTCTCACAAGAATGTTTGTAAATTGGAAATAACTCAAAAAGGCAAGCCTTCATGGCCTTAATATGTATAGCTTTAGGGGACAGAAGGAAAAGGGGTGATATGATTTAGTATAAATTCAATAATGAAATATCTTCCAATGAATACAAGGTCATGATTTGACGTTGAAGAAAGATTTAGAGATAATGTGAGAGAATACTTTTTTACAGAATGTGTAGTATTAATAGCATTACAGCAGAAGTTGCTAGGGACAAATGCTGCCAAGAAATTCAAGCCTGCCTAAAACAGATACACAAAAATGAACAAGTTTGTGGATAAGGGAGAACAGGTTATATCTGGTAAAAACCAGAGGGACTAACAAGGATAAACAGTAAAAGAAGCAGCAGGCAGCATGTACTTTTTAGCCATCTACACAGATCCCTGCAGACCCTACAACTATTGTAGATGCGCCAACATTACGAAGGTAGTTGTGAAGTTGAGCCTACCGGTGACATGCAGCTCTAAAGCTGTAGATAAAGTCCTCATTGAATTCATACTCCACAATATTCTCAAGGACGGACAGGAAATCTACTAGTAAGTTTGACATTGAAATAATAACATCCAAAGGTCAATGAACTCACACATAACAATTAACAGCTATGGCAAAAGCTAGAAGTCCCGAAAAACAGATACAGCAGCTGCCTGGTGGGGCTCTTTGAATGTTCACAAAATGAAGACATTTTTACCTCTGCACTTCCAAAACTGCTAATGCCAAAATCATATGAATCCAGTCTGGTTATACAAAAGAGCAATCAGACAGGGGAGCCAGGCAGGACCAACACTTATCACCAAGACCAACCTTTTTTCTCTTGCTCAACTATGGAGACAAAACAAAGATCCTCACTCTTCTGATGACCAAGCAACATATATTGTTTAGGTTTTAGAAAGGAAGTCATGGTCAACTTAGGGAAATTGGAAACAGATGATAAAGCAAAATCTATTGCTAGTTAGTCAGCAAGATGGCCAACTCGTCACCAGATCTGTTTGATATAGAAAGTGGGAACTGCCCCAAATTTAACATAAAAAACATTTGACAACTATGCAGTTAGTCCAAGACAAGGAGCATCCGAGAAGGAAGTCCAAGCAGATTTGCTGAGAAGCACTGTAACACACACCTAGCGTTAGAAGTAAGGAATAATTACCAGCTTTAATATAAGGCTGAAAGGCTATCTATATTCGTTCTTTTCCTCACTCAGTTGGAGAGTACACTCTGAGTAGTGGATGGATTTGCCGAATGACCACATGATAGCGCTGGATTTCACTAAGCACAGTTTTATCCAGAGAAATAGCAGAAGACCATATATGGTATTCTTGAACGCATGGGTGTGTGTAACTTTGAGAACCAGATATGTCTAGTTTTACATGTGGCCAAGGAATCCTTTGTGTAGACAGCTGACCAGTGAGGGGACTTTGCGAAGGACATGTGACCTAATTGACCAATAAAAGCTAGGGAGGAGTATGGGGGTGGAATTGAGAATACAGGATATAGGTAGCATACCAGGTTGTTTCTGTCTCTTTGCCCTTCTTCCTCTTTGCAATCTACAACTCTCTGGAGCTATTCCATCTACAGCTCTCTTCACTAAACTGTGGAGGCCTATTAAAGTATCATACTTCATACACACATATGGACATAATTGGTAGTGTTAGAATGCCTTTCTGCTAAGTAAAGCGATGTTGTTTCCATAGTATTATCATATATTATTAATGTATTTGTATTAAGTATTGTGTTCTAATAAATGCACATTTTGTAACCATAAATCTGTAACGGCTCTTGAATATATATATTTATTAAGTGTTTTCCGTAGAAGGCAAGATCTCAGGATGAGATTAGAATAATTATTATAATCATAATATGATTATGAATAATAATATTGTAATTAATTAATTTAACCATTTTTATAACAAGCCCAAATGACCAGTGGAGGGAACAAGTCCAGTCTTGATCAACAGTACTTAATGGAAATTGACCTTGGAGCAGATGCTGACTCTTTGGTGTAGCATATAATCTAATATAATATCATAATGTATCTTTATATAACATTGTAGAATTTATGATGTGTCCATTTTGTAAATATCATTTTATCCTTATTGTCTGTTATCTATTTAAACCCATTGCGCAACAGTAGTTGGTTTTATGAACAATATATCCGAGTATATACGGTACATACATTTCATTCTTTGTCGAGAAAAAGCATGTCTTTGCAATAATTTTCAAAATCAAAAACTTTTGGCACGCTGAGTGCTGGTGTATTATTTTCTGAAATCCTCATTATTTTTTTGATCTCTGTTTAAAATTTCAAAGAGGTCTGATCATTGGTTACGGGGAAAAAAAAATGGACACAAGGGTATCTTGTGCTGAGGATCTCAAGAGGGACAGACAATGCAGATTTAACAAAACTTCAAAGTGCTATAAAATGAAAACCATTTGAGATAGAGGGGAAACATTTAAGGGGGTTTCTTTCAACCATAAGGGAAGGGTGTACATCAAGTTTCATCAACATCTAAGACAGAGGGTACACATGGAATGGGAAAAGGGTCTTTTATATCTACCCATTTGCTGCTTAACATGTCCCAGGATTGTATTTATCAAATCTGGTCAGTTTATTTTATGAGCATGGAATACCTCTACAACTAAGAGATCACTTACAGTGCCAAGGAGTCAATTATGTGGCACTCCTTGAGTAAACATCCCATGCAGGAAGTCACATAGCTATTACATTGCTTCTGCAGCAATCCGTTACGGGTAAACTTTTACGAGTGACTGCTACATATGATATATTCCCTGCTGCTGCCGAAGATTTTACCTTAAGAGCTATTTTATAGCTCCCTTAAGAGTTACTGAACATCATATGTGCTCTTGTATGGCTCTGCAAGTACTCACAGTAATCCCAGGAAAAGAAAAAAAATGCATAAAGAAGCATTTTACAGGACACTAATAACATAAAATTGAAGCCTACCCATCCTTCACATTTCCTTAGACTATGCTACTAAAGCTGTGCAGAAATGAGCCAACTGCAGGAAATTGTGGTCCACATTCTGCCACAGTTTGGAAAAAAACGTGAGGAACTTTTTAACCTCTCTCACAAAAGATCAACTATTTCAGGCGCAATTGTGATGAAGTGCCCTTCGCCACTTTGTCTTGGAGAGGACTGTTTGCCAGCCTCCTGCCCTGCGACTATAGCCCTGGGACAGATTGCCCTTTAAACACAGTATTCGGCCATACCAGAGTGTATGTCACTCATTCTGCCCCTTCACATACAGGGGGGTCATTCGTTACTTGCCCTGTGTGAACCATGATACCACAGATAGCTATGCCATGGAGCCCATTCATATAATGAAAGACTATGGGAAAGACTTTAGCTACATGGCAATTGAACTGTGTGAAGGGGATCTGAGTGCTATTCGGTAGTTTTGTGCGCTCAGATCCCAGCTATCTGGGGATATGTGAAATGTGAGTAAATGTGAATTGCAGTAATGCTGATGGGTTGTCAAACTAGAGAATTGACCAACAAATACTTTTGTCCGGACATCCCCAGGCCGATCCATTGGGATCAGACCGTGTATGCCGGCTTATGGTCACGGGGGAGGTGTGTAACGGAACCCATCACTGTTTTACCCTGTTTTATGATTATTATGGTTAAAATATGATCCTACTATTATACTGTATGTATGTTGGTTTATGCTCTGCAGAATATTAGCCCATACTATTGCAGACCTGGGCATAATAGATAATCCTATTACAGAGACTCATAAGATAAGGAAGTCTATTGTATAAAGTGTTTTCATTCTCAGCCATAAGAACAAAGAAAGATGATCTAATCCATGTCTGATTGTATCAAAGTTGCCAGGTAGCCTCAGGGAGGTGTGACCCACCTATTGTCCCTCTATGTGTATTGTGTGGCCCACTATGAGGGATGTGTATTGCCTGTGAAATGTCTGTGTGTTATGGGTAAAAGATACTTTTACTAACTTTTGAACCCCTGGTCTGATTCATGCCATTTTTTAATATGTTGTTCCACAATTTATGTTGTTCATAAAAATGTAAGTTTTATTTATGTACTATGTAAAATCATAAAGTTATAAAAATGTATAAGTTTTTGCAGGGAGATAATTGAGTAGATACAGTAATAAACTCAATTATCTCTCAAGTAGAGGGGAGGGAAACTGTGGGCGTTACTATTGTGTTATTGGTTGTTTATACCTTCCCCTGGGTGTGTTCTGTTTGTACCTGACTGTAATAAAAACCAGGCTGGGTGTGCCAGCAAGAGAGTTCACTGCTTGACCCTTCAAAACGTAGCCTCGTCTCGTTCTTGGAGGGGATCGCTATATCATACTGGGGATTGCTATGCTTTGCATACTCCCTGGAGCTGTAACTACTGAACCCTTGTTCCTGATGTACTCTCGTTGGAGGAGAGGTCTTCCCCACACGATCCTGGATGCTGGAGATTCATACAGGGTGGAAGGAAGACAACGCGGCTCCAGTTAAGCTACGGCGGTTGTGGAGTCTGTGGTGGTTGTGGTGTCCGGTGCGGTGCTTGTAGGCCTCGATGCAAACTAGGACACGTCCATCAACGGACAGGTACCCGGTCGGGGTGCCAGTAGATCCGTTACAGCAATAAAGTGAATTGTTTTTCCAAACTCATGATTAAATGATTTCTACTTGAAAGTTAAGAAATGTGAATGGTTATGATGGCCCTTATGGACTTAACACATACTGTGTAAATATTTGGCCTTAGCAGCTTTTTATTTTCTTTACTTCTTGCTGAATTGCTTTGCGATGAGCAATAGGTTGTGATGGTTAGGAATATCTACACATGAGAGGAATTGTAATCTTATAGACTCAGAGTAGAAAAAAAAAAACAAAGATGGGAGGTGATGGTAGGTTAATGGGTAACCACAGGGTTTATCAGACTATAGTGGAAGCAGCAGGACTCTGATTAAAAGCCAGAAGCTGTATGAGGAATCAGCCTGTGCAAAAGTTGGAATCGGTCTGGTTGAAGTCTAGACACTGTGGTACTAAATAGGAGATTTGAAGCCACAGGAGTCTTTGTCCCCAGAGAGAGACAAACAACAGGCTGGGAAGATCATCATCAGCTGCATCTAAATAGCCTGAATGATAAAAGTGCACATACAGTCAGGTCCATAAATATTGGGACATCGACATAATTGATGTGCTTTAACTGCAGACTTTCAGCTTTAATTTGAGGGTATTTACATCCAAATCAGGTGAACAGTGTAGTTTGTATATGTGCCTCCCACTTTTTAAGGGACCAAAAGTAATGGGACAGAATAACAGTCATAAAACAAACTTTCACTTTTTAATACTTGGTTGCAAATCCTTTGCTGTCAATTACAGCCTGAAGTCTGGAACGCATAGACATCACTAGATGCTGGGTTTCATCCATGGTGATGCTCTGCCAGACCTCTATTGCAATTGTCTTCCTGCTTGTTCTTGGGGCATTTTCCCTTCAGTTTTGTCTTCAGCAAGTGAAATGCATGCTCAATCGGATTCAGATCAGGTGATTGACTTGGCCATTGCATAACATTCCACTTCTTTCCCTTAAAAAAACTCTTTGGTTGCTTTTGCAGTAAGCTTCGGGTCATTATCCATCTGCACTGTGAAGCGCCGTCCAAGGAGTTTTGAAGCATTTGGCTGAATATGAGCAGATAATATTGCCCGAAACACTTCAGAATTCATCCTGCTGCTTTTGTCAGCAGTCACATCATCAATAAATACAAGAGAACCAGTTCCATTGGCAGCCATACATGGCCACGCCATGACACTACCACCACCATGCTTCACTGATGAGGTGGTATGCTTTGGATCATGAGCAGTTCCTTTCCGTCTCCATGCTCTTCTTTTCCCATCACTCTGGTACAAGTTGATCTTAGTCTCATCTGACCATAGGATGTTGTTCCAGAACTGTGAAGGCTTTTTTAGGTGTTGTTTGGAAAACTCTAATCTGGCCTTCCTGTTTTTGAGGCTCACCAATGGTTTACATCTTGTGGTGAACTCTCTGTATTCACTCTCGTGAAGTCTTCTCTTGATTGTTGACTTTGACACACATACACCTACCTCCTGGAGAGTGTTCTTGATCTGGCCAACTGTTGTGAAGGGTGTTTTCTTCACCAGGGAAATAATTATTTTGTCATCCACCACAGTTGTTTTCCGTGGTCTTCCGGGTCTTTTGGTGTTGCTGAGCTCACCAGTGCGTTCTTTCTATTTAAGGATGTTCCAAACAGTTGATTTGGCCACACCTAATGTTTTTGCTATCTCTCTGATGGGTTTGTTTTGTTTTTTCAGCCTAATGATGGCTTGCTTCACTGATAGTGACAGCTCTTTGGATCTCATATTGAGAGTTAACAGCAACAAATGCAAATAGCACACTTGAAATGAACACTGGAGCTTGTATCTGCTCTTTGTAAATAGGATAATGAGGGAATAACACACACCTGGCCATGGAACAGCTGAGCAGCCAATTGTCCCATTACTTTTGGTCCCTTAAAAAGTGGGAGGCACATAAGCAAACTGTTGTAATTCCTACACCGTTCACCTGATTTGTATGTAAATACCCTCAAATTAAAGCTGAAAGTCTGCAGTTAAAGCACATCTTGTTAGTTTCATTTCAAATCCATTGTGGTGGTGTATAGAGCCAAAAAGTTTAGAATTGTGTAGATGTCCCAATATTTATGGACCTGACTGTATAGTGTTACTGAAACCAGAGCTCAGGAGGAGGTTGGTGGAAGGTGGGGTGCTGGAGGGATCCCGACAATACACCTCCCTATAAAAGGGGTCTCAAGATAACTCTGATGGTTTAATAGGGTGTTTTTCAGTGAAGGTTTCTTTGTAACGTTGGAGCATATAGATCTTTAGCTGACACCAATGAATGTTCCTCTGGACCATATCCTTGCCAATTGACCAGATCCTTTATCCCTCTACTTCAATATTTGGGATCTAGAATCTTTTATATCTCCTACTCTTCCTATAATGGATTACTGCATTGCAGAAGGGGGTCACCAAAACCACTGTGTGCAGAATCTTGGTAAACTGAGTAGGCTAGCATGGAAGGTGGAATTAATACCCACTGACACTGCCAACTAAAGGTGGAGAGTGGTAGAGTTGATGTGGCCCATAATCTTGAAATGCTAAATGTAGGGGACCTCAGATTATGGAATAATTGAAACAATTTAAAGTTGTTGGTAGACAGCCAGCCAGACCAGATATCCTGATCTGAGAACATTGGGAAAGAACTGTTCGAGAACTGCTATCCAATGCATCTACCTCAATAATGAAGGGTTGAGCAGGATCCAGATTTGCCAGGATGGATGTAAAGGTAAACTTGTCTTTTAAAGCTTCAAATGCATGAACACCTTCAGGTCTCCATTTTTCGCAGTGTGGTTCTTCCTGGTTGGAGCTGGAGTGGGAGCTATGATTTTGGAGAAGCTCTTGATAAACCTTTACTAGTAGTTCCAGAATAAATATTTTGATAGCAGAGACTTTGGAGGGATCCATGGAGAATACCTTGGCAGAGATCACACAGCCAAGGAATGAAATCTCAGTTTTGTGAAAGAAACACTTCTCTGCTTTTGCTACCAGATGATTGCGCTACAGACATTTACCGTATTGGTCCGAATATAAGCCGCACCCGCATATAAGCCGCACTTGTAAAGTTCAAGGGGAAAAAATAGAAAAAAGATAGTACTCAAATATAAGCCGCACCCGTAAAATTGGCTAATTAGCACTGTAGCTTTTTTTTTGCAGGTTACAGGCTTTACAGGATGTTAGAAAATCGGCACCCTTAACTCGCAATTGCGCAAATCGGCAGTAATTTTGCATTCGCGAATAGAAGTCGCACACGTTACAAGCAAAGTTCGCAAATCGCCAATGATTTTTTTGACGGTCGCGAATATAAGCCGCACCGGTAACTCGCAAGCTCAAAAATCAGAAAAAAGGTGCGGCTTATATTCGGACCAATACGGTAATTAACTTTGTGGCCTAATACTGATGTTCTTCTTGGATTGTGGAGGTGACTATAAGAATGTCATTCAGGTATACAATTATATTTTCTTGGAGATCAAGGAAGATATTTAAAAAAGCCTGGAAGACAACAGGATGTACAGGCAGAATGGCATTACACGATAGGAGTATTCGAAATTGGACTTCTACTTGCAACTTCCTCCGTGATGTGGGTTAGCTTGCATTCCCCTAAAAGCTCAAGCTTAGTGAAGTTGGTAGCTTCACATAGATGTTCAAAACTGAGCAGTGATAAGAAGAATAGGTATTGGTTCAAGATAGTGATCTTATTCATGTGTCTGCAGTCAACGCAGGGATGTAGTTCAACATCCTTCTTCTGCACAAAGAAAAATACAGTTTTTCCATGACACATGGATTTTTCAATGAAACATAACTTTTGGTTTTCCTAGATGCATTCCTCCATCGCCTGACTTTACATAATGGACAGTGGTATACTCGGCCTCACAGGGTTCGATGTGGTGGGAGGACTTGATCCTTCATTTTGTCGAACATGTCAAGAAACAGGTTGAGGCACGTGGCACAGATGTAGTGGAAGACGGGTACATCATAATAAAGACCATGGGAGTGAGACATTCCTTATGACAACAAGCAGTCCATTTTTTCATTGTAGCTTCCTGCCAACTGATGATGGTATTATGTAGAACTAGCCACAGGTACCACAGAAAGATAAGAGTCAAGTGTAACGGAACACATCACTGTTTTACCCTTTTTTATGATTATTATGGTTAAAATATGATCCTACTTTGATACTGTATGTATGTTGGTTTATGCTCTGCAGAATATTGGCCCAGACTAGTGCAGACCTTGGCATGGGAGATAATCCTGTTACAGAAACTCCTCATAAGATAAGGAAGTCTATTGTATAAAGTGTTTTCATTCTCAGACATAAGAACAAAGAAGGATGATCTAATCCATGTCTGATTGTATCAAAGTTGCCAGGTAGCCTCAGGGAGGTGTGACCCACCTATTGTCCCTCTATGTGTATTGTGTGGTTAACTATGAGGGATGTGTTTGCCTGTGAAATGTCTGTGTGTTATGGGTAAAAGATACTTTTACTAACTTTTGAACCCCTGGTCTGATTCATGCCATTTTTTAATATGTTGTTCCACAATTTATGTTGTTCATAAAAATTTAAGATTTATGTACTATGTAAAATCATAAAGTTATAAAAATGTATAAAAATGTGTAAGTTTTAGCTGGGAGATAATTGAGTAGATACACTAATAAACTCAATTATCTCTCAAGTAGAGGGGAGGGAAACTGTGGGCGTTACTATTGTGTTATTGGCTGTTTATACCTTCCCCTGGGTGTGTTCTGTTTTCCTGACTATAATAAAAACCAGGCTGGGTGTGCCAGCAAGAGAGTCCTTCTTGACCCTTCAAAACGTAGCCTCGTCTCGTTCTTGGAGGGGATTGCTATATCATACTTGGGATTGCTATGCTTTTGCATACTCCCTGGAGCTGTAACTACTGAACCCTTGTTCCTGATGTACTCTCGTTGGAGGAGAGGTCTTCCCCACACGATCCTGGATGCTGGAGATTCATACAGGGTGGAAGGAAGACGGCGCGGCTCCAGTTAAGCTACGGCGGTTGTGGAGTCTGTGGTGCTTGTAGGCCTCGACGCAAACTAGGACGCGTCCATCAACGGAGGTACCCGGTCGGGGTGCCAGTAGATCCGTTACATCAAGGATGCTTTGACGATCAAGAACGTGATAGTTAAGGAATGATGCATTGCAATAGTTGGCTTTACTGGTTGAAATGTGTGGGTAATGAGCCCAGATCCCAGATGTTGGTTGTCAAAGGTGGGTATGTATTCTGAGATTTTTGGCATAGGTACTGTCGATAAAATTTCCTCCTACTCCAGAGCTGATGAAAAAGTCAGTAGTAGCTGAAGACAAGTTCCACTCAAAGTGCAAGAATAAATAATTGATTATTGGGTGAAGGTTCCATACTTGACCTGCACCTAGATCCAAAATCTTCCACTGTTCTAGGTGTGGAAGTTTTTTTAAAGAAGTAGGACAATTCCACAGAAGATGACCACGAAGTCTACTGTAGACACACAGACCCATCTTTCCTTTAAGGAGAGTCTGGAAGATCCCAATTGCATGGACTCCTCCAAGGCTTCATGACCTGCAGACCAAAATGCTGGTGAAGGGGTTACAGATTAGTGTGAGGGTACGATCCCAATCTTGATCCCGCACTCTGTCTTTTTTGTCCCTTCAGGTCGACTAATGCAAAGGAAGATTTATTTGTGATGGGAGGCAGGCAGGTTATGATAGGAAAGTTCATCCTGCAGCTTCTCGGGTAATCTTGGCATAAAAGCTGCAGAGAGCCCAGCGTCATTCCAGTCTGTCTCTGTGGTGAGAGTCCTGAATTCAATGGCACAGGGTAGCCACTTTGTCAGTGACTGTGTGATGTGCATTAGGGATATTTCTGTAGAGGTTGGGCAAGCTGTTTTATAAAAGATCTCCATAAACCCCTTAAGAAAGGACAAATGACAAACAGACAAGTCTTGTTTCATCCAAATGGGAGAGGCGCGGGCTAATGACTTGTCCATTAATGAAGAGAAGATATAATAAATCTTGATTATATCAGGAAAACAGATGGCTGCAATTAGAAGTGTATGGACCCGATTGAGGAATCCTCTGCAGCCTGATTCTTCTCCATAGCGTAGGGGGTTTAGTCAGCTTGGCCACAATCTTCTCCTGATGATCTAGACATGCCTGTTGAGAATGTAAGAGTCATCCTTGAGCCACAAGTGCACTTGGTACTTCAGGTGGAAGCAAGGTTGTGGTAGATATCCCTGACATAGATTAGTACTGGCACAGGAGAGACAATGAAGGAATTAGGAATCACACTTACTAAATGACATGTAATTCTTAGTGCCTCTTCCATTTTCTTCATTATGATTATAGTGCTAGGATCAGAAGTGAGGATTAGAGCATGAGCTCTTACAGGAGCTGCAGGAAAATGTATCTTGTTTGTCCTACCTCCTGTTTAGTACTAGCATACATAGGAGTGAAATAAAAAGAATTACTGATTATTTGGCCAGTGTAATTCCTATGTATTTGCAGCAACTTCCTGTCCTATACTGATATTCAAGTCAGTGTTGTACTGAATTACGGCAAAATGTGCATTAACATTTAAGGGAAGGAGCCTGCAGAGCTGTGACCGTTTACACCCATTGAGCTGTTTGCATGAGAACACTTTGAGGAGCAGACATTATACACTGAAGCCTACATCTTCAAAAAGACGTAAGCTGTAATGTGTATATGCTTTGGGGACACTCATTGAATCCTACATTAGTTTGAAGGTACCTTTAAGCATTTAGGGTTGTGCAAGAAGGGGGAGCTGAAAAAATAAACAGATATTCTGCAACATGGTGTAAAATATGGCTTATATACAGACAACGTTTAAACATAACTTCAATATGTATTTTTAGAAATATAACTTAATTTATACAACGCTAGTATTATTAATTGGTTATGACAATTGTGTGTTTGTATCAAGACTTTATACCTCAGGTATTTTTATTATTCCCACAAATATACATTCATTTATAACTGAATAATTGTAACCAAGTCTGTCTGTGGGAAAAACAACAGGTGGGGGTAGCCTCACTCAAAATAACTCAGAGAATAACAAAGGTTTTATTTACAATAAAAACAGCAAGTCTTAAGTGTACATTTTTAGACAGCTGAATACAAGACCCTAAACAGGGGTAGATGAGGTTAGGGTAATAGCCTGTATAGATACCAACAGTCTAAATTCAACTTATTACCATGTATTACATATAGAGAGGGTGGGTCATGGGCCACAATATGATATAAAAAGCAAAGACTCTATGGAAGAGTTTGGATCCAGCATGGGCAACCAGCACAGGCACCCAGATAGCACCGGCTGGCGCAGGTTGAAGGAGCCTCCATGAAGCAGTCCAGAGGGAAGAGTGCCAGATGAGCTCAGCAGAGCCTGTACCTAAAGAGAAACCTGATGGAGCATGAACTTCCAAAACTGACCACAAGGGGTATACTGTATCTTTATATTACATAATGTAGAATCCATATAAGTATTCAATTTATAAATATTGTCTTAATACTTCTGGTCAGTTATCTGTTTTGTCTAAGACTCATTGTGTAACCGTATCTTGATTTATGTAAAATATATCCTTTTTATTATAACATATTGGTATGCTCGTTTATTGACATGTCTAAAATAACTTATTACTTGTAGAAATTATACATTAATCATTTAATTATACATTAATTTCTTACAATGGTAAAAATGTTTGTGAACATTTTTTTCTGTGGCTCGTGCTCTATGGTCTTCTTAGTGGCATCCTATTTGCATATTATGAATCTCATACACAGGGCCTACATTTCCTGAATACTCTGGCTAAAGTTCACTTTGGGTAATAATGTTTAACCTCACTCCAACACAAAATTATTTTAAAAACTAAGTTTTAGTTCAAAAAATATTCATATATTTTGGCTATGTCCTGGAACTTGCTTGGCCTACAAGGCCTTGATTGGCCTACATCAAAATTAATAAATAATTTAAACGATAAAAAAACAGCAGTAGTAGTGGCTATCTGGCTTCCAGGATTGGATAAACCCTGGAACAACGTTTGTAGAAGCAACACTACTGCAGTTGTGTGACAAAATAAACATAGTATTTTAAATGTTGGACTTTTGTTATGAGAAATGACGCACATTTTCTTTATGTTGTGCGATAATTAATACTAACCTCGAGGCCTATTTCCTTGTATTGAGAATGCTTACATATGTCCTCTCTAAGATCCCCAAAAAGATGTGGTTCCAAAACAAAAAAAGGTCAAATTATTTATTGTTAACTGAACATTTGCAAAATCCGTAAGACTCCAAACAAAGCATTTACATAAAAAATAAGTGCTTGGAGTCTACACAGTCTTCACTTTCCAGTATATCAGGAAAAAGTATTCTGTTTGGCCCACATATCTGTAAGACCAAAGTCCATTTATGAAAGAAGAAATGTATCAAAATATAACAAAAACAAACAAAAAAAATGCACAAAAAACAACAACTTAATAACATCCATTATCCTAACATACCTTTTCACCTTTTCTCTACTAAGTCTAAACACTGCTTTCTCAAAGAAGTATTCATTATCCAGTGAACCTAATGCATTCAGGTTAGCAATATGTCAATGAGGTGCATTCAATATAAAATTTGTATTTTTCTATTGCATTATAAATAAAGCAAAGACTCATTTACATTTGCTTTCATTTTACATACTCTGAATGTCCACTTTTCCTTCATACCTCACCAAGTGTAAACTGAGATTTTAAAGGACCACTTTAGTGTTCTTACAAAGGGCTCTCTAATGTTAAGCAGGATTTGCTAAGAAAAACTTAATTTAAACAATTAGTTATTTTTTCAATAACCCTTCCAGGATGTACAAGCTCTCGTTCTCTCCACGCCTGATTGAAGTATTGAGGGTGGAGTTGAGCCACCTGTACATACACACACAACTAGTGGATCTAGTCACTCTGCTCTCTGTTACTAATGTGTGTTTCAGAGAGTGGAATCTAATTTGACACAGCCCCCTTGAACGGCTTCTCTGCACCCTAAAACATCATTCAGCGTGGGCGGATCATTATAAAATATTATTCAATTGTTTAAATGCACAGTAAAAGTCTAATAAAGTTTTTTTTCGTTATCAAATCCAACCTAACTACACTTTAGGAAGCCACAAGACCATTAAAATGGTCCTTTTATATTCTGGATACTTGTTCTTTTCATCTCACCACCACTTGACAGAAATGTCACTGATATGAAGAATATATATGATCAGGCAGTTAATATACATGTATAAAATAAGCACACAGAGAGAAAGGATAGTGCTGCTATGAATGGTATCAATCAGCATGTTTACAAGGCCTGTCATAACATTTGAGAGCAAGAAAAAGAATAATTGATTTCGATTGATCGCTTCAATTAGACAGAAAAGGACTTCCTTTTTGCCACCCTTTTGTGAAATATCTTGCTTCATACAGGAACCTGGTGATTTGCATATATCCCACGTGCACAACACTTTGCTTCCAGGGACCAAATATTTGGCAGATACCAAAACCAAATTTATCAGCAATATAAAACTAAGGAATATGATACCCAATGAAATTATCCATAAACAAAATGTTAAGTTTGCCAGTCTACGGGAGACAGGTTCTAAGAATATCCCAACAAAAAGGAAAATTAAAAAAAGTAAAAAACCTACTGACATTAATTTCCATGTGTCACTTATCCAATCTTTTATAAACATTCTTTTTTTAAGGACATACAACCCAGCCTGAACTCCAGCCATGTAAATACCAGTATAGGCGATAAGTGAGACTATTCCCTCTCTGTTTGCATTCAAGAAACCAAGTCTTGTGCCTGTTCCATCACTCCCATATAAAATAAAGCTCTTTAGTGGAGTAGTTTCAAGAAGTACTTGGTAGCCAGAAACAAAAACGGTGGCTACAATCCAGGCCTTGTGCGTTGGAAGTATTGTTAGCAACAGTGACGATAATACTCTAACAACGGCTAACGTGAAAAAAAAGTTCCAGTGAACTCCATACTCCGACACATGTTCATGGTAATCTACTGACTTGACACTGACCAAACGGACCAATCCAAGAAGAAATATCGGCCATACTGAGAACAGCTGCTTAACAACCACAGAAAGTTTAGAATGCAATTTTCCTCCCCTTCCTTTGGCTTCAGGAGAGACAAGAGCGTTCGCGAAGACAAAACTTCCCACACCAATGTCCATGAGCCCTGTACCATAAGTCTCTGCTTTTGCATACCTCCTGGGAAATATGGGAAAATCCACTGCCAGGATGCAAACGGCAGTAAATACATTCAATAGGGCACGTAGAGCTGTAACCGCCGGTACTGTATCATTTACCACTTGTTCCACAAGGAAGTTTTTATAAATCCTTTTAAATGGTAATTTCATGTAAGTAGTTCTTCCACTGTATATAAGACATAATAAAAGTCCACATGTTGCTGTGGTGACTATAGTCGCAAGGTACAAGAAATCAGAAAGGACTGTAAAGCATGCAATCAGCGGAAGGATTAAGATAATGACATCTAGGAACAGATGAGCTTTCCATGAGTAAAATTGTAGCCCGTATTTCTGGTAGTGAAGGACAAACACCAAACCTCTAAGGAGCATCAAGAGATTGGGTAAACATAAGCCCACTGTGACTTCTAGAATGCTAGTTCCGTTGAGGTTACTTACAAAAGATTCTTTCAGCTGCTTGTCAAACATTCTTCCGATTCTGTAAAAGACGTTAAAATATTAAAGATCAAATAAACAATTTCAAAATAACAAAAAAACTCAAGTTACAAATTCATGCTTTTAACATAACAGGTTTTAATCTTTACAATATATCCAGCATACTTGAAAAACAAATGCTGTAAGAGTTAAAAAATATATTCTTTAGTTCCATGTACAACTGCTTTTGGGACAATGTCAGAACCTCCCCGTGAGTTTTAGCTGTATCAGGTTTATCTATTAGAGCATTGGTTCCCAAAAGTTTCCTCAGGGGCCCCCATACAGGCCAGGATTTACATCCAACACAGTGTGGATGCAGGTGAGGCAAGTGGCCCCACAGCCTGCTGAATAATCATTGCATTACCTGCATTCACACAGTGTTAAACCTAAATTCTGGCTGTATGGGGTCCCTGAGGAGAGGTTTGGGAACCAATGTATTAGAGGGAGTAGTTAATTTTTCCATATTTTCATGATTCAACTAACACAGTGCCCTGACATACACCGATTAATGTTTGTCAGAGAGAGGTCACTACTTTGTACCAGAATTAAAAGAGCTTTTTTTTAACCATTGTAGAACTCATACATGCAAAGAATACCTTTTGAAATGTTTAAATACCAGATAGCAAATTTGTGACTTCAGTGTTAGACACTTTTTTTTTTTTAGAAATTAGAGAAACATTAATTATAATACTAGAGCAAGATCAGTTAAACAAATTACAATAAAAGGTGTGGAGCGTGCACATAAAAAAGATACTTATTTTGTTTTATTACGACGTCTTGTTAAACTAAATCTTCAGTATTGGTTATGTAAAACATTATGTAAAGGGCCACTGCAGTTGAAGAAAAAAGCCACTTGTTTGTCAAGTATGTACCAAACTAACAACGCTAGCAATGCGCAAGCCATGGGCATAGAATATTTTTGGGCAAATCTGAAATTTTTAAGAATTTATTGATGTTTATCTTGATAGCTGGATAATGTGGGTGTGTGTAGTTATAGGTGAAGGGAGGGGTGGGGAGAAGTCCAGAGATTTTGTTCATAACAGGATACAATTGCAATTGATACCACACTGTTTGCCTCTCACTGGCCAGAGTCGAACACCGTGCATCATTCAATGCAAACACAATTCTCCATAGTTCTCAAAATTATCTCTGTGTTAAAGGAGCCTCCAATCAACAATCCAGCACACAAACAGATATTTAATAAACCAATCAGATAAACACAACACCTATTCGTATGTTTTTTAGAGAGGGTGAGGGAGAATTGCCAATATCCCCCTGAGTGCAGTAAGTGTAAAGCCACATGAAATGTATTACTGTATATCAAGACTTTACAGTGTAATTAGCCTAATCAGCCTAGATAAAATGAGAAATAAAAGAATCAAATAATTAATAAAAGTCATACTTTATTCATATAATGTCACCCAATTATTCATTGTAACTACCCAAATCAGCTTATTTATGGAATAAAACTAAAAATTTTAACTCCTGCAACACTCATTTATCTGAAAAATTAAAATGTTGTATAATGTTACAATTGAAAATACATTTTTACTCAGGTTGTGTTCAAGATGTACTAAACTCTGAGGATCTGGAGAGGTGAGTGAGGATCTCGCAACACCTGATGTTGGTTACCTAAAATCACAGTATTCAGTAAGCTCCTCATATTGCAGGGGGTTCCCTGGTGGTTAAGTGGTTAGGACCACAGTGGTCCTTTAAGAAAACAAATAATTGCCTGTAATAAAATGATATTTAATAAGCTTATTTAATTTTTTGCTTTTCTCTATGTTAATCTTTACTTTAATGTGAAAAGCATAAAAAAAAAATAAAAAAAATATGACATCCAATGTGGAAATAAACATAACAAATCTAATCAAAATGTACATGACTAGACCATATGAAATTCCAAAGAAACATTATGATCCCAACCAAGGTCCCCAGACCTTATAGAACAAAATCATTAGTGGAATTGTTCATTTATTATAATGTAGTTTAATTCTGAGATCATGTCAATAAAGGATAAAACTAATTGCACAAATGTATTGGCAGCATGAGGGAGGTCTGGCAAAAAACCTTAATAAGCCATTTTACACATGAAATTGTAGGGGGCAATCTAAGAGTAAGGATGCCACATCTGTTACACGTGTCCAACATCCCCTGGAATTATGAAAACAAATATGAAAGGTTCTTCAGATTTTAGCAGTGAAGACTAAAACCTGGATACCATTTATGAAGCTTGATAAGTTTTATGTAATATCCATAAAGACATCTCGAAGAGCCTATGTAGATGTAGATATCCCAAGACCCTTTCCACAAGAAGGTGATGGTGCCATGTTAATGTAAACTAAGATTTCTCTAGATGTACCGAAAATTTAAACGTGGTGGAAACGAAGTGTTTCAATCTGCAGGATTCAAAGTAACTCATAGTCATCACTAAAATCTTACAGCCTTATTAAATTGTGATTCGGCCAATTGAAAAGGCCTCTACATAAGAACAGAGCATATTTTTTTACAGATGTTTTTAGTTAGTGAATACCTTGCTTTAGGATAGATGTTCACTAACTAAAAGCTTCTGTAATATAAAATGCTGTGTGCTTATATAGAACCCTATTCAATCGGCCAAATCACAATTGATTAAGGCTGTTAGTATGTTATGAGGCAGTTCTGGGTAGGTTGTCAAAGCCATGTTAACTTAACATACCATAATAAGAAAGAGGTTGAGTCCCCAGTGTTCCATGCAGCTCATAGTGGTGATCAAAACAAAAAGAAAATTAACCATTAAGAAGTCTATATGTGTAAGCATGTATTGCTGTACTCACCTAAAACCGGACAGTTATGAGTTAACTGGTCACTGAAATGAGTCCACAGAGATGCTGTGCCTATCAATCACAGCCTTCCCCCATAGAAATTCCCAAGTGCATACTGGACTCTGCAATCTGTTAACTACTCATGCAACAGTCAATGGGCGTGATAGATTTGTATGTAAACAGAGATTTAAAGCTTTAATTTTTTTAGCTGTTATTAGAGTAATTAAAAAATATAGGGCTCTTTCCTCCCAATAAAGATAAGTTTAACATGCAAATGTGTGCGCTTTCACACCATGAAGAGCACTTACAGTGAGGTTAATGGCCTTTTAAGAAAACTTGATAAACTAATCCATGAAATAATATCTAGACCTACCTGAGGTATTTCAGCATGCTTTTAGTAGATCTCTACTGTGGTGTGGCCCAAATTGTACTGAATCAAGAGGCCCTTTAATATTTGGTATGCACAAAGCAACAATTATAATGTGATCTTTCAAATACTTAAACAAAAATTGGGTTCCATGTCCTCTTTATTTACAATAGCTGGACCAGCACTGTGACCTTAATCTTTATATGTAAAATTAGGCAGAGAAGTTACTGACAGATTAACTACTTTAAGAAAAGCATATATATATATATATATATATATATATATATATATATATATATATATATATACACTTTTTGGATGCTCCCTCTAACTTAATTATTATTAATTGATTAATAATTATAATATAATTAATTACCTTATTTTTCAGAGTTGTGGTAAAAGAAAATGCTTCCCGTTACTCAATACTGTCTCAGCATTTCTCTAAAATGCTTGAAAAAAAGTCCCAGCATTATAAGCAAGGCTGGATTTGTCTTATCCAAGGCTGTGACTTGCAGTGTGATTGCACTGGGTACTTCTCCCCATGGATGCAGTCCTGGTCATGTATCCTCATGTTGTGATCATGTTTGTGATGCAGGATCCCTGTCTGTATAGTTCTGTAGAGGGATCTATCAGCTGAGGAGCAGCTCCACATGTTCCTCCCCAGACACTTCCGGGTTTCTCTTTGGAACGTTGGTCTAGCCTGCCCCTGGAATACCATGACGACACCGAACACTCTCGACCAATCAGAGCAGCGGCTGGGTGTGACGCGTTGGCGGCGGGCAGGGTTTGATCGCTAGAGCTGCACGGTGCCACCTCTTGTCCTTCAGGCGAGGGATGAGCTCCGGGCAGGCAGATTATGAGCTCCAGGGGGGACATGGCGGACAGAAGAACTCAATGGAATAGCCAGACTGGGGCAATAACAACCAAGAGCGCCTCCTACAGCCAGGACAGAGCAAAGGAGCAGCAACAGGTAACACTACAGTGATCACAGTGCTAGGGCATGACCTCCAGACCCTGGGATAAGGGAATGCACAGCTATTGTACACTTATATCATATTATGATATACATTTTCATATACAAAGTAATTGGCAGTTTTAGATTCTTACATTGAAAGGATTAGTGGTTATTGTAAGGCATTTTAATATGGCTTCCCAAAGCACAATTATCTGATTCCTTATCATTTTAAGGTTATAAAACATTATAAAAGATGTTGCTTTATACAGGAGGTGAAAAGATGTCATGATAATTATTCATAATGGATGCATGTTCAAAGGCAACAGTGATATTAAGTTCTGTAATGTTAATGAGAAGTCATTCAGTCATTTCCAACTCTCCATGACCCTATGGACCGCAGCACGCCAGGCACATCGTATGTCTGGTTGTGCTTGTCAATAAGATTTTCATGGCAAATATACTGGAGTGGGTTTCCAGTTCATTCTCCAATGGTCCACAATTTGTCTGACCTCTCTGCTATAATCTGCCTATCTTGGGTGACCCTATATGGCATTGCTTACTGCCGTAAACAAGCCCCGGATCTATCCTGTTATGTTGTTGGGACAGGTCCGCTGCTGCAGTGCGGCCTCCAACCGATAGATGGTGATGCCAATATTTTGCAGCACTGCCGATATGTGCTTATAATGTTAGCCTAACCCTTGAACTAACCCCAACCCTAACAGTTTACCTAAGCCTTGACTGTATATGGCACCGAATATCGGCAGCGCCATCTAGCGGATGCTCACCGCCACTGCTGCCTTGTACTGCACCAGCATAACAGGATAGGGATCTAACCCTCTTTGCCTGCGCATTTCTTCTGCAGCACTGACAGCTGCAGTTAAAGGTGCCATCCGCCAGAGGGCGCTGTGAGTTTTCGGGCACCATCAAGTTCCAGGGAAGGAAATTAACTATTTTCCCCTCCAACGTGGCACAACTCGACGGCGTTGAATCGACAGCGAGGCCATCGCTATGTTGGGCCGGGCACTCGGGCCCCCCAGGGCCTTGGCGCGCCTCTCAGAGCTCAAGGCCTCTTCTGTCAGCGCGTCTTATATGCTAAAATCGGCAGCGCCATCTGTCAGCTGGAGGCGGAACTGCCGCTGTCAGATTTTGCGATGGTGAAGAGGGAAAGGACCCAGGATAGGACCCAAGCCCCTTCACTACATTATGCATATATTTCTATATGTAATATACAACCTGTACCTAGAAATATTTGGTTGGCCCTTAACTAACCTGTCTGGCTCTGAAGTTTCAGATAAATTTGTCAACGACTGACCCATGCCCCAACTATTTGGGTCTCACACAAGTATAATTTGTCACAGTGACTTAAGGAACTCAAATCAGCTGCTAGCTCTGAGCCAGTCCCTGGGGTAAAACATCCTGGGATATGACCTGTGATTGGTTGAGATGAGATTCTCTTTGCGACTGAATGGAAGTGGACTTTCTTGTAGGGAAGTTTTCTTTAGTACACAGCTTCTTCTGTCTTAGATGCTCATTCTGATTATGAGGGAGAGGGAAAGTTGCCATAAAAGTAGAAGAAGAAGAAAATCCATCCATTGGTTTCTTGTGTTATTGGTCTTTTTTTGTGCTTAGTGCATGCACAATCTAACCAGCCAAGCATTTTGCACTAAGGAGTTTAGTAGATCTGGTAGTTAAAATTGAGCATTTTTCTCATGCAACATAATTATAGGTGTAGTTTATGCCTAGGGTATTTCTATAAGCGAGCTGGTGGTTAAGGTGTTTGCATATACAAGTCGGTGCAGTTTCTGCTTGGGGCATCTTGTACTTGGGAGAGTCACATTACCACAATATCAAATCCTCACTCGAGCTGGATGCGTTTGGTCACAGATTAACCAGTAACATGCTTTTTCTTGGGCCCTCATTCAATTGCAGTTTGGCCAAATTAATAGGGCTCTAAATAAGCACTTAACATATTTTTTTAAAATAAGTTTTTAGTTAGTAAGCATCTATCCAAAAGCAAGGTTTTCACTAAGTAAAAACGTATTTAAAAATAGTATGCTATGTGCCTATTTAGAGCCTTATTCAATTGGCGGAATTGCAATTTAACGAGGGCCTTGGTGTGTTACAAAGCTGGATTTTGTATATTCTGAATGGAAAAGCTTGTGGTCATTATTTAACTGTCAGCATAATAAAAAAAAAAAATATGGTTTCATCTTGTGTTGACATCTATAGAAGGGTGGGATCCAGTGTGATGTAATCCCTTTGATGACTATTACATGGAAAAAATTAGGCTTCCCTCCTTAGAAGCTCCTTCATTCCAGTGCCAAGCAAGGCCATATAAATACAGCTTCTGCAATTCTACTTCCCAAGTAACCATACCAGAAGCTGCTATATGATACCTCTGTTGGCTCTGTGCCTGGTACTTGTACACCATGCTAAAAGAAACCAGTTACAGTAATTATAGAAATCCACAGGTTGTATTTTAAAACTGTTTATGGTGCTTAAAGTATTATTTTTTTTACCACTGATAATTTTCTTGAAGCAGATTTTCTACAGCTCCGGGTCTCACTTTTTGTACCATAGTGCTATTTCTTATACTATTTTATTTTAGTTGAGAATTATGCTCATTACATTACTACAGGAGTTGATGTCAGTGTGGGGAAAGCCTACTGAAGTTAGCAAGCAGAAGGATATAATTATTACACAATTTATTAAAATTAAAAAAAAATCTATTATATATGATTTTTTTTTTTTATTGCTAGATTGTGATTTAGCAATCCAGAAGGATATATAATATATATATATATATATATATATATATATATATATATATATATATATATAACGTCCATTGATTCCTGTCATTATTACAACTCACTTTAGAATGCCATTTAAAGGGATATGGAAAGTTCTCTGTTTTTATTATTAAAATAAACTCCCTAAGTGTGTGTTTGCAGTGAATATCATCTTATTAACAAGTGCTCAAAGGTTCTAGTTTTTACTCACTGAAACCGTTCAAATAGTTCCTACAAAGCTCCGCCCCAGCAGTTCATGCACACAGTGTCTCTGTGGTACTAAATATACTAGCCAATCACAGATTGTCTTTCAGCAGCATTTCAAAACAGGTTGTTGAGAAACAGTCTGTCATTGGTTAGTATTTCTAGTATCAATAGAAACATTGTGCATGAGCTTCAGGGGGCTGACCTTAGCAGGGACTGTTTGAAATGTTTCAGTGAGTAAAAACAGTTGTTAATAAAGTGATGTTTAGATCTGTGAACAAACTCTTCGGAAGTTTATTTTAATATTAAAAACAGGGACCCTAACCTATCACTTTTAAAAGGGAAGCTCTAACTAAGTTTTTCTATGTAAAAACTCTCTTGACTAAGTATTTAAAAGCTGCAGAATGTGTTTAGTTTTCTGGTTCCTTTTTCATATTTGAGGAGATCGTGAGATGATATCCTAAAAAGAATCTGCTTTATTTGTGCCACATAAAGAATTCTGAGCTTTGTGATATAATTGGCTCAAAAGAGCCAATGAGAGTGCAGCTGTGTGATAGTTAAAGCAGTTGGAGGACTACTGAATAGAGGGTCCTGGTGAAGAATAATGTGGGGGCTCTCTCTCTTGCAATATCTTTACACAAGGTTGGATTCAATAAAAATAGACAAAATAACTATCTGCCCTTAACCACCTTAAAACACCCTAGAAACAAAAGAGCCTGCTGTACTCTGGGCTGCTGCCAGTAGCACCGGACCCCTACTGAGTTATGGGCCCTGATGCTTTGCACCTGCTGGTCTCTGCCCACTGTCAGGTCAATTGGGAAAGACAACTTTGTTGAGCAAGTAGTGCTAAACTTTCATGCACAAAGTTATATCAATACAATAATCTTCATTGTGTGGAGACTTGCTGTGTTATAGTGTCCCTAGACAACAAGCTTTAATGTGAATAATTATTTGGCTCTTTTATCATCAGATTGTTTTTAAAAGCCTTAAGACCTGTTTCTCAGCCACCCCCCCCCCCAACTGTTTAATGATTGTTTACATATTTAAATATAATTTAATTAACAATTGCTCAAAAGTTCAGTTTTTACTCACTGAAGCATTCCAAACAGTCCCTGCAAAGGTCTGCCCAGCTGCTCATTGAAACGTTTCTGTTGATACTAGATGTAGCTTGTTGGGTTTCCTCCCTCTGTCCTTTCGGCAGGGTCTCCAGCTAGCCACTTGCAGACTATTTCTCAACAGCATGTTTTTGAAATGCTTCTGAGACGGTCTGTGATTGGTTAGTACACCTAGTACTACAGAGACCCTGTGTGCAGTCATTATAGCGGGCACCAGGGGGCATAGGGTAGTAGTTGGGGTGCCATGGAGGTCTGTAGGTTCCTCCATGGTTTTGGATATTTATGTTATGTGCCATGGTGGGTCTGATGGTTATATGATGTCATGGGAGTCCACTGGCACCCACATGATTATAGTATAGAATACTATGGTGGTCCCATAGTGACCCCCAGGTTATAGCAGTTAATATTAGGTGCATTGGAGCTTCATAGGAACCTCTATGGTTATAGAAATGCATGTTATGTGCCATGGGGGTCCTATGGTTATAGGGGTTAATGTTAGGTGTCAGCGGAGTCCATTGGCACACCCATGATTATAGTAAAATGGTTAATATTAAGTGCCTTGAAGCTTCATAGGAACTTCCATGGTTACAGAGATTTATTTTAAGTGCCATGGGAGTTCATAGCGACCCCCATGGATATAGTTAAAGGCTCCAAAGGAATCCATACAAGCATAAGGGTTTGGGTGGAAGAAAGGGACAATGGTCCTCTCGGGTCTTGAATGGGGGCTCTGAAGGATACCTGGGCTCCTATTGGGTAGCTGGTGGTTAGGGGGGTCCAGGAGGATACCCAGGGTCATATATGGTAGAGGATCATAGAAGAAGGGCTTGTTCATTTTATTATTATTTAACCTCTTCTCTGTTAAGTGAATGACTATATACAGTATCTCACAAAAGTGATTTATAGTGATTTATTATATATTTTCTTGTGACAACACTGAAGACATGACACTCTGCTACAATGTAAAGTAGTAAGTGTACAGCCTGTATAACAGTGTAAATTTGCTGTCCCCTCAAAATAACTCAACACACCGCCATTAATGTCTAAACCGTTGGCACCAAAAGTGAGTACACCCCTAAGTGGAAATGTCCAAATTGGGCAAAAAGTGTGAATATTTTTTTTGGGCCAACATTATTTTCCAGCACTGCCTTAACCCTCATGGGCATGGAGTTCACCAGAGCTTCACAGGTTGCCACTGGAGTCCTCTTCCACTCCTCCATGATAATATCATGGAGCTGATGGATGTTAGAGACCTTGCACTCCCCCACCTTCCGTGTGAGGATGCTCAACCCTATTGAACATCTGTGGGGCATCCTCAAACTGAATGTGGGGGGAGTGCAAGGTCTCTAACATCCACCAGCTCCGTGATGTCATCATGGAGGAGTAGAAGAGGACTCCAGTGGCAACCTGTGAAGGGCTGGTGAACTCCATGCCCATTAAGGTTAAGGCAGTGCTGGAAAATAATGGTGGCCACACAAAATATTGACACTTTGGGCCCAATTTGGACATTTACACTTAAGGGTGTACTCACTTTTGTGAGATACTGTGTGTGTATACAACAGTTTTGTTTTACTTGCTTTAGACATTCAAATGTGAACACAGATGTACTATTTTTATATATATATATATATATATATATATATATTTTTATATATATATATATATATATATATATATATATATATATATATATATATATATATGAGGATATTACAATTAATGCAGTGTGTTCACTTCCGTGGGTACCATTATGTAGGGTTGCTTATTGAGACTAGTCTCCAGTGAGAACACTTTAGCCAGGCTGTGAGCACACGTTTGGAGGCATTGAATAGCTCCAGAAATTTGCCTCTAAGAGATCCAGTAACGACGAGTCCGCTTTGCTAGAGTTATTGCAGGAGCCATGGAGAAGAGGCTCTTTGACAACGTATCTGCAAGACAAGGGAGAAGAGGGCACTGCTGGATTCTGCCAGCTTTCTCCTGCTAGATATATCCAGGCAGAGTTTTTGTAAGAACCAGTTCTTTTCTGTGTAAGCATTTTTTACCTGCTTCACACAAATAACAGAATTGTGTATGAATTTATTACATTATACGCAATATATTTAACTAGCAACCTCCCCCTGTATCTCTCCCCCCCCCCCCTCTCCCTCCCCCTGTATCTCTCCCCCCCCCCTCTCCCTCCCCTGTATCTCTTTGTATTTTTCATTTTAAGCAACTGCCATTTTTTTTTAAAGCCTGTAACTTGGAATTTTGTTGGAAGGTTGCCAAAAGACACCAATTGAATATCAAATTATCTTTCAACCTCACTTAAGGACTCCCTGCCTCAGGGGGATGCAGGGAGCCCCTAAGTGAGGTTTCAAATGGTGGCCATTTTTTTTCCCAAGATTGTAACTCAGAAGCCATTTGGAGCCTCTCCCCCCTCCATCTACCTTGAGTGCCTTGCAATGAGTGCCTTTGGCGCTCATCGCGGGCCTCGCAAAAAGCACTTTCGGCGCTCCATGGCGAGCTTCCCCTCCCCCCTCTACTGTAAGGGCCTCGTGATGAACACCTTCGACAAACCTTGTCAAACCCGTAACTTTTGGGCCTCGCGATGAGCCTTCGGCGCTCATTGCGCAAGCTTGTAACTTTTTTAACCTAGCAAACTCGCAGTTACGACAACTATATATTTGATTGGTACAACATGGGACTAATGCTTTTATGTGCCTACTTATAAATCATATTATAGCAGTGATATATAAATCAAAATTCTTTGTTCCTTATAATGGAAACCACTGGTCTGATATTATCTTTAAGTGACCTCTCTAATCAGAGAGGCAAGGTGTATTTAGAATTAGACTTTTTTTATGGTACCGTATTTTAATATTAATATTTAAAGGCAACAGGTAAACTGCACAATTTGATCAAGGCTTCACAAATTCTCAGAGCTATCGTGACTTGGCTCCTAATTTACTTGGTTGGCCTCTAAGTTTCAAATACATTTTTCAGCCCCTGTATTATACTTATATTTCTATATATAACACTTAAAAAAACAAGGATTTTATTGTAGAAAATGATTGGCACAGAGAAAACAAAATCTAGTTATATGAATCATTTACAGGGTATGTTTGCTCAACTTGGTAACAGTTTCTGTGTATTTAAAGAACCACAGTGGACACTTATTTTTTTTTTTATTTTTTTTTTAAGGTATTTGTTTTTTGAATAATTAAACATAACAGGCAAATGGTTTTTAAAAAAGCAACAAAAAAAAAATCTTTATATTTTTCAATATTTATATGCATTTATTCTTTATTGTATCCTTGTCTAGTTTCTTAGGTGGGTATGTCCTTGTAAACAAATGCAATTCTTTTTAATCCTGCTCAGGGTACTGGCAGATATAACCGCCAATTCCATTGTGCAGACAGACACTTCCTGCGTATTTAAAATCTTCTCCTACCTCAGGAAGTTGGTCCTCTGAAGCCAAAATGGTCGATTCCATAACATCATAGTGTGTGTATATTATAAATTAGAGCAGAGGTTGACAAATTTATCTGAAACATAGGAGCCAGCCATGTAAATTTGGAGTCAACCAAATTTTTTTTTAGGTGCAGTGGCATGGGTGTAGGAGCCAAAGCAAATCTTGGGGGGATACTGCATATACTATAAAAATACCACACATTGAAAACTCTGGGGAAGACTTGTCCCCCCCCCCCCCCCCCCCCCCCGGAGTTTCTACACCCATGGGCATTGGGTAGGTTTCCTGGCTTGTAAATAACCCATCCCGCTCTTTGCTTAAAGATGTGTTATAGAGCAGGCATATGCTTAAAAGGAGCCATGTTTGAAATTGTATTGTATTAAAAAGAGAAGCCATCTGCATGTCCCTACCCAGGTTCCCAGAAAGCAGTGCAATAACCTGTATTTCTTGGAATTCTGAAAATAAATAAGATTTTTTTAACTTATTTTAGACGTTTAAATGTGAGCACAAATGTGCTATTTATTACTATATATAGGAGCTAGCAGTAACATTTTAGGAGCTTTTCTTTACAAAATTAAGTAAATTTACTACACTTTTTTTTTATTATTATCCAAATCCACTATTGAATGTATGTTTTTGTATATATTTTTATTTTGTTCATGTAATCTGTGCTTACTGTAAGAATCTTTTGTGTATATATACTGGAAAAAAGACATAAATAAATATGCCCATTCTGGGCAGCACATCAATTTAACATGCTTGGAAGTCTAGGGGTAAAGTGTTAAAATTCAGCTTAAAGTTTTAAAGTATTGTGTTAAAAAAAGAGATAAACTGTTTATACTAATCTTTTTTACTTAAAATACATGAATACAAGGCCATTACTGTTGCCTTTGAGAGGAGGATGTCCTCAAAGAATGACAACATTCCCCAACAAGGAGTACAGTGAGAGGTATCCCTATTCCTACAAAGTCTGTGTCCATGTGTGAAGATCAGTGTGCTACAGCCTCAAATCATCTACACTTCTCAAAAGCAGAATACCCCAGCCCTTAATCTCTGCGACACACTGGATTTATGACACAATTGTAAGTCTGGAAACACTGGTTATGACTCACTGATGTAGAGAAAGGGATTATTTATAAAGGGACACCACCATCTACAATCACGTGATGTGAGCTGCAGTAGTAAAAGCTGCAAACATGGACAGGCTGAGCATCTATTCAGTAATTATATCCTAAATAATGGGATTGCATGTGAGATGATGATATCCGCCTCGCTGTCCAGGTCTTAACAAATCCTAGGAGATAGGGAATCACATCTACTAATATTTTCACATTGGCTCTTCACTTTTTAGTTATTACACATATATTTCTATATATAACATGTTACACTGCTCCTAAAAAGCTGGTCTGGCTAATCACTAATTTGGCTAACTGCTACATTTATAAACCTCCGTTCTAGTCAATTGACTAAATCACTATGGTTTAGCCCTTTGATCAGGAAGGGAGCACAAACATTTATCAAGAGAAGATAACATGCAAAGGTAGAGAGGGTGATTTCTAGAAATAAAATAGTATGTTCTAACAAAGAATATCCCTAAAAGAAAGAAAAGTAAGAAAGCAAAACTCTGATGAGGCTTCAAAAGTAGCCCAGGAAAGCGAAAGGTAGTGGAGATAAGAAAAGATTTGTCCAACTGAATGCAGAATTACAGAGGATAGCAAGAAGAGACAAGGAGACATTCTACAATGAGAGATGTAAAGAGATCGGAGAAGATAACAGAATGGGTAAATCAAGAGATCTCTTCTAGAAAATTGGGGATCTCAAATGTGTTCTTACTTTATTTATTATTTTCAATATCTATAAACAAAATAAAATACATTTTCCATTTGTACTTTAATTGACCTATCGCAATGCAGCACTGAGGGTTGATCTTGGCTTGGGGCATTTTTGTTTATTTTTAATTTACATGTGCTCCCCTGGGAAGATTGATTTATTTTTATTTTTTTTAATTCATCCACCCTCCTCATCCCATCTGATAAACCCACCTTTTTTATTGGGTAAAATGTCACTGACCATATTTGTTTTAGTAAAAAAAATTTTTAAATTTGCATCGTTCAGTTGTTTTCAACTCTATGTGACCACATGGATCGTAACACACTAGGACTTCTTTATGTCTATGGTCATGCTGATCCACTTGGTATTCATGGCAGAGATACTGGAGTGGGTTGCCAGTTCCTACTCCAGTGGGCCACCGCAAACGGCTCCTGTATTCCTAGGAGGTCTCCCATACAAGTACTGATCAGGGCCCAACCCTGCTCAGCTTCAGGATGGTATGACTTCTTGGTTCCTTGACTTGGAATCAAACCCAGGTTGCAGTGTTGAAAGCATCGCATCCTAACCACTGGACCACCAGGGAACCCTTAGTAAAGGTAGAAAATACTAAATGAAACCACTTGTTTTACTGAACTATTATTTTTTTTTTATTCCTTCTTGTGTTACATACCTTCAAAATAACAAATACCAATAGGAAACTAAATGTCTACTGAAAAGGAAACACATTTAACTTTGATATGTATAATACAAATAAGCTGACAGTCACTTTGTCTATATAGTTCCATAGCAAATCTGTTTCCTCCCAAAAGTTCAGCTTTTTAAACTACAAAACATTAATGTCCTGAATCCCTGGCATAGAAAGGGTTAAACGTAGCTTTCCATCATACCAAACATTTGTGTCCATTCCAGCCTGAGCAATCACTGGTTATAAGATATTTCAAGAATTTAGGTGCCATAAACATAGAACAGACTAGAGGTGAGATAAAATAAGAGACTGTGACAAAAATAGAAAGGAAAAGCAACCGCCTCAAACACTCACTAAAAACTCATCTGTTTAAAGAAGCTTATAACCTTCAGCCTTCATATACACATCACATCTATTATCCTTCTACACCTCTCCCATACCCTTTAGATTGTATGTTTGTGAGTTTTCAGTCTTGCTAAGTGCTTTAGTGAAAGCTCTGTGTACGTTTGATTTTAAGCTCAAAGACAATGCCCTCCATTCTTCATTGCGTTAATATTGTTTTGACTTGAACTTACCTCTGTACAGCGCTATGGAATATGTTGGTGCGTTACAAATAAAGGAAATAATAATTTCGTGCCTTGTTGTATTTCTGCCTAGTCCAACAAGGCACAGGCCTAGTGTAGCACAAAGGGGCAGCAGGTTGCCTCAAGGTCTTGTCCTAGCACCATGTGTGTGTGTGTGTATATAAGCAGAAATGGGCACTCCGACTTTCAGGCGCACGCCTAATGTGCCCCGACGCATGCTTGCACACAAAAGCGCGCCCAAATATAGCGATCCCGACGTCTGCGCTCCCTAAACCCTGCGGTCAGCCCTCTCCCCTGCACCTCTGTGTCATGCAATTCCCTGTACCCCTGGCACTGTAGTCCAGCCTCCTACCTTCTCCCCTGTACCCCATGCCCTCTCTAGACCCTGAGCGGTTCAGAGTGTGCTGGATGCTGAGAGATGACTGACCGATAGCCCTTGAAAGTATAAGTTCGTAATCATTACTCGCCTCATCTCTAAGTATCCAGCACTCTCTGAACAGTTCAGGGTCTAGAAAGGACATGGGGGTACAGGGGAGAAGGCAGGAGGCCGGGGTACTGGGCCAGGGGTACAGGGTATGGCATGAAACTGAGGTGCAGGGGAGAGGGCTGACCGCAGGGTATAGGGAACGCTATTTTCGGCGCGCTTTTGTGTGCGCGCAAATACGTTGGGGTGCATTAGGTGTGCTCCTGAAAGTCGTACAAAGAAACGTCTGTAAGTATAAGACTGTGTGCTTGTGGTATATAATATTGAAAAAGGAATGGGGGTGAAAACAAATCTGAATAGGCCTAGGGAAGCATAAAACCTAAATATGATTTCAAAGCGACACTGTAATAGATTTTTTTCCATTGCAGTCACCTAAAAGATAATATATACAAATCGGAGAACTGTTACATTTAAAAAAAGTTGGAAATGAGAGCGTAAGGTAACATTATAGTAAATTACCAGTCATGGCTTCCCTGATTTCCCCTCCCCCAGTAGTTTATTATTTTCATGCCTAATCACATGGGCCCTCATTCAATTGCAATGTTGCAAATTGAATAGGGGTCTAAATAAGCACATCACATATATTTTTTAAAGAAGTTTTTAGTTATTAAGCATCTATCCAAAAGCAAGGTTTTCACTAACTAAAAACTTCTTTAAAAAATATATATTATGTGCTTATTTAGAGCCGTATTCATTAGCAAAATCGCAATTGAATGAGGGCCATGGTCTGCTAGCTACCCAATCAATGCAACCAGAAAAAACAGCCTGGGGTGTTTTGTTTTCCCTTGATGCCACTGCCTTCCTTTTTGAGGGAGATCAAAGAGGTGACAGGCCTGTTGTAGTGGAGACACCCATTATTAGTGTACTGTCATGCAACTGTATGAAAACAGATGAGTGACGCTACAGCTCAGCAAAGGTGGTTTCTCACAAAAGATCAGCCTTTTTAAAAACAATTCATAAAAAAATAAAAATACATTTGTGCTGAACTGTATCACTTAAAGTGACCTGAAAATATATCTGTTTTATCTTTGTTGCATCAGTAAGAGGGTATTTGATAATGTGGCATAGTAAGTTTCTTTTTTTTCCAAATACAGTATATACTCGAGTATAAGCCGACCTTTTCAGCACATTTTTTTTATGCTGAAAAAGCCCCCCTCAGCTTATACTCGAGTAAAACAAAAAAATCCTCCTCTTTCCCCCCCCTTATCATCATCATCCTCCTCCTCCCCCCCTTATCATCATCATCCTCCTCCTTCCTTTCCTTCCTTCCCTCCCATTTTGTCAACTCCAATTACATAATATTACTAAAATAAGGTAATTTCTCGCTAGCAATCTATATAAAAAAATATTTTCTATATTTTTCATGTGTTTAAGGCAGCTACCCAAGCTTCTGGCTTGTTTATTCTATCACACCATTTACATTCACCTCATTTAAGAACCACTGTACAATGAAAACATTTTTGACTAAAAGTATAATTAAGCAAGAAAAAAGTAATGAAAGGGTAATTTACCTCAGTAGAAGTGCTCTTCATTGTGCGTGAGAGCACAAGATTCTATGTTAAAGTGATCTATTGCTTTTATTTTATGTTTTTAAATTTGCAGTCTTAGGTTTGTTTACAGACACACGGCTGACTGCCCATGATTTACAGCATCTGCCGCCCACAGCCGTGCCAAGCTCTGTGAACAGAAAGAACTATGGTTTTATGGCTTTCAGGAATGTAATCAGCCATAAGTTAACACACAAGTAACATATTTGGGAGTTTCCAGCAGTCATTTCCCTGCACAGATGAATTTGGGAAGGGTTAACCCTCTTTCTGATCTGCTCTCTCCACACAGGGCTTGCAAACAGTCTGTCTGGAGTCATGCCTAATTCTCATGTAAACAGAACTTCATTTATGATAGTTTTTGAAATAGGTGCCTCTTTCACAGAAACAATTTTAACATGTTTTCAGGAGTACATTACAGTGGTGTGCTCTACGTTGTGCTGAATTAATTGGACCTTTAATCTAGCTTTCCGTCGGAAAAAAAATTATGCCTCTGGATGGCCCCTGGATGCATCCATGTTATTTTGGTGGAAACCTTGTGTAACAGAGGTGTTTACATTTCTGGAGACCAATGCTTGCATCTATTGACTAAAGCAGCCTGTGTCTATACCTGTGAGGGGGAAGGAGTATGGTGTCAATGTTAAACAGATCCAATTATATAACAAAGCACATAGGGGAGTTTCTACCATGTTCTCTGTGGATCATGGAGACAAATCTTAGGGTATGCATGTAATTTGCTTAATCTTAAGAAGATTTTCATGTTGCATTAGTATACTGGTTCATCTGTCTTTTTGAGGTAGTTTTACAGATTCTACGGAGAAGCATAATGGAGTCTCTTTGAGAATATATAGATGTCACAAGAAGGTCAGGCTCATGGAATTTTTTAAACAAACTGTGAAAAGAACCTGAGTTTGGCCTAGGTCCAGGATGCTGTCACCAGTAGGTAAACCATTATACCAATCGTGCATTTAAAGGTGACTGCTAATAACAGACAATGTTCCACAAGCAAAAACAAATTTATTATTATTATTATTATCATTATTATTTTTTAATAGACTACCAAAGTCAGAATTTTTTGTCCGTTTAATCAATACTGCTCTTTATAACAATTTGCTTATCCACCAAATACATTGAAATTACCTTGTACAGACTTTGGGTTTGAAATAAGCATCTCTCATAAACATATACAGCCTTATTAAATTGCGATTCGGTAAATTTGAAAGGGCTCTATAAAAGCACACAGCATATTTTATTTACAGAAGTTTTTAGTTAGTGAACTTCTATCCAAAAGCAAGGTCTTCACTAACTAAAAGCTTCTGTAAATCGCAATTTAATAAGGCTGAATGTAAGGAGAACTATAAGTTTAATAAATAAAATATCAATGAATAATATCACCTCCAGCTGTAATTTAATATACTGTACCTCACCTTTCTATACCTCACCCATACCCTCTAGACTGTACGTTTGTGAGTTTCAATCTTATTGGGTGCTTTAGTTTGATTTTTAACTGAATAATTTAAGTTTTTGATTTTTACTTGTATCTACCCTGTTTAGTGCTACAGAATATGTTGGCACATTACGCTTAAAGGTTAATAATAATAATAATAAATAAAAATGTATTTACCGGCAGTGAAATTTTAAGACTTCTGGCTCCCGGGATTTGTTAAATAAGCCTTGACATACAGAATGCATTTTCTGAAGAACTTCACTAGATAAAATATTTTTACACAGGCTTTGATTTTTAACTATTGTATTTGCTTTAATGATGACAGGCATTTTGTCTTTGTTTGCCAAAGAATTAGAAACCTGAAAGAAGTTTAAGGAACAGTGGATTCACATATGATCTGTATTTACTGCTGTTAAAACATCCTCTACAAATAGCCCATTGACAGAACAGAATGGTAGAGTAAGGCCCTAAAGGATAACCCTCGGCCTCAAACTACAGTCAGACTTAGTCCAAGATGGATTCCCACATTATATAATCAGTTATAAAAAATATAAGATTTTTCTAAAATGATTTTATTTGCCTATCTTGCATACCTGCTAATTTCTATTTTGTTACATACTTCACAAGAGTCTAAACTACAGTGTCTTGCAAAAGTATTCACCCCCTTGACTTTTTACCTATTTTGTTACATTACAGCCTTAAGTTCAATGTTTTGTTAATCTGAATTTTATGCGATGGATCAGAACACAATAGTCTAAGTTGGTGAAGTGAGAACAATATACACATAAAACTATTTTTTAGAATTAGAAAACAGAAAATTGGCATGTGCGTATATATTCACCCCCTTTGTTATTAAGCCCATAAAAAGCTCTGGTGCAACCAATTACCTTCAGAAGTCACATAATTAGTGAAATGATGTCCACCTGTGTGCAATCTAAGTGTCACATGATCTGTCATTACATATACACACCTTTTTTGAAAGGCCAGTGAGGCTGCAACACCTAAGCAAGAGGCACCACTAACCAAACACGGCCATGAAGACCAAGGAACTCTCCAAACAAGTAAGGGACAATGTTGTTTAGAAGTACAAGTCAGGGTTAGGTTATAAAAAAAAAATATCCAAATCTTTGATGATTCCCAGGAACACCACCAAATCTATCATAACCAAATGGAAAGAACATGGCACAACCTGCCAAGAGACGGCCGCCCACCAAAACTCACGGACCGGGCAAGGATGGTATTAATCAGAGAGGCAGCACAGAGACCTAAGGTAACCCTGGAGGAGCTGCAGAGTTCCACAGAGGAGACTGGAGTATCTGTACATAGGACGACAATAAGCCGTACGAACCATAGAGTTTGAGTTTTCGAAAGGGCATGTGGGAGACTCCCAAAATGTATGGAGGAAGGATTTAACTTTTCTGCTATCGAAGAAAACACTGGTGCAAACCCAACACATCACATCACCCAACAAACAGGGCAGCATCATGCTGTGGGGATGTTTTTCAGAAGCCGGGACTGGTAAACTGGTCAGAGTTGAGGGAAAGATGGATGGTGCTAAATACAGGGATATTCTTGAAGAAAACCTGTACCACTCTGTGCGTGATTTGAGGCTAGGACGGAGGTTTACCTTCCAGCATTACAATGACCCCAAACAAACTACTAAAGCAACACTTGAGTGGTTTAAGGGGAAACATGTAAATGTGTTGGAATGGCCTAGTCAAAGCCCAGACATCAATCCAATATCTGGATATCTAATATAAATCTGTAGTCCGACTTCAAGTTTGCTGTTCACAAGCGCAAACCATCCAACTTGAAGGAGCTGGAGCAGTTTTGCAAGGAGGAATGGGCAAAAATCCCAGTGGGAGACTTATCCAAAGCGACTTGGAGATGTGATTGCAGCAAAAGGTGGCTCTACAAAGGATTGACTTTAGGGGGGTGAATAGTTATGCACATTGACTTCTTGTGAGGCAACAAAACACGAAAAATGCCAAGGGGGGTGAATACTTTTGCAAGGCACTGTACATTAGTATTTTAATCTATTTTTCTCTTTATAATTATATTTCACTGCAATAATACATTTATTAAAATAGATAACACTACTTGCTCATGATAGCTTCTTATTTTCTACTATTGAGAGAGCCAGTTTGCTATTAAAGGGCTACCATACAATGAAAAAAGAAAATATTTGTTTAAAAACTTGAAGTCTGACTTAAAGCATAATTAAGCAGGAAAAACTCCTACATCTAGTTATTAATTAGAAAAAACAATTTGAAGCCTCTGCAGGGTCCTTAAAGTTTCCACTCTCCGAATGTGATGTAACAAATGCAAAATGGATTCCTAAACTCATAAACAGAGACTTAACATTTTCAGATCTTCCCCCCAAATTTTTTTTTTGCCCATGCATTACACAGCTGCTAAGTGTGTTGGTTTGGTACATTCTCGACAAATAAGTGGCTTTTTTTCTTGAATTGCAATGGTCATTTAACCATCCTTCCTTAATAGTAAGGCTTCCATCTTGCTAATGGCACAGTTGCAGATTTATCTACTAAACAGGCCCAAAAGTACTTGCTTCTATGAATGTTATGTCCTTGTTTAATGTCACTGATAATATAATTTTGACTGGTGACGTTGCAATCGAAATACAATGGAGAATTAGCACTTGTGTCTGTGTTGCAGTTAAGTCAAGATAGAGGTCTTTAAATGGCAACATGGCTGGTCTTATAATGTAAAAGAAAGTCATGAGTGAGTAGTGCTATTCTTTTACTGTAATGTATTATTACCAAAAAATGCCATAAAGAGGAATATTGATTAAATGGACATTTTTATCACTTTTATTTTTATCCTTTGAAGGAATGTAGACATATTGTACGAGAGAGAATTATTTCAGCCCGGAGGCCATATAAGGTACATTCTGCATGTGTGTTTATTTATTTATTTATTTATTTATTTCACACATTTTCTTTAGTTGGCTGGTCGGGGGGGGGGGGGGGGCATTATTTTATAAACCAAATATTCTACAAGTATCAGAGTTTACTAAATATGTATAAGGCTTCCAAGTAAAGGAAATAATTAACATATTTATAAATCTGTTTCTTAATATCAAATAATAATGACAGTGGTAAACTATATGCAGTGGAACCTATATGTTCTTCATTAATCTGTTCCTGAGGAACAGACAGATACTGAATTGAATGAATATGGAATATTTTTTTTCCCCATAGGAATTAACTAAAATTTGAATAATTCGCACCCAGCCTCTAATAAAAATGTAACCAGAATTTTACTATGATGGCAGTAGCTGAAGAGGAGCAAAGGAATTATTGTTTAGAAGGGTGAAATATTGCATTTTTGGATGAATACAGGAGTATTTTTTGCTTTTTATTATACATATATTTCTGTATATAATTACACAGCCTGACTCTTACAAATGTTTATCTGACTCCAAACTAGCCTGACTGCAAATAAATGTCTCAAGCCGTAATCTAGTAATACTTCCCTGATCTCGAAGAATTTCGTAATATTTTCCTATAACTATTGAAATTAAGGGGAAAAACTTTTCATGCTCAACTTAAAACAACCTGGCAAAAATGTTTTGATTAATAATTAACTTTTATTTACTAAAGCAACTATGAATTCAGTCCATAACTATCACAATCTCTGCATTGTTTGTATGGTGGTAATTGTACTGTAAAATCTTTCCTTTACCCCACCCAACCTAGAAATGCTGTTTACGTGCCGATATGAAGTGGTATAAAAGACAAGTTAAAAAGGAGAGACTTATATTGAACTATATGTGGATTTAACGTAAAAAAAAATGGGTTTTAGATCTTTATTAAAGGAACTGTAAAGTCCATTATTTTGTAGCTCCCCTTTAGAAGTGCATATTTGAAAGGCACTTTAATAAACAATTACTGTGCATTTAAACAATTAATGACTTTTTCAACCATGTTTCCAGGATTTATAAGCTCCAGATCTCCCCAACCCTGAATGATGTTTTGCGTGTAGCGTGGAGCTACCATAGTAAGTAATTTATTTAAATGCACAGTAAAAGTTTTAATAAAGGTGTGTTTTTCTTTTTTTTTTCTATTTTTCTTAATCAAGCCCTGCCAGTCATTTCAAAGTATTCTCACATTAAAACAATGCTTAGGATCATATATGCATTTTAAGATGATTCTTTTAAAAACCCTGTACAAACTGCTTATGAAACAACGTCGGGATATCCTCTCTGATTTTTATGTTTCAATTTCAGAATCCTTTTTGAAGTTGTACTGTTTGATTGGGAGGAAACCTTGACAGATGTTGGCTAAATCAATTTGTTGTTTTTGCTAAGATAGTTGTACTCTGAACATAATACTAAAAGCACACAGAATAAAATATAGGCTAAAATAAGGAATTTTGCAATTTATTTGTTGAAAATAATTTGGTAGCATAAGGCTTACATGGAGTACAGGATTTGATGTGCTATATGTATATCCAAAGGTCCCCTTACATCTTTGTGTTATCTCAAGTATACCATTCCTGAGTAAATCACTTGTATTTGTGCTATATTTTTATGCAGATGAGTGGCTTCCAAATACTAATTTAGCTGCTTGGCTGTTCCTGTGGTGGTGGCCAAAACAATGACCCCCTCAATGTTTGTCCCTTCCCAACCCTTATCAAATACAGTGGTACCTTGGTTCAAGTCCTTAATCCATTCCGGACGGCAGAAGGCGAACCAAACAAGCATTTCCCATAGGAATCAATGTAAATGGAAAAAATCCATTCCAGACCCCAGATTTTTCACATTTTAGTTAGAACTGATGGTCTTGTTTTTTGATACAAAAAACTAAACCGACACAAAGAAAAAACAATAATTTGATCAAATAACATAGAATTTAACTTCACTTTAACTGTTCTGAGTGGACTTGAGGGCCCAATGGGATGGTGGAGTTGAAACAAGTTAATGCTTGAAACTTTGGTTCTTATGGGCACAGGCTACACTTTGGTTCTTGTAAGCACAGGCTAGGCACATTGGGCTCCTACAGGCACAGCTGCAGAGACAGGAGCGGGTTGTCGAGATTGTGATCAGTTGCTCTGAACTTGACAATTGGGACTGATCAGTCCCATGAGTCGCCAGCCAAGAAAGTGGCGCAATCCAGGCATTCCCCCCCCACTAAGATGCAACACGAACCAAATTTGTTGTGAACTGGAGCAGATAAAAACCAAGGTACCATTGTACTCTGAGCCGCGAATGTGCATATTAAGCTGTACATTAGCTGCATAAACAATACTGTATTTCTCAGGAATTATTTACTGTAGAGGAAAAAAAATGTACGATATATAGCAAGTTTTTCATATTCTATAAGATGAATCCAACATCCTGTTAGGGTCACATTGTCTCTTTAAGAATGAATTATGCAGTTATTGGCTGGGAAGGGATTATGGCCTGAGCATAAGCAGGTTCACTTCAGCATCAAATGTGCTTGATCAAAGGCAGACTCTGTGAAATCCAATAACTACCTTAATGTAGGCTCCTATTAGCCACATCAGCTGTGCTATAATAGGACGGCAGTTGATTAACGTGTGGATGTATAGGAAGAGTTTTATGGGCCTCATTCCCCCATTGCGATATGGCCAATTGAATAGGGCTCTATATAAGCACATAGCATTTTTTATTTTACAGAAGTTTTTAGTTCGTGAAGACCTTGCTTTTGGATAGAAGTTCACGAACTAAAAACTTCTGTAAAATCAATATTCTATGTGCTAATATTTTTATGCGACCCTAGCCTCTGTTTTAGAGGTAAAATAAATATTTTTGTGAAAATACTGGCTTGTTTAGGGCATGTGGATTAGTCAAGTGTCAGGCTAGAGTGGCATGTCCTTAAAGGGACATAGAACACAACATAAGCGCACATTTTATACATTAGAAAGTTTTTTTTATTGCATGAAAAAACAGGAAATGCCTAGCTCATACTGATTTGTAGATCTCGTTGACTGGCAAGCCCCTAAAAGCAGTGAAACTTCTAAATATGTTTTTGTGATCTGACACCTTTTATTGGAAAAAAGAAAACCCTGTGATACATTATCAAATATCCTTTATACGATGCAACAAAATTATTTCCATGTCCCTTTTTAAGGACCACTGTAGTGCTCACACTGTAGGGTTTAATTTCTTATTTGATAACTGATACACAATCTGTATTTAAAATTGAAGTTTGGTGTTTTAGACTGGTATCCAGAGAGTGGCATAAAATCTTCCAAGAGAATTGTCCTGATGGGAGTCTTTATCTATTGTGCTGATAGCAGTCTTTATCTGTCTCCTTCCCTGCAGTAGCTTTTGCAGTTAAACTGATACCAATCTGAAAAAAAAGTTAGGACAGCCTCCTGGGCATATACTTTTTCACCCCATGACACTTAATAGGTGGTGGAGAGAAATACATTGCCAGAAGCTACAAACCTAGGTGCAAAAGTAATTTATTTTTCAAATATTGATTTTATTGTTAATCACTTACTAAATAAATAAACTAAACTGTATTGTTGTCCATTATATCGACCTTGTACTGTTAGAAGCCATGGGGCTCAAAGGGGTCTGTGCAGAGCTGTAGAATATGTGGTGCTTTTAGAAAGATAAAACCGTAATAGTGAGTATATTCTATTCAGGAATCCAGCACTTTGCTAACACATAGAAGAAGCCAGTGGTATTGCACCTTAGAAATATATTTAATTTGTTTTTGTGGGCCACAAACTATTTTCTACAATGAGGTTCAAATTATTAATATTCATCTTGGTCATTTTTTAAAGTCTGTGTTGCCATTATTCTGAAAAATAGGACTGCAGAAGTAGGAGAGTATTTAGGATTATGTGTTGAGAATAGTTGGTAGGTAAGTGGACATGCTGTCTGGAGAAAATGGAAGGGGCTTTAAAGATGTTTCTAAAACACCAAATTTTATAACTCGAAAAATAAAAGGGTTTCATCCCTGAGCATTTCACTGCTGTTTAAATTTGCTAATTAAATAACACTCATTTCCTCATTCTAATACACATGGGGTTTGTTTCACCTACAGGGCATCAGCTTGGAAAGAAACCAGTATTTGAACAGGTCTTACTTGTTTGTGCTGCATGTCTGTGTTTTGTGACCTATACACTGTGTTCAAGGAGAAAGGAGATTCCTAACACTTGAGCCACAAATAATAAACATTTCCTTTCACTCCTGAAAGTCGCAATACTTTCTGCATTCCTCCTTTATTCCCCCTGTATTCTATCATAGTAGCTGCCCTGTTGTGTCACACTATCGGTATGGCATGCTGCTCAGGCACACTTTTTTTTTATTTCACTACCGTACAGTATCTCCTTATAATTAGGCTCCATCTCCTATACTTGGAGCATGATAATTGCATGCAAGCTGTGAAAATTCATTTGGAAGTTTGTAGCGCACTGCCATTGGCTTCCTATGGGTCCATGTGGTCATGTGTTGCTCCTGCACTGGGAAGTGAAATATGGAGTCAGGCTTCTGGCTTTTTCTCTTAAACAAAAGACAAAACAAAATCGAGGTTCTCAATCTGAAAACTATTACTATTGTTATTATTAACGTTTATTTGTAACTCGCTAACATATTCCATAGCTCTATAAATACATGCATTGTGTTCAAAGCAAAACAATATTAACACATTGCAAGAAATGGTGGGCCCTGTCTTTAAGCTTAGAATCCAGTGTCCATAGTGCATTCCCAAAGCACCATGCAAGATTGAAAACTCACAGACTTACATTCTAAAGGTTTTGGGTGTGGTACAGCAGGGTGAGAAATGCAATTCGCATTTTAAGGCGGCAGGGGATGGGCTTTTTTTAAACAGGTGCGTTTTTAGTAAGGCTTTGAAAGATTTGAGGCAGGGGGATAGTCTGGTGGAGCGAGGCAAGGAGAATAGGGGTAGCACGAGAAAAATCCTGAAGGCGGGAGTGAGAGGAGGTGATGAGAGCGGAGGAAAAAGAAGGCCATTAGCAGAGCGAAGAGGGTAGGTGGGGGATTATTTGGAGATGATAGCAGAGATATAAGTGGGTGTGCTGTAGTTCAGGGCTTTGTAAGTTAGGGTCATCATTTTAAATTTTATGCTGGAGGCTATAGGAAGCCAATGGAGGGATTGACAGAGAGGTGCTGCATACACTGAACCTGGTTTATGGTAGATGAGTCTAGCAGAGGCATTCGATATGGATTAAAGTTGGGATAGATGGGTGAAGGGTAGGCCAGCAAGAAGCACGTTGGGTTAGTTTGATGGACAAGATAACCCACTCTGAGAGCAATCTCTCTTAGCACATTCTAAGAAATATCCTGTAGTATATCCGTCTGGTCTCCCCCAATAGTTATCCAGCCCCACAATACTAGGCAATTCTACCCTGAACAGGAGAAACTGCAAACCCAAACGTATGTTTTGGCCTTGATTGGGCCTCATCAGTTGAGTGTAGCTGAACTCCATAAGCCACAATGAGCAAGGAGTCCTCCATTTCAAGCACCTCTATTTTGTTTTTTTTATTCATTCAAATTACCCTTAGGGCTTAGTCTCCCTAAGAGTGATGGGTGCGCTAGATGGTGACCCCTTGCTTACTGTGCTTTAGGGAGTACAGCTGCACCTCACTGACTTGGCCCAATCACAGCCAAAACATACGTCTGGGTTTTCCTATTTCACCTGTTCAGGGTAAAATTGTCTGGTATTTCGGAGCTGGATCACTCTAGTCAGTGAGACAAAACTGATATACCACAGGATATTTCTCCCTGTCAAGGGCAAAAGAGGTTGCTCTCAGAGTGGGTTATCATATCCATAGAACTAACCTATTAAGGTTAGTTAATTCTTTGACTGAGCGCCTCTATTTTGTGTTTTTGTCTTTTCACTTAAACATACAGTGGTGTGAGGCCAGAGTAGCCAACTAGTATAGGCAAGCAGAGGAAAATACAAAAAAATTGTAATATTTCATAACATTTTAAAACTGGGCTAATAGGGTTTTCCCTTGATTGAATACAGCTTACACTTTTAAAGGGCCATGACTGGTTTTACAACTTTAGTGTGCTTTTGAACAGCATATGAATGTACACATTGGTGAGAACTTCCTATTCCAAAGCAACCTTTCAGTATGTATTTATCATAAGTGCCATGTACTATTTACATCTACCAGTAACTACATATATATCAAGGTTTCCCTTCCTTTTCTGCATATGCACACAAATGCCAGGTAACACTTTTTTACTCAAATTCGGCAATTTAATAAATATTTTGTACCTTGTTTTTTAACAGATGAATGGACTCAAGAACAAAAAATCTGCCAAACATGTTGATCTCAATGAATCATTTGAGGAGGAGGTCAAGGCATTTCTTATAGATGAAAAACAGCTCCACTTGTATGATGATCTCACTAAAGTGAACCCTGTGACCACTACAACAGGTAACAGCATCTTTGTGATGTGGCATTGAAGTGCTTAGTAACGTAAAATGAACACATAATGGTGAACCCAAATCCACAGACCCACATTCATTAAAGGGTGAAGTGAACAGTATACAATTCCTGCTGCTTGTTAGCATAAGATTTGCATTAAGACCGCAATATGTACTCCTTAAGCAAACTATTGGTGATGCTTCTCACCCTCCACAAACTTCTTATGTTTTTGCAACAAGAATGATATTAAATCCATATATTTACATTTCATTATAATGCAAATCACAGGTTTAAAGTGACATTGAAAGCATTTTTTTTGTTGCATCTGAAAGATAATGTACAACTGTGTTGTTGTTTTTTTATCTTTAAATTAAACTCTCAAACAAGAAAAAAAGATAATCAAAATGTTTAACTGTTCCAGAGGTTTGCCCCTGTCAGCCAATGCACAAAATTGTAGGTGGGCTCTGTGCACTTCTTTTTAGTTTCAATGAAGTTTAACCAGGTTTTACTTCATGCTTTTTAATTCAAAAAGCAACTTTGGTAATATTTAAAGCATGGTCTTTTAAATGCATGGAAACAAATCATGTTCCATGTAACTTTTTAATGCATATTTCCCACATTTTATATCCCCTGATTTGTATTATAGGGGAAGCCATGGAATACATATTACAATAATACACAGTTATTTATAACTACTCAAGTTCACTTGTGTCTTTTTATTATACAAATAATTTGGGTTAATAATTATGAAGTATAAATGTAGGAAATATGCATTAAATTGCCATTATAATGTGATAAATCTAATATACCGTACTTAAAATAAGGGCAACAGGCAAGTAGTATCACAAAGCTTTTTTTTCAAAATTGCATATTGACTTGACTATTAATGGAAACTTTTTTTTTATTTGGTGCCCTTTTCACTGTTTTATTTTCTAATTGTTGTTTAAATGCTGCAGTTTCCGATTTTTTAAAGCCTTTAAAGTGCTTTCTTGGGGCTGTTCTCATTTCAGCTGCTCCGACTTTGATATTGAGCTTATAGGGTAAAAAAAGAGTTATGTTCTTAGGTCTTGAATGGACTATATAAATTATAAGCTCCATCTAAATTTGTATTTTGTTCACTGTAATAGTAAATATCAACTTTTTAATGGGCTTAGTAAACCTACAGAAAAAGCTGACATTTGTTTGAATAGCATCAATGAGTCTATAGACATTTGCAGGGTGCTTGTGGTTTTCCTGGTCCTTTCAGAAACAAATGCCAGACAGCAGTGATGGAGAATAGCTGGAGGAATAAGCGGAAATATGCAGCATTTAAAACCTAGTAAAAACTTTTTTTTGTTCTTATTTTTAAAGTGCTTGATTTTATGTAGCCGCATTGATTAATTAATTAATTCTGTGTTCCTTTAACATAGCTGATTAATGATCCTGAACTGTTGCTATTATTTTCCCCAGTACTGAAATGTCTTCAAGCAAGATATGCTGCCGATGTATTTTATACAAATGCTGGATGCACAGTGGTGGCGGTTAACCCCTTCCAACCAGTATTTAAGCTTTACAGCCCAGAGGTCATGAAACATTACCACACTGCTCCTCACCCTCAGGTAACATCTCTGATTATACTAGCATACTGCTCATCTCTATTAAAAATGCAGCCTGGAAAACTATATAAATCTCTCTGGGCATTAAATGCACACATCAAAGCCATGTTGAACTTTATTAATTCAGATTTTAGATGTACGAATGTGAGCTGGCATCTATAAAATAATTATGGAATTTCAGAGGTTTCCCAGGTTTCGCTCCGTTTATAGATATATGTTCTCATGTATGAAACATTGTTTGTGCATCATGCTAACAATCGTGCTCTTAAACCCACCCTCTATCTCAGCCCCAGCATCTGACATCGCCCTTACAGTCTGCAACTGTCCCATCATAAATACATCCTAAGTAGCTGCCTTGCGATTTCTGTGTTTTTCTTTACTCCCTACATTCAGTCACTTAACCTGATGACTGCAACTGCTCATCAACGAAAATCATCCTTTTTCTCATACAAGAACCAGAATGCTAATTCACCTACTTATCATCTCCAGCGTTTACTGCTGTAAAACACTCTTAACTAGCCTTCCCTTTCTAGACTCACTCCCCACTCTAATCCAACTTAGATGAACCTAACAAAGGCATTTATCTCAATAGCCTTTTCTCAGCTGATGCTCTATTCTATCAGTCCATTTACCTTCTTCCCATATTCTCTAAAATTAAGTTCAGAATAAGTTTCCTAACCTCTGAGGCATCCTACATATTAGATTTGGTCTCCAAATACTATACAAACTTCTCCCTTTGCTCTGGCCACAACGTACACCTCTCTTCACCAGTCATCATCTCCAAGACTTCTTCTGTGTTGCAACTACTTCACTATCAGACTCTCCCCAAATCTTCACAACTTCAATTACGATCTGAAAATGTCTAATGTCAACAAATCAAATACAATGGATGCCTTCTATTCACATATCCTTTTTTCTCACCTGACCACCTACATGCGATCCCTTCCTTCTTGTATCAAATACCCTTAACAACAATTAAACATGACAAAAGTGTATATACTGCTACAGGAGATGTTAAGGGCCCTTACAATCTTATATTATGTATTCACTTTATAATGTTTAATTTCTCTACTGTTCCAGGAGGATAAACCACATATCTTCACTGTGGCAGAACAAGCATACAGAAACGTACAGAGCCAGATAGACCCTGTCAACCAGTCTATTATTGTTAGTGGAGAGAGTGGTGCTGGAAAGGTAAGCCACTCATGTGGGTATTACTGACATTTTATATGTAATGTATCTATTTATACTAATACTTTCAAGAAAATTCAAGAGAATATTGCTCGTTAACCAACCATACCACTTCAAGTTTTAAAAACAAACAGTGTACAAACTATACTTGCTCATTTTAATGTTCTTAAAAACTTATATTCAATTTTCCATTATTTCTGATGGTCAATGTATGCAGGTTTATTTTAAACACCATATTGAGTGTCCGTACACGCAATGCGACACTTCTGTAATATGAGAACCATTTTGAAAACCTAAATGACATGCTTCATGTAGGTGAACTCACACACAATATTTTAGGTGCTTTGGGCTCCTGGGATTTGTCTAACATTGATGAATGATACAAACACATCCCATAATGCTTGCCATATCCAGACGTCTTCAAGTACTGAAGGCATGAGTAGATACAGCTCAGGTTATCTAATGTTTTGTGAAAGACAATTTTATACTTTTTTTCCATTTTTATATATGGGCAGCTTGAGCCTATAGAAAAGTAACACTTACTTTTCAAGGAAAATAGACTAATAGCTATATTTGCTCTCCTGTTAACATAACATCCAAGTTAGCCATCACAATACCATAACACCTGACAGAAACTTTGAGGAAACACACACACACACACACACACACACACACATACTATGCCAATATTCACAAACTATTAGCACATCTGAACATATTGCCTAAAGTAACAGTATCTTACCCAGTAAATAACTTCTGTATTACTATCACAAAGGATACTGTAATACTTGGAAGTAATATGTGAATTTCTAAATGATATTCTGCAGCATATCTCATGATTGCATGTTTCTGTGGTCTAGGGCAATGTTGAGCAGTTGTAGAATAGCCAATGATAATACTTGTACCAGAACCAATTGAGAGGAGGTATTCGCTGACAAAAAATGTAACTTGTTCCGGTTTCTTAACATTCATTCTGCTGTAGACAGTAGTCTGAATTTGACCTTAAAGGGCCACTGTAACCTTGTAGTATTTTTTTTGGGGGGGGGGGGGGGGGGGCATTTATGCCTGTGCAGACACCCCCTGGAAGTGTCCACTCAATCGTTACAGGGAGTTTTAGATATTGCTAAAAAATACAATGTTGTATGAGATGTGCTGCATATACTTAAGCTGCTTTTTGACTAAGGAGTGCAGAAATGTATTAATCCATGAAACTTGCATATGCCTTTTAAACTTTGCATAATTAAGGCCATACCAACTGTAGCAGACTTCCTGCTATGTGTTCTGGTGTCTGACTGACTGGTGTAGGCCAGACCTCAGGTCTACACCAAGTAGACACCAACAGGAAGTCTACTATAGGTGCCACACCTCAATTATGCAAAAGGGACAGTGAAAACTACACAGCACGTCAGGCAGAAACCTATAACAGTAAGATTTTTAAAGTATAACTACTCTCATTATAACGTTTACACATTATAAAACGTGTATACTTATACATGTTCTCTCATGTTAACAGGCATTATTTTTCTAGTAATGTGGTCCTTTTATAGTTATTTACTTAGTTTATTGTGATAAAAAAACTTGATCTTTAGGCTGGGGCTTTTTTCCACAGCTGTGGCACAAAGTGCAGCATGTTTCTATAGGCTCTGCCAACAAAGCTTTGTAGTAAATGGCCAGATCCATGGAAATCAGCTGCAGACTGTGCCACAGTTTGGAAATGGTGAGGAGTTCCAGACTAAGGTTGGAAAAACGGCTAGTTTCAGTAGCAGTTTTCCCACAAAAGATAATCTTTTTTTAATCAAAATTAACCCGAAAAGTTATTTTATATTCCTCTCAATTATCAATTTCATGAAATCTGAACAATTACAGTGGCCCTTCAAATTTCTCTTTCAAAAAGCCCAAATCAAGACTTTTTTTTTTCTTCATCCAGACATGGACATCTCGCTGCCTTATGAAATTTTATGCCACTGTTGCTGCTGCTTCCACGTCGGACGCGACCAATGAGACTGTGGAGAAAATAGAGAGCAGAGTGCTGGACTCTAATCCTGTAATGGAAGCATTTGGTAAGTCCATAACAAAAATCTCATGTGACTTCAGTATTATTGCTATATACACATATCTATCATTTAGCATTACTTCTTACCTGAGGTTATATTATTACTAGCGAATTGCCCATCAAAAAATGACGGCAATGAAATTGTAAGGTAGCTAATGCTGTTTGGTGTATAATAATGAAATATATAATACATTAATAAATGAATATACTTTACCTATTTTGAAGCATTGTGTTCAAGAGCTGGCAATTTGTTTTGATGTTGCTGCAGCATTAGTGGTGTGGAGCTGCGTGATGAATGTGTGCAGTGTAATAGTGTGCGTGCCCGAGACCAAACCGTTAGCGTAGTTGTGTACTTCCGCATTGTCGTAAAATGGCGGGTAATGTGTGATATGCGTCTTAGCGGAATATCCGTAGGTGTTTTGTGGTGTTTTGCGAGTTTCTTGTGGTGTTTTGCGTGTTTAGAGTGCTGTAGCCTCGTTTTCGTTTTGTTCGGTGGCCATTTTTTCTGACGCTTAGAGAATTTTCGAGTGTGTAAACTCTTTTTTATTTTTAGTTAAATTAAGGTGTAACTTTATTTTTTGAGGTCCTGGATGCTCCCTCTTGCTGTAGGTAAGCTTTTTATGTATGTATTGTGTTTTTTTATTTTTTCCTGTCCGCGGGTTGCTGGCGATTTTTGCGAGGTTGTAATGGGTGGTAACGTGTCTCGTATGTGTTTTGTGGTGTTTTGCGTGTTTCTTGTGGTGTTTAGCGTGGTGTAGCCTCGTTTTCCTTTTGTTCGGCAGCCATTTTTTCTCGCTTAGAGAATTTTTTAGTGTCTAAACTCTTTTATTTTGAGTTAAATAAAGGTGTAAGTTGCTTTTTTGAGGTCCTGGATGCTCCCTCTTGCTGTAGGTAAGCTTTTTATGTATGTGCTGTGTGTATTTATTGTGTTTTGAATTTTTTCATGTTCGCGGGTTGCGGACGATTTTTGCGAGGTCGTAATGAGTGGTAAAGTGTCTGGTATGTTTGTTTGCGTTGCAAGGTAAAGTTTGCGAGGGTCGCAGTTGCTGTGTCGTGTTTGCGTTACAACGTAAAGTTTGCGAGGGTCGCAGTTGCTGGCAAGGAGCGCCTTCGACATAAACAGCCTTATTAAATTGCTATTCGGTAAATTCTAAAGGGCTCTATATAAGCACAGAGCATATTTTTTTACAGAAGTTTTTAGTCCGTGAACTTCTATCCAAAAGCAAGGTCTTCACTAACTAAAAACTTCTGTAAAAAAATATGCTCTGTGTTTATATAGAGCCATTTAGAATTTGCTAAATCGCAATTTAATAAGGCTGAAAGTTTTTTGGGAAATATCTTAAGTTTGAGTACAGGAATTAATTTTGTGTTTTACATCTCATCCTGAGAGCTGGATGATGGGTGTGAGTGTTTGTAGTTATCAGTAGATGGAGGGAAGAGGTAGCAGGCAGAGGTTCAGATTAATATATTTGACACCTCCTCCATTACCCCTTTGCATCATTCACTACAACCATAGCTCTCCCAAAATGTAAACACCCCTCTCACACACACAATTTCAATCAATGCATCAAGGATTCCCCCAGCATCCAGCGGAAACATCAAAACACATTGTTATTAAAAACTAGCTGTTTGACTTTTTTTTTTCTTGATTAATTAAAATTATTGTTTATTTGTAACACGCCAACATATTCCGTAGCCGCTATACATAGGTTACAATGAAGTCAAAAACAATACTAGTATTAAAAAAGGAGGGTCCTGTCTTTAAGCTTAGAATTCAGTGACCAAAGTGCTTCTCCAAAGCACCTTATAAGATTGAAAACACGCAATTATACTCCTAGCCAGGCTCTGTTTTCAAACATATTTTGTTTTCATTGTGCACTGGTCCTTTAAATAAACCATTCTGTTCTTGTAGACAGTAATTATTCATCCTCTTGCCCTTTTCCCTCAGGTAATGCCTGCACATTGCGGAACAATAATAGCAGTCGCTTTGGGAAATACATCCAGCTCCAATTAAGCAGGTAATGTAGTATCACCTGCTAAGTATTAATTGGTCTTTAAAATGTTTATGGGGAGTAGACCGAGAACACATCTTGGAGACTCAACACTTTTTCTTTTTGTTTTTATATGAGTATTTTAACTAGTTTAATGTAATTAATGTCATCCTCCTCAGTGTAATTAGGATTTGAATTATCTACTTCACTTATTTCTAAGAAGCCCCCGAAGTATGAAATTCCCACATACTGGAACCTCCCCCTTCCAGTTCTCCCTGATTAGAGCTGACATCTTGCACAGATGTGACCTAAGGCCAAGCAACATAGGAGGGATTTAACCAGTGTCTCATGCTGTTACAAGCATACAGTTAAATGCTGCGTATCTGAGCAGTTTGAGACATGCAAATTATGTAGTCCCTCCCTTTTGGGTGTGGTTTTAAGTCACAGTTGTGCAACACGACAGCTTGTATCAGGAAGAACAGAAAGAAAGTGTTAGGCTCCAGAAGATTAAAATCTGTTATTCGGAAGTTCGTTCCTGGAGAGCCCCACACAGTATAGGATTTGAGGATATCTTTTCTGTGCACAGGTGAGTCAATCCGGATGACTGAAGCGATTGACTCACCTGTACATAGCAGGGATATCCTCAAATGCTGGCCTGTCTGGGGCTCTCCCCTGGCCGAACTTGTCCACCCTTATTCTAAAGGATCCTTAGAAGTAAATTAAATTACATTTTTTATAACTATTACATTGAGAAGGATAGATTAAGTAACCTAGTATATATGATAAAAAAAATGCCCAAAGAGATCATTTAAAAGGGCAATTTAGTATATAGTCTATAAGTAGGAAATTGTATAAATACACCTGTAAAATCATATAATTAACATTTATGTCCTCTTTATCATGACAAATGTTTACATAGGACTCTAGTAGCTAAGAAACACTACTCCTCAATACCTCTTCTTTGTCCGCATACCTCATGCAGCCGTATTCACGTCATGTGATACCTTCTGAGAATGCTAAATAGTGTCTTGAAGGAGCATTGTAAAGGGGCACGGTAGTCTTGAGATTCCTATCATACATTTCAAGGAGCATGTTATATACACTGCAAAGTTTTTGTTTTCATGAAAAAAATCATTTAAAATGCTAACGTGGACGCCACTCAAAAAATAGCTTCGGACCAAAGTGTAGTTGTAGTCTGATGCGTTAGGCAATTGAAACTTGATAGGCTGCCTCTTTAAGTGAATTATCTATTTGTTTATGTTGATGTGTTTTTAAGAATGATAATATAAAAAAAAAAAAATCTTGTGATACAATAGATTCCTATGACACTTTATATCCTGTAGCAACCTGCCTACTCATGTTAAAGCAAAAGGTACACAGCACCATCTTGTAATAGAAAAAAAAGTAAATAAAACTTTTATTCCTAAGACCCCCAGAGGATGTGGCGAGATGGACACGGTGTATTTATGTGGTGGTCATGCCCATTGGTGAAAGATTTTTTTTTTAAAACGGCCACAGACAGAAGTCACAATTATTGTAAGATAATAAAGTAACAATATATTTGCAAATGAAAGTAACAAAATAAGTAATTTAGTAACAGAAGCAGATTTGAGTTTACTAAATGTTGGCTGTCATTTAGCTCAAGAGATTCTCCTACCAGATTGGTCTCATTTTTATTATCTAATTGCCCCCATTGGTAGATTTATTGCTTCCTGTTGCAGATGATGTCAATTATTAACAAGGCAGCTATTCATCGATAATGAGTGTGATTGGGAGTTGATCAGAAGGCTGAGCAACAACCAAAGTTTAGTACATTCAAAGATGTTTTTCTACTTTTTATTTTTTAATTGCAAATATTCATATTTTTATTAGATCTTTACTATCCTACCATAATTAGAACCACTGCTGTACCCCTTTAAGATATTTCAGAGGTATTGGGTATTTAGGTTGACCAAAAACTATGGGCAGCTTTGCTTAATAGAAACATCCCCCCAAAAAAAACATTTAGCATTTTATCAAGTCAAATTCTTCACAAGCATATCAAATATATATGGGACCACATTGGTCCCTTAATGCAACCTGCAAAGTACAACTGCAGTTCAAAAAAATACACTTGTTTGTCCCAAAAGTACAATATTTGTAGCTGTGTGATCCATGAAACTAAAACCTATTTTGGGAAAATATTAATTTTTGAAGACTGTTTAGTACAAGAATTCACTTTGTGTTTGTTCCATCATTTCATGGGAGCTGGATGGTGCATTTGTAAATTTCAGTGGAGGGAGGGGTGGGGGCGTAGGGAACAGACTGAAGTCAAGGGCTTTTGCTTAATTACTGAATAAGATTGAAATTTAAACTACACCCCTTCCCCTCTCACTAGCCCAGAACCGGCCACCTTGCATCATTCAATGCAACCACAGCTCTCCAGAAATGTAAACACCCCTCTCTCACACAACTTACAACAATGTATCATGGATCCCACCAGGGTCCAGCAGAGTCATCAAAATATTGTTTTTCGTTTTCAGACATATATACCTTTTTATTGTACAGTGGTCCTTTAAGCCAATGACCACTCTATAAAGATGGATCATCTCTGTGTACATACGTTTTCATCATCTGTATACTTACATACTTTACTGGGCTAGAGCATTTGATATAAAATGCATAATAACATTGAAACAACTGAGCTTTATATTTTTGATCTATTACAATGCACCCTGGAACAAAGTAATTTTTATGATGCTAAATGATTTAAACTAATGGCATTGCCCAGTTGTAATGATACAAAAGCATATAGCCCAATCATTTTTACTTTTTTATTGTAATGATATTGACCATTATACATTTTTCTGTACATTTACTTGATGTTTCCTCTTACTTTTCTGTTTATAGAACCCAACAGATTACTGGAGCGTCGATCCAAACATACCTCTTGGAGAAGACACGAGTAGCTCATCAGTCTCCATCAGAAAGAAACTTCCATATCTTCTATCAGGTTGGTTTATAACCCATTTATTTTGATGTGCAGCAAATGGCATTGCAAAATCTCCTTTTTTTTTTTGCTTTATATTACCCAATCCGTTCCCAAGTCTGAACTCTGGTCCAAGAAGCAAAAAGTTAATATGATTGGCCTCTCTATATTTGCTTGTGACATTTAGGTATGTGGTCTTTATGGATCCTCAAGATCATACTGTAAGTTTAAATTCACTTAATACATAATACAAGAAAAAGGGAAAAAAAAACACATTGCCTTGGAAACATAACAATTTATTCTATATTTAAACTGGTCATCCTATCCACTATTTGGATTTGAATATATTTCCCAGTCAGAAGCAAGTCTTTATTAGTAGACTGAATGGTCAGAAGTATGTGGACATCTGACCTTCCCACACATGTGTTTGTTGATCATCTCATTCCAAAACCATGGGCAATAATATGGCGTTAGTCCCCCCTTTGTACCTATAACTCTACAACATCCTCTACTATTCCAGGAAAGCTTTCCACTAGAGTTTTTCAGTTTTGGAATTTAATAGTATTTTTTTTTTTTTTTTAAGATTTCAAAAGGAGCGACTTCAGACGAGAGAGAGGAATGGAATCTTCCAAAAGGGGCAAAGTTCTCATGGCTTCCAAACTCTGAAAAGAATCTTGAAGGTAATATCCAAATTAATTTTCTTCACACTGATATAGCATTTATTTAGATTGGGTATTTTAATAGGAGATCTTTTGTCATATATGGACTGATTTATATGTATGGCATTGACAAAAGCCCCATGCCAATCATAAAGTTAGCAACTATATTGGTTAGTTGTGAGAAGTGGGCAATCTGTAATTTTTGTATTGATCATTACAGTTGAAAATACAGATCCTATATTCTCTTGACTGATGGACACCACCACTCCCACATTATTGATATTAGAAGGAAAAATAATATGAGAAGGACCACTGAAGTCCAATAGTTACAGTAATCTGTAATAATGGGAAATATGTTTAAAAAATACAAATACACTTTTATTAATTAACTGTTATGCTTTTCGATGGAAGCCACCATTGCTGTGTTTGTTTCTTCATGGGGGAAGGAACTAAAATAAACAAATAAAGACATTGGAGCTGTGATTTCTCTGGCTCTCTTTTCCATGATGGCACCTACAATATAGAAAGCGTGCAATCTAGTTTTCTTTTCCCTTTGAATGCCAATAGTTTGAGAGCTGTGTAAAAGCCCAGAGCAGCTTTTGTTATGCATTTCATATATGAATGTTGTGGACATTTTTCTTTTCTTTGTACATAAGGAAAACTACAGTGTCTTTCAAAAGTATTCACCCCCCTTAGCATTGTTTGTGTTTTGTTGCCTCACAACGTGGAATTAACATGGATTGTTTGAGGATTTGCATCATTTAATTTACAGAACATGCCCACAACTTTGAAGATGTTTTTTTATATTTTTTTTTATTGTGAAGCAAACGACAACTATGACAAAATAACATAAAAAGTCAATGTGTATAACTATTCACCCCCCTAAAGTCAATCCTTTGTAGAGCCACCTTTTTGCGGCAATCACAGCTCCAAGTCGCTTTGGATAAGTCTCTATGAGCTTGCCATATCTTACCACTGGGATTGTTGCCCATTCCTCCTTGCAAAACTGCTCCAGCTCCTTCAAGTTGGATGGTTTGCGCTTGTGAACAGCAATCTTTAAGTCTGACCACAGATTTTCTATTGGATTGAGGTCTGGGCTTTGACTAGGCCATTCCAACACATTTACATGTTTCCCCTTAAACCACTCGAGTGTTGCTTTAGCAGTGTGTTTGGGGTCATTGTCCTGCTGGAAGGTGAACCTCTATCCTAGCCTTAAATCAAGCACAGAGTGGTACAGGTTTTTCTCAAGAATATCCCTATATTTAGCACCATCCATCTTTCCCTCAACTCTGACCAGTTTCACAGTCTCGGCTGCTGAAAAAGGGGTGATGTGATGTGTTGGGTTTGCGCCAGACACAGCGTTTTCTTTAAAATTGAACTCTTTGGCCATCAGACTCATCAGACCAAAGCACCTTCCTCCATACATTTTGGGAGACTCCCACATGCCTTTTCGCAAACTCAAAACGTGCCATTTTGTTTCTTGCTGAAAGTAATGGCTTTCTTCTGGCCACTCTGCCATAAAGCCCAACTCTATGGAGCGTATGGCTTGTTGTCGTCCTATGTACAGATACTCCAGTCTTTGCTGTGGAACTCTGCAGCTCCTCCAGGGTTACCTTAGGTCTCTGTGCTGCCTCTCTGAATAATGCCCTCCTTGCCTGGTCTGTGAGTTGTGGTGGGGGGCCATCTCCTGGCAGGTTTGCTGTTGTGCCATGTTCTTTCCATTTGGTTATGATAGATTTGATGGTGCTCCTGGAGATCCTCAAAGATTTGGATATTTTTTATTACCTAACCCTGACTTGTACTTCTCCACAACATTGTCCCTGACTTGTTTAGAGAGTACCTTGGTCTTCATGGCAGTGTCTGGTTAGTGGTGCCTCTTGCTTAGGTGTTGCAGCCTCTGAGGCCTTTCAAAAAAGGTGTGTATATGTAATGGCAGATCATGTGACACTTAGATTGCACACAGGTGGAAATCATTTCACTAATTATGTGACTTCTGAAGGTAATTGGTTGCACCAGAGCTTTTTATGGGCTTCATAATATGGGGGTAAATACATACGCACATGCCAATTTTCTGTTTTTTATTTCTAAAAAATAGTTTTATGTATATATTTTTCTCATTTCACTTCACAAACTTAGACTATTGTGTTCTGATCCATCACATACAATTGAGATTAACAAAACATTGAATTTAAGGCTATAATGTAACAAAATAGGTTAAAAGTTAAGGGGGGTGAATACTTTTGCAAGGCACCGTATGTATTGATTTTCAGCCGGTTAGCCTCTTTGTTGTCATAATTATTCTTGCATTATTTTATATGAGTAAAAATAATAGTGAAAAAGAATTAAAATCTATTTTCCTTAACATTATATTATGTGTCATTAGTAAAACAATCAAGTCATTGAAGCTAAGGTCACAGAGCGTTGGACACGGCTGAATAACAACAGTATATATTTATACACATGCATACATACATCCAAAGTTTGCTATGGTCTGTTGTAACAAATGTATATGTGGACTTGGTAAGTCTTTTTCTTTCAATAAGCTTGGAGACATTTTACTGCAAACTTATTATGTATGAAATATTTTGACTTTATTTTGAAGCTGACCTGGCTTTAGACTTGAATGTTTCTTACTCGTTCTCTCTATCTTTACACAAAATTGTTGTTGTGTGGAAATACAAGGGAGTAAAACAGTGGTTAACATGGTCTTCATGAGCCCTTATTTACATTTGCTCATATTAATTGTCCGATCTATTGTTGCTCACATTTTTCTTTTTACTTTAAAATACCAATCCTCTTTTCATTTTTTTATTTTTTTATTATTGTATGTTCATATCTCACCAATATGTTTTTTTTAATTTCAGAGGATTGTTTTGAAGTGACCAAAGATGCAATGTTACACCTTGGTATTGATCGTTCAACACAGAACAACATATTTAAGGTTAGAAGATTGTACTTATATATTTTTTTTAATTCTTTTTTTGAATGCACTAATAGTCTTTTGGCTTAGCTGCGTTTGAACATATGTATTTTAAAAGAAGGATTTATTTAAATATGCCTTACAGCAAACTAAAATCTTAGTTTTGAGTAAAAATATCCAATTATTCCATCAGTGGTTACATTACTGCATTGTGTACTTCATTTTCACTTTTTTTTTTTTCCTGAATGGTGGCACAACCATCTATTTAGCCTAGATTTACAGCTGCTATCAGTCACAACATTCACTAAGCAATTTCCTTATGATCATCCTACAATTTTTCCCCCACATTTAGAGACCCACTGAACAATCAAAAAATATATATGTTTATGCTGTTAGTCACACTCAAGGTCTTCAGCCTTAATTAGGAAAAAGATGTCAGATTCAGGATTGTAAACAAAAAAAACTTTTTAGGATTTAAAGGGGGGCCACTGTTGTCCAAAACATGTTGTCATGCATTTAACAGAGCATGTTTTATACATTACAAAAGTTTGTCGTCTCCCCCCCCCCGTGGAAAAGACATTTTATTAACTGAAGAGAAATAACAGTCAAGACAGGCAAATAAACTACAATGAGCCCGATTCAATAGCAAGCCTGCATCTCGCCAGATTCAGGCAGTATGTCTGCGGGCTCCCATTTGTCTACGATTCCGGTGCTATTCAATTGATCAAGCCCGGAAGTTACAGGACGAACGCCGAAGCCGTAAACCATTCACTCGTCCGTAGCAGTTCAGTGTGGGAACATGATCAGTCAAGCAAGGCCGTAACCTCCCATTTCGAAACGGCCAATAGAAAACGAGACCGTCATTATTACGGCAATAAAACATGGAGGTTACATGTCAATCAATTAGGTTGGGGGGTCTGATATGCAATGGGACTCACAAACCCGCACAATACAAAATAATAAAAATGAATGCCAATACTATTCTAGTTCATGTGGGTGGCCTGATATGTATTAACTCACTTATATCCGAGATTAATTTAACCCTGAAATTAAACATAAAAAATAATCTAAGACCTTTCTGATTTGTTGTGCAATTAATTCTAATGTCTATCAACGCTTTCCTCGTTATTTACAGTGCAGTATTGATTTTTTATTGCATTTACAAGGCTACGGACAGAGGTTAAACCCCCTTGCGGGTCCTCTCTAGCACTCTTAGGATTTTCTCCTACATTTGCTGTTTACAGTGTGAAAACATTTGCGGGCTTGGGGAATTGTAGCAATTGAATAGTGATTTATGATTTTAGCCATCCTAACTCCTGCAGACGGGAAAGTTGAAAGGTTTCGATGGGCTGTAAGTTCCGGGTTTAACAACAAGGTTTTCAAGACCGTAACTCGTAAATCATTTGGAGCCCGCAAAAAGTGGCCAATTGAATAGCAAATTAACTTACGGGCTCTAGTAACTTACGTTTGCTCAATTGAATCGGGCTCAATGTATTTTAATCTGCCTTTATATTACCAGTGAGTTTAGAACAAGGGCTCATGAAGACCAGTTTCAATATGTTGCATTTCAAATAGCCATATGACTTTGTCCTGACATGTTAAAGGATACAGAGGAGGAGAAAACAATCTCACGGTGCCTCTATATAAAGGACTACTGTACAATTGAGTCTGCTTAAGAACATATTTTAGCAGGAAAAGTTATACAGATCATTTAATAAGTAAAAATAAATGTTGATGTCTCAGCTGGGCCCTGTATGAACCCATGATAGATAGGTGGAGGTTGTGCAGGTAACAGATGTTTACATTTCTTTGAGAGCTGTGGTTACATACCTACTTCACGCCCCTTCCTCTTCACAAGCTCAGATGTCAATTTGTTGTGTGTGACTCTCCGTGACCCTGTGGACCACAGCACACCAGGTACATCTATCGTTATGTCTCTTGGTTGCACATATCTATAATGATATCTTGGCAAATATGCTGGAGTGGGTTGCCAGTTCCTCCTCCAGTGGATTTGTCTGCCCTCTCCACGACAAGGTAGTGATCCAGAAGGGGGTATCAACTTACATTGTATCTAATTATCAGACAAATTCTCCAAACCTCCACCAGCTCCCTTTCACCACCTCTCCTTCACTGTTCAGAAAATCTAAATAAAAAACAACATGATATAGAGTCTCCCCATTTTTTAAAATTTATGTTTGTACATGGAGGTTTAAGCTGCTAATGTTATGTTATTGTTTTGGTTACGTACATGAACATATGCCTTTTTTTCCAGAATTGCAATGGTACATTAATGTAATTTTTTTTCTAAACTTTTTTTAATGTGTAATATGTAATATGTTATCTTTTAATAGAACCTATATTTTTTTGGAAATACAGTGGCCCTATAAATCCTCCACAGTGAGGTCTTTCACTAGACTCACTAATGGTAGCTTTAAATAAAAAAATAATTATGCATATTTCTTTAACAATATTTTTAACTTGTACATTTCCATTATATAGAATCACATATTGAATGTATCTCTGTATCGCATCTATTACTTTGTTAATTTATATTAAGTTGTTAATTTGTAATAACTAGATACTGGAATTACATTCCTCACTATATGCTAATGAGCAGTATAAAGGGAAATATTACTCTTTATAGATATGATTCATATTTTAACTTAGAAATAACATTAGCTGTGCACTGTTCCATTATAATACTATATATATAGTATTCCATGGTTTTATTGTATAATTAGGCGATTACAAGATGCTTGTTAAGTGACATCGAGATTATAATAGAAGCTACTCTAGGGAGGCCTTTGATGTCTTTGAATTGTGGTGTTGGAGAAAATTACTTTGAATCCCGTGGACTGCAAGAAGATCCAATAAATCAGTACTTCAGGAAATCAAGCTAAACTGTTCACTAGAAGTTAGAATCATATAGCTGAAGCTCAAATATTTTGGCCATATCATAAGGCAGATTTCCCTAGAGAAGACTGATGTTGGGAAAGATTGAAAGCACGAGAAGAAGGAGACGACAGAGATAGAGATGGATAGATGAGATTACCGACGCAATCAACATGAGCTTGATTGAGCTCAGAAGGGCAGTGACTAAGAGATGTACCTGGCGTGCTGTGATCCATAAGTTCCCTTTAGTCCGACATGACTGAATGACTAAACAACAACTCCTCTGTGGAGAGGAACCAAGGCACTTACTCACCTACCCAATTAACAACCAATTTGCACTTAGATTTACCCCAGAATTCCAGATCCTAGTTTCTGATCATTGAAATATTTCCTGTTTCAGATCTCTATATAAATAATGTCACTACTGTCCTATCGGGCTAAGCATGTCTGCTACAGATTTCTGGTTTTAAATCTAATGCCATTTTTATTTTTTTTATTTTTTATTGTTGCAGATTTTATCAGGGCTTTTGCATCTAGGAAACATTCATTTCTGCGAGTCTATGGATGAGAGTCAGCCCTGCGAACCTTTAAATGAAGCCAAAGGTAAAAAGAAAATTGAATCTGGGAAAATAAACATACATTCAAATATTTAGACTAGACTATTAAAATATATCTATTTTCTGAATGCTATTTGTGATCATATTAAGTGATGGATTCTTAATTATTGCAATTATTTAATAAAGGAGCACTGTTGTGTCGTATTTAAATTTTGCTTTTTTTTAAAAGAAAGAATCCATAATTGGACATTATTTTTATTTCATTATTATATGCATGAATACTTGTATATAATAGTTAAACACCTTATTTATTTATTTACGCCTTAAGTATATTTATTCAAACTGACATAAACATGGGGACTACTGTGGACCTTTAAATCTCTTATTTTTTTATGTAGTTCAAGGGCCAAATAAATCTGACTGTGTAAAAAACTTTGGCTTAATAATCTTCAAGGCACACTTATTCCTTCCCCAGACATTAATTAGTTTCTTTACTGTTTGCATTACTGAAACTGCATGCCTATATGAATAGTCGAATTAGTAGCATTTAATATTTTATTTATTTAATATAACTGTACTTTACTAAAATGAGATATTTGTATGTTTTGTTATGTTAGTTTTAAATCCTGCAGACTGCATAAGTAATGTAATAATAATAATAATAAACACACCTAGTACTGCTGCTGTTGTATTTAGGAATATGCTAATCAGATTAAACATTCCTAATGCTTTGTAAACACTGTAAAAATTAGATTTTTTTTTTCTTCCGGCATTAGACTTTGTAAAAACCACCGCAGACTTGCTGAAAATCCCCCCTGATCACCTGTTGGAAAGGCTGCGGATCAGAACCATAACTGCCGGGAAACAGCAAGTCTTCAAGAAGCCTTGCAAGAAATCCGAGTGCGACACCAGGAGGGACTGTCTTGCCAAGACTATTTATGCCAAGTGAGTGAGAAATGCAGGCAGGTAGAGATCAGATAAAAAGCAAGCGGGAGCTTGTCCCAGCCAGTAAAAATAAAGTAAAAAATCTAATTATTAATAAATAAAATAATAGATACATGTATATGTTTACAGTAACATTTAGTACAATAAAAAGAAAATGTGTGTGCGTAGAAGGAATACGTAAAATATTTAATGATTTACAGCCACTACTAACAAAGGATGCAGAATTAAAACATATTTTTCCCAAACCTCACATTCTTGCATTTAGACAACCATCACATTTTAAGACAAACATTAGTGAGCAGAAGATTGGCCAATGAACGGCATAACAGAGAAAATGGCACCAAACCCTGCAATAAAAATCACTGCAGAATATGTCAACAAGACCCATAACATAAGAGAGTCATACTCATGTACATCCTACAAAGTAGTGTACATAATACAATGTACTGTATGTGAAAGTGGCTGAAACTAGCCTGAAACTACACATGAGGATGAATCTACACAGACTTTCCATCAAAAAGCCCAATGAAGACTGTACCCCAGTTGGGCATCATTTCACCCAGAAGAATCACTTCATCCAAAACCTGAATATGAAAATACTCAGAGGAAATCTCAAAACTATCCAACAGCAAAACCTTTTCAAATTGGAAATGATTCAGTTTTTTAATACAAAGTATACTGGGCTTAATATTGATTTAATTTTTCTGTCCCACTAGCAACATGTCTTATAATCGGACACATTGCACATGCCTCCTTTGTTCAATTACTATTTTTCTAATCCACAAATTGTGGGGGAATTTATGGCTCTAAATTCTAGCTCTGATTTGTTCTGATCTAAAACCTGATCTACAGACTCACATACTGACATGATTTGCAATGCTGGTCGGTGCCTCTCTCATCTCTGCCTAATAATATTTTTTTCTTTCCTCCTTTTTTCTGTCCATTTTTTTAAATTCTATACATATTTTTATCAGTATTGCTTTTTGACCTGATAAAGAGAATTTTATCTCTCAAAAGGTTGTCGCTATATTATGAATAAGCGTGTCCAATAAAATAGGTATCACTATGTACTTCAATGCTCGGATATTATATATATATATAGCCGTGAATGTCCAGTGATCTAGATGAATAATCAGAGTTTTGCAGTATATAGCGATAACTTTTTTTTATTGGACAAATTAATTCATTATGACAAGCTTCCGAGAGATGAACCTCTCTTTTTCAAGTCTGAAGCAATACTAATCAGTGCAAATAAACTATTAATATTGTTCAGGCTTGATAAAGAGAGGTTCATCTCTCGAAAGATTGTCATAATACTCTTGAATATGTTTGTCCAATAAAAAAAGTATCGCTGTATACTGCAAAACTCTGCGACTTGCCCGTCAAAAAATGACGGTCAATAAAATTTGAAGCCATGGCAATGCTGTTTGGCACACAATGTTAATCTTTTTATACTCTAAGGACCTTCGGCGCTCATTGTGAGCCTCTCCTCGCGTGTCCTTTGGCTCCTCTCTATATTTTTTTAAATACTAATTAATGAATTAATTGAATAATACATTAATATAGTTTACCTTTTGTAATTAATATATGTAACAATCATTAGCCTGCAGAGGTAACAATCTCTTTTTAATGTCCTGCAGCATATAATGTCCAGTGGGACAGTTGCTGGCCTGAGAAGATAGTGTCATGAATGTCCCAACTGTGCATTAGGAATAGGCTGCGTTTGCGAGGGCAAACCTTTTTTTTATTTGTGTAAATTGCTTGTTTAGATGCGTAATGTTGTTAGTGGCAAGTTAGGATTGTAAAATAGCAATGTTTGTCTATGTGCTACGTGGTTCGCGAGCATTTGCCGTCCTTTGTAATAGTGTATATTGTAGCTTGTACGTTCCTGAGTGAAAGTGGTACGCGGTAGGCGCTGTTTCGCGCGGTCCAGGGTCGTATAGCCTTGTTTTAATTTTTTAGAACAACATTTTTTTCTCTCGCTTTTGAAACTCTGCAAAATCATCTTAAATTCGCATTCCACCTCACTCCCAGACCTCCTGGCTGTTCCCCCGTGCTGTGTGTGATGTTTTTGTTGTATTTTTTTTTTATTTTATTTATTTTTTTGTGTTTTTTGGTTCACGCAGTTCGGCCATTAATTTTCTATTTTTTGTATCTCGTAAGTTTTTTTTTTTTTTTACGTTCCTGTGTGAAAGTGCTATGCGGTTGGCAGTGTTTTGCGCGATCCGGGGTCGTGTAGCCTCATTTTTAATTTATTTTTGCCAAAATCGACTTGAATTCGCATTCTACCTCACTCTCGGACGTCTTTTTTTTTTTTTTTTTACCTATCTCGTTTTTTTTTTTTTCTAAGTCCCGCGTTTGTCAAGTGCTTTCAGCCTAAGGCGATTCCGCATTTCCTAAGTGTTTGGAGGCTAAGTCCCGTGTGTTTCATTGCCTCCACTGCTAGCCTCGCTTCACGAGGCTCGCAGGCAATGAGCGCCTTCTGCGCTCATTGCCCAAGGGCTGCGAGGTTTTAGTGCCTTAATGGCTCGCATCGCCTAAGTCGTACACACCACGCAAAGTGTGACGTCTCTTAGTTCGACAATTATAACACGTGATATATATGTATATATATATAACTGGATCTGATTAAATTCACACCACAGAAAGGTGAACTTTTCTGATTCTTATCTGCTGTTTAATCTATGTTTCTATATAAAAACCAACACTGTCACCAGCATTAAAATGTTTTGTTTTCTTGAAATGTGCTCTTATATCTAATATAATTATTATTAGTATTACTGCTACTAATCTTTATAAAGTGCCAGCACGTTGGAAGATTTCCAGGGAACCTGACTGGCTCCAAAATTATTTCCCCCAAATATAATGCATTTCTTTGAATGGGCTTCTTTTCAGGCTCCTAGAAATGTTGCTGGCTCCTAAGTTTTAGATATGTTTGTCTGTATGAGAGGTGTCATTAATGAATGTCTTTGATGTGCATTGGGATTGAAGGAACGCTGTCGTTTGTTATGCACTCGTTTGTTAACTCTAAATATTGCACTGTGGTGTACTTTTAATTTATTTGCACTAAAAATATTCTTAACTCTTTGCCACTCTAAGAATAATGAGCTTTCTACTTGCAGATGTTGCAGATAGTTATTCCAGAACTCAGCAAATGCCATATAAATGCACCATTAATTAAAAATGGGTTAAAAAAAATATATACAGTGAGGTCCATAAATATTGGGACATCGACACAATTCTAAACTTTTTGGCTCTATACACCACCACAATGGATTTGAAATGAAACTAACAAGATGTGCTTTAACTGCAGACTTTCAGCTTTAATTTGAGGGTATTTACATCCAAATCAGGTGAACGGTGTAGGAATTACAACAGTTTGTATATGTGCCTCCTACTTTTTAAGGGACCAAAAGTAATGGGACAATTGGCTGCTCAGCTGTTCCATGGCCAGGTGTGTGTTATTCCCTCATTATCCCATTTACAAAGAGCAGATACAAGCTCCAGTGTTCATTTCAAGTGTGCTATTTGCATTTGTTGCTGTTAACTCTCAATATGAGATCCAAAGAGCTGTCACTATCAGTGAAGCAAGCCATCATTAGGCTGAAAAAACAAAACAAACCAATCAGAGAGATAGCAAAAACATTAGGTGTGGCCAAATCAACTGTTTGGAACATACTTAAAAAGAAAGAACGCACCGGTGAGCTCAGCAACGCCAAAAGACCCGGAAGACCACGGAAAACAACTGTGGTGGATGACCGAAGAATTATTTCCCTGGTGAAGAAAACACCCTTCACAACAGTTGGCCAGATCAAGAACACTCTCCAGGAGGTAGGTGTATGTGTGTCAAAGTCAACAATCACGAGAAGACTTCACCAGAGTAAATACAGAGGGTTCACCGCAAGATGTAAACCATTGGTGAGCCTCAAAAGCAGGAAGGCCAGATTAGAGTTTTCCAAACAACACCTAAAAAAGCCTTCACAGTTCTGGAACAACATCCTATGGACAGATGAGACTAAGATCAACTTGTACCAGAGTGATGGGAAGAGAAGAGTATGGAGACGGAAAGGAACTGCTCATGATCCAAAGCATACCACCTCATCAGTGAAGCATGATGGTGGTAGTGTCATGGCGTGGGCATGTATGGCTGCCAATGGAACTGGTTCTCTTGTATTTATTGATGATGTGACTGCTGACAAAAGCAGCAGGATGAATTCTGAAGTGTTTCGGGCAATATTATCTGCTCCTATTCAGCCAAATGCTTCAGAACTCATTGGACGGCGCTTCACAGTGCAGATGGACAATGACCCAAAGCATACTGCAAAAGCAACTAAAGAGTTTTTTTAAGGGAAAGAAGTGGAATGTTATGCAATGGCCAAGTCAATCACCTGATCTGAATCCGATTGAGCATGCATTTCACTTGCTGAAGACAAAACTGAAGGGAAAATGCCCCAAGAACAAGCAGGAACTGAAGACAGTTGCAATAGAGGTCTGGCAGAGCATCACCAGGGAAGAAACCCAGCGTCTGGTGATGTCTATGCGTTCCAGACTTCAGGCTGTAATTGACTGCAAAGGATTTGCAACCAAGTATTAAAAAGTGAAAGTTTGTTTTATGACTGTTAATCTGTCCCATTACTTTTGGTCCCTTAAAAAGTGGGAGGCACATATACAAACTGTTGTAATTCCTACACCGTTCACCTGATTTGGATGTAAATACCCTCAAATTAAAGCTGAAAGTCTGCAGTTAAAGCACATCTTGTTAGTTTCATTTCAAATTCATTGTGGTGGTGTATAGAGCCAAAAAGATTAGAATTATGTCGATGTCCCAATATTTATGGACCTGACTGTAGCAGGGATCCCATACAATGATTATTTTGTTATTTTGGGCTTGTTATAGATCAGGAAGTCAGAGATATCATGGGGCAACCTTCACATCTTAGTGCATAACAAACAAAGTCAGAGATATCATGCTAACATTAGCAGCTATGTAAGACATTTTGCCGCCTGGCTCCCTCACTTTCTCTCCTCTAACATACCCTCACTCATTCTTGGTGATTTCAACATTGCCACTGACACTCCCACTTCTCCCACAGCCACAAAACTACTTGCACTTACCTCTTCCCTTGGCCTCTCACAGTGGATAGAATCCCCTACCCACCAGGATGGGCACTCCCTGGACCTAATTTTCTCTAATCACTGCTCTATCTACAATCTTACAATCTCCCCACTCCCTCTTTCTGACCACCATCTCCTAACCTACAGCCTCATTACCCCTTCCAATCTCTACCCTTTATCACGCCCAACTACCAGAACCCACAGAAACCTGCAGACACTTAACTCCCAACACCTTTCCAATTTACTGCAACCCCTTCTCAGTCCACTCACTACCCTCACTTGCCCTGATATTGCTACCACACAATACAATTTGACTCTAAATTCCACCCTGGACTCTCTAGCCCCCAAAACCACAGGTAGACGCCCCCGTTCTCATCTACAACCATGGCACACTACACAAACACGCTACATCCAGAAGTGCTCCCGTAGCGCTGAACGACTATGGAGGAAATCTCGCTCCTCATCAGACTTCCTTCATTACAAGTTTATCCTACGCTCCTATCACTGTGCCCTCAATCTTGCCAAACAGAGCTACTTCTCATCATTAATATCAAATTTGGCCTCCAAACCCAAACATTTGTTCTCCACTCTTAACACTCTCCTCTGCCCTCCCCCACCTCCCGCCCCTTCCTCTCTTACAGCTGAAGATTTTGCAAAATACTTTAATAGTAAAATTGAAAATATTCATAATGAACTCTCCTCTCAACGCGCCCATATCACACCTTCTCCTCAAAAAACAAACAGCAGTCTGCCTTCACCCTTTCCCAAACCTATTGCCACTATAAACTCCTTTAACCCTGTATCTGAGGATGAAGTTGCTAACCTTCTATCAACCTCTCGTCTCACAACTTGTCCACATGATCCTATTCCATCACAGCTGATCCCCCCCCTCTCTACCACACTTATCCCAGCTCTCACACATCTATTCAACCTTTCCTTAGACACTGGCAAGTTTCCATCACCTTTGAAACAAGCCACAATTACACCCATTCTTAAGAAACCCACATCTGATCCAGCTTCTCCATCTAATTACCGCCCTATCTCTCTACTTCCCTTGGCTTCTAAACTACTTGAGCGTGTCGTCTACACTCGCCTTACACAATTCATTTCCTCCAACTCCCTCCTTGATCCCTTCCAGTCTGGCTTCCGGCCCCAACACTCTACAGAGACAGCTCTCACAAAAGTTACTAATGACTTGCTCAACGCCAAATCAAAGGGTCATTTCTCTATCCTAATTCTCCTGGATCTCTCTGCTGCTTTTGACACAGTTGATCATCCTCTTCTTGTCCAAATTCTCCACTCTCTTGGCATCCGTGACACTGCTCTCTCTTGGTTCACATCTTATCTAGAAAATCGAACATTTAGTGTCTCCTTCTCTGGCACCTCTTCATCTCCTCGCCCTCTAACTGTCGGTGTACCCCAAGGCTCAGTCCTAGGCCCCCTCCTTTTCTCCATCTACACATCCTCCCTTGGTGCCCTTATACAATCTTTTGGATTTCAGTATCATCTATATGCTGATGACACCCAAATCTACATCTCTGCACCTGAACTATCCCCCTCTCTGCTAGCTCATGTTGCCAATTGCCTCTCGAGCATATCCTCCTGGATGTCTGCCCGTCAACTCAAACTCAACATGTCTAAGACAGAGCTCCTTATCTTTCCACCCTCTACTACAGCTTTCACTCCACAAATATCTCTCACTGTTGACAATGCCATCATCACTCCCACCTCTCAGGCCCGCTGTCTTGGGGTCCTACTAGACCCTTCCCTCTCTTTCATTCCCCACATCCAATCACTCACAAAATCTTGTCACTTTCACCTAAAAAACATATCCAAAATACGCCACTACCTCACACAAGACACAACTAAAATTCTTATTCACGCTCTCATCATATCTCGCCTCGATTATTGCAACTCTCTCCTTGCTGGCCTTCCTATCACCCGTCTGTCTCCACTCCAATCCATTTTGAATGCATCCGCCAGACTCATCTACCATACTAAACGATCAGTGTCTGCAGCACCTCTCTGTCAGGCACTCCACTGGCTTCCCATAGCGTCTAGAATACAATTCAAAATCATGACCCTAACATATAAAGCCCTCCACAATAGTGCCCCCTCCTACATCTCTGCTCTCATCCCAAAATACACTCCCACCCGCCCTCTTCGCTCTGCTAATGACCTTCTTCTCTTCTCCTCTCTCATCACCTCCTCTCACTCCCGTCTTCAAGACTTTTCACGTGCTGCCCCTATTCTTTGGAACTCTTTACCTCGCACCACCAGACTATCTGCCTGCCTCAGATCCTTCAAAATCTCTTTAAAAACACATCTATTCAAAAAAGCATATCATCTTTAGCCTCTTCATTCACTATGCATCTCTCACTCTCCTGTACCTCACCCATACCCTTTAGAATGTAAGTTTGCGAGTTTTAATCTTGTGAGGTGCTTTAGGGAAAGCACAGTGTATATCAGATTGAAAGCTCAATAACAGAGTCTTCCATTATTTTCATTGTGGGGTATCGTTTATACTTGTACCTAACCCCTGTATTGCGCTACGGAATATGTTGGCGCGTTATAAATAAAGGATAATAATAATAATAATAAGACATGAGCATAAAGGCAAACTTAAATTTAGAAGATGCTGCTTCTGTCATTGGATGCTTTGAAATTGGTTGTGAGGGGAAGAATTATTCTACTGGTGCTTGCTCTGCAATTTAGTTATAGTCTCGGTCCTTTCCCTCTTCACATAGTATCATGTTACATAGTAATTTAGGTTGAAAAAAGACTTTAGTCCATTCAACCTTTACAATTCAAATTGTAGTATTTCATTAGAACTGAATAGAGATCTTACCTGAAACTACAGTCCCTCCTGTTCCTTTCAAGTGTTTAATCCTGTTAGGCTGTCATCAAAGCAAATTTGAATACAGTAGGTAAAAATAAAATGTCTTTTTTTTATTTTAAGCTTTCTAAAACATTTTACACATTTACTAGAAGTATGACACTTCAATGATGCATTAATCTTTTGGAGGTAGATTCAAAGGCCATACTATAAGTATATTGTTTCTTAGTTTGCCAGCTCAGGATTAAAACCGCAATATCCTACCGCCAGCTACTACAACCCCTCCTATACATTCCCCTAGGTGCAGGAGTGTTTCATTCCAAAACCGTGTAAAGTTTAGACAAAATGACATTTCTACATAACTCATATTTTTTTTCTCAACATGATACAAATTAAACCATTTCATACATAAATTTATACATATCTAGACTTTTTAACTTATGAATGTTTTATAAACATGAACCAATGTGTTAATCGAAGCTCTCTCTTAAACCTGCAATTAATTTTAATGTTACTGTTCATGTGAAAATAATATAATTTTGATGTGTTTTTATGTACCAGTCTCTCCAGACATTTCACGCCCATCTGGCTTAGCCATAATTGGTAGTTCTCTTGTTGTTTAAATCCCTAGACTTGCTGTTGTGGGCTTATGTTGTAAACGAATATAAACTACTTTCCACTTTGTAATTTGAGTGACAAGTTACAAGCTGTGGGGTATTGACTCCATACACAAAATAACCTTAATGTTTTCTTCCTACAGGTTGTTTGACTGGTTGGTGACTGTAGTAAATGAAAGCATCTGTGCCGAGCCTTTCAAATGGAGCAATTTCATAGGTATGTTTACTTTTATGGTAACAATGTACAAGCTAGAGTATAATATATTTGTGTGTGTGTGTGTGTGTGTGTGTGTGTATATATATATATATATATATATATATATATATATATATTCGTGGGCACATTTGCATGTCCCAGCTTAGCTTCCCAGAATGCAGTGTAATAACTGTTTTTCTCTGAACTCTGAGCTGGAAGCAGGTTTTTTAACTTGTTTTAGACATTCAAGTGTGAACACAGATGTACTTTTTATTTACTGTACCACTGTACGGTGGAGGGCTTCTATCGCTCTTTTGCCCACCATATTATAAATGATTGTTGTGGTGAACTACTTACTCATAAGATCCACAACACAAGCTGAGATCCCGCTCCACTCTGAGTAAGCTTGAAACAGCTGTACATGTATAGGATACTCAGCTTGTGTTTAATCCAACCTTGGCTTTGCATTAAAGCTGTGTAATACAGCAGGCATAAGCTTAAAGAAAGCCATGTTTGATAACAGCTATGGATTGAAGAGCGTGGCATTTGTGGGCACATTTGTATGTTCCGGCCTAGCTTCCCAGAATGCAGTGCAATATCTTATTTTCTCGGAATTCTGAGCTGGAGGCAGGTTTTTTAACTTGTTTTAGACATTCAAAGGTGAACACAGATGTACTATTTATTTACTATATGTATATATAATTATACAGTGTGTGTGTTTGTATATATTATGTCAAACCTGGATATCTATGTTCATGGCAATGTCTCAAACATAGATGATGAAACTGACCGATTGGTGTCTCCTTCCACTGCATTTGTTTTAAAGGACCTTTGTGGTTACATTTGTTCTATATCAGGGATGGGCAAGCTTGGTCCTGGCTCTGCGCACAGGTGAGTCAATCTCTTCTTCAGTCATCCTGATTGACTCACCTGTGCACATAAAGGATATCCTAAAATCCTGCCCTGTGTGTGGCCCACCAGGACCGAATTTGCCAACCCCTGTTCTATATGATCTTTTGAATAGCTAAACTTTATAATTAACAAAATGTTTTTAGAAAGAAAACATTTAAAGTTTGATAGCTGTTTTGAAGTACTTGACATTGAATAATACATTTTTACACAGTTTAAAATAAATAATTGTAGCATTTAACTCAAAAATAATTATTTTATTCCATTTTGCTTCATTGACCGATAATTTGTCTTTGTTTGTAAAAGGATTAGAAATCTGAGTGGCGTGGGGGAAACAGTAGATGCAGATAAAATCTGTTTTAATTTCTGTTATACATCCTCTCCATATAGCCCCATGACAATGGAACTCAATGGCAGAGTAAGACCTTATGAGAGTTATCTAAATATAAGATCTCCTCTAAAATGCTTTTATGTTCCGATCATGCTGTTGTTAATTGGTTACATACTTCACAAGTATGTGTAGTTTATTTATTTTTTTTGAGTATCTGTGTAAACTGTTTTCAGTAAGAGTTATTGAAAGTCCTATCCATTTTAACTGCCATATTCCCATTGTGCTAAAAGAAGCTTTCTCTGTATTCAAAGTCTCCTCCCACCTAAGGGTGTTAATCGGCATAAACCAAAATGGTAGTTTCCAAAGCCGCAATTACAGACTGTATTTTTTAACATTCTGAAAACACTGTCCCCATTTTTCAAGTATAATTCTTCTAAAGAGTACATTTTAAATATAATACAAAATCTTCTGAATCCTCACAAATAATTGTTCTATGATAAATTAATCCAGACGTGTTGTATGTTTTATTCCCTCAGGGTTACTAGACGTCTATGGGTTTGAATCCTTCCCAGAAAACAACCTGGAGCAGTTGTGCATCAACTATGCCAATGAGAAGTTGCAGCAGCATTTTGTGACCCACTATCTGAAAGCCCAGCAGGTACAGATCCCTAACATTGTGCTGATAAATTAGAAGCTTGTTTATTCACAAATACACCTTAAAGATTTTCCCACCCACACACAAGATGTGCCTGGTGTGCTTTGGTCCATAGGGTCACAGAGAGCCGGACACAACTGAACAACTAAAAATTCTTAGAGCTGTTCAAAATGTATGTAAAAACTAATAATCCTGCCCATTCGCCTGCTGCTCCTCCATGTCTGAAGCATCAGAAAAATGCCTATTCATTTTAATGGCACGGTCACAATTTGAAACCAGTGATGCCACCTTACCACACCATGAAAATTCGTTTTTTATATAGTGAGTGATGGAAGTGTTACCTCTAGCTCCCAACTTTCCTGTTGGAGATCATGAGCTAGCAAACTATGTTTATGCAAAAATTATTTCCCCTTTAAAAAGTTATTCTTTTAGGTCTTGATAATTCTAAGCATTCGGAAGGGCCCACTTTATTAAACAAAATGTAATTGTTTTTCTATATTGAAAAAAAACATTTTATGCAGTACTGGGGATCAACATTATTGTTATAATGGCCTAATCAATAGGGAGAGGTATTTTATACAATTAAGGTTTTGGATTGTTACTACAAGGTATTCCCCTTACCCCTTCTGGATTGTTACCTTGTCATGGTGAAGGGGCTTGTGTACTTCAATGAAGTTGTGAGCTATACCATGTAGAGTCACCCCGGATGTGCATGTCATAGCAGAGAAGTCAGACAAATTGTGGTCCACCGGAGAAGGAACTGGCAACCCACTCCAGTATCGTCACCAAGATAATCTTATGGATAAGAATGACCAGTCGGGCACTACTGAATGACTAAACACATTCTCCCTTGACTAGCCAACAAACTAACAGTAATGGCAGCCCCCATCACAGCACAAAGCTATGTATAATAGTTTGACTACAGAAAGCTGCATATAATGGTTACAAATTGAGGGGGGGGGGGGGATTGTTATTTTAACTTTTAATATATATTTTGCCCATTGACAATACAACCTCAAGTAAAATCGTCTAAGATCCTGCAACATTGAATAATAAAAATAAATAAACCTTGTTTACTGTAGATTGGAACCTCTCGCAAGCTTGGCCATCTGCTTCTTTTGTAACAACATTTATGTGTAAATGTCCTCTTATTTGTCCTATTTCACGCCCATTAGAAATAATATTTTGGTTCTTTAAAAAAAAAGGTAATACTAAATGAGACGTAATGTGAAGTCAAAGTTGCCAAATTCCACATGATAATGTAAGAATTTTATACCCGGGTCTACCAAAACATACATGCAATATAGCAAAAAATGGAGATTCTATTTAAAATAAAATAAAAATACATATCTTTTATTACAACATAAATTATAAAATAATAGTATTAGGTATATTATAAGTTTATTTAACACATTGTCTGCCAAATTATTTGTTCAGTAGATAAATATTGGTTGTTTTTTTTTAAAAGTACAAATGAAACTTTTTTTAAGGAAGATATTTGTGCATTCAGCATATTGCATGGTTTCGTATGAGCCATACACAAGAACTTTCATATGAACTATTTGTAGTTGTGGGTTTGCTGCATTACTTAGTTTCCTTCTAATGCTGTAGGATGAATATGCTGCAGAGGGATTGAAATGGTCATTCATCAGTTATCAGGACAACCAGAGCTGTGTGGATCTGATAGAAGGAAGCCCTGTCAGTATATTCTCCTTGCTGAATGAGGTGAGTATATAGAACAACTTTAGCATTCATTCTGAACAAAGAAATAGAATAATATAGTGCAGTTATACCTGATAATGTATAGTGTGTGGTGAAGGAAATATCTGTAAATGCACTGACTGCCTAAGTGTCTGCTCTGAATTTAGTCAAGTCGCATTATCTAGTTGTACCACAAATTGCAACACTTATCGGTCCATGTTTGCAACCCAGGTTTTTACCGCTGACTCATATTTATAATCTGCTGTTTTGAAGAACTTGACAGATACAAAATATTTTATAAAGTTTAAAATAAATACATACAGTCTTTATGTTTTAACTGACGGCAATAAAATTGTAAGGCAGGTAATGCTGTTTGCCACAGAGAGTAAGTGTTTTGGTGGTCTTAGATCCTTGTGAGCTCATTGCGAGGCTGGCGCTGAGCACCTTTGGCGCTCATGGCGTGGCTCGCCATGAGCGCCTTCTGCAATCCTCTGGGTTGATGTATTTGTTGTTATGATAGGCGATTTTGCGCTTATTGTAAGGTCCGCAGTGATCTGGTTTTGTCGCTTATTGCAAGGCTCTCCCCTGGTGTAGTTTGTGTCCTATGAGGAGCGTTGGCGCTCCTTGTGAGTAGCGCGGTGAAGCTGTTTGTGGTTGTTTGAGCTAGTGTGGTGTTAATTGTTTTTTGTTTTGTGACTATTTAAAAAATGTTATGCTAGTTAATTAATTAATTAATTAAATCATAAATTAATATACTTTACCTATTTGTAAGTAATATATGCAGGAAGCATTGTACTGAAGTGCAGACAATCTGTTTTGATGTTCCTGCAGCACACCATGTAGGTTTGCACTGTTGTGGAGCTGATGTGTAAGTGTCAGCAATGTGTACAGTGTGTAGTGTAAATAGGCTGCGTGCGCAAGGGGAAGACGTTAGTGTAGCTAGGTACTTCTGCATTCTGTAAGTTAGTGTTGTAAAATGGCGACAAATGTGTATGTGGTAGGCGGGTTTGTATGATGTAGCGTCCTTGCTAATGGTGTATGTTGTAGGTCGTAAGGGTTTTTGTAAAAGCCGTATTTGCTTTGCAGTGTTTTGCGGCTTTAGAGTCCTGTAGCCTAGTTTTCGTTTTTTTCGGTGGCAATTTTTTCTCTCGCTTAGGGGATTTTCGAGTGTCTAAACTTTGTGAATTTGACTGAAATCGAAGTTTAAGCAGTGTTGCAGAGGTCCTGGGTGTCCCCCCCCTTGCTGTGGGTAAGGTTTTTATTTTTGTGTGTATTTTTGTGTTTTTTAATGTTTGCCGCTGTGCGCCAGTTGTCGGTTAAGGTCGTATTTTTGCGAGTCCGTAATGGATTTTTTCTAAGTCCTGTGGCTTGTATTTTTTTGTGTAAGTCCGTAGTTGATCATTGCGTGTTTGTTTTTTCAAAGTCCCGCTTTTGTGGTCGTTTGTAAGGGGTTGTGAGGCGCCGTAGAGCCTCCACCTCCGCAAATGTGGGGGTCCGCAATTAGGGCCTGCAACGAGCCTGCGGCTCATGGCAGGCGACGTGGGAGCCTCCACCGGTTCGCGAGGGACCGCATTTGCGGTCCGAAAGTCATAGGGGGTCGTAGGGATGAGCGTCTACAGCGCTAATTTCCACCAGCGCAAGGAGCGCCTTTGGCGCTCCTTGCAAGCAACTGCGGCCCAGTTGCGGCAGAGCGAGCCCGCCCGCAAGCATTAGCAACAACCCGTATTGCTGACAACTATGTATGTGATTATTGTATTCAGTGTTGCTTTAATGGTGATGGACGTTTTATCTTTCTTGTGAAAATGGTGTCTGATCAGCTTTCAGAATTGTTTGTATTTATTGGTACAATAAAAAGACAATCAACTTTAGGACAGACCGTTATTAACCTGAAAACATGTTTTGCTGTTAAATCTGAGGTTATGTACAATGATTTAAAGGGATATGAAACTTTCCTGGGTTTCAAATGTTTCCTAAAAAACACTACTGCTTAGTAGAAAAATATGTATTATATTGAAAAGTTGAATGTACTTAGATATTTATATGCTGGATACTGCTATCTGGATTTACACACCCCTAGGAAGCTTACATAACAGTATACCTTACTGCAGAGGCTGTGACCTCTAAAGGAAGTGCTGCCAGTCACATGATTGGTGGGGTCACATCTGAAATTCCCCACAAAGAGACCAGGACAGAGAGAAAAAAATACCAGCAGTTGTGATGCAGGGAACAGACAACCTGCAAGGTTGTAATCTACTGTGAATGTGCTGCACAGATAGACTCTTATATGAAAATACATAGCACTTTCTAACATGTGCCGAACTACATATCCCAGGCTGCTTTGCAGCACAGACAGCAACCCCAGATTGTGATACAAAATGTTTCAGCCTCTGCTTCCTCCTGATTGGCCAAAACAATTCTTCAAATTTTATGCTAATTTAGCCTGGGTTTGGAAAGGTTGTTAACCCTAATTTTCAACTGACAGAAATTTCAAGACATTTTGCTAACTTAAAGATAAGTGTTTAAAAAAAAGTTTTTTCAGGCAAAATGTTTTTTTTTTCATACACTATGATTCTCCTCTGAGATGGGGTATCCCTTTAATAGCTCATCTTTTCCCAAGTACTGAGTGGCTTGCTCCTTTATCTATAACATCATTTTTGTCATAGGAATGTCGCTTAAATCGAACGTCTGATGCCAACCAGCTCCAGTCACGGTTAGAAAAAGCTCTGTCTCATAACCAATGCATTGGGAGGGACAAATTCAGCCAGAAACCCAATTTTATTGTATCTCACTATGCTGGCAATGTGAGGTACCAGACTGAAGACATGGCAGAGAAAAACAAGGTGTGTATACAACCAATTTCAGAGCAGTTTTAGTTCTAGAATGCAGGGTAGTAATGTGTGGATACATAAAAATACCAATTTATTCCAAGAAAAATAAATTATTGCTGAGGCTGTTTAGGGACAGATAAGCACCAGGGTATATACAAACCAAAAAATCCAATGTGAGTATGTGGATCTTCCAAAATTCTTTGGGTGCAACAGCAAGGCATTTTTCCATTTGCTTTCTTTCATGTGCTTGATGCTTGACCTTCCTATCTTCTCTTTTTATCATAGGACCCTGTCCCTCCCGAACTCCTCCAGTTACTGCAAGAGTCCAATGACTGCCTGCTTCAAAAGCTGTTTCCTGGAGAGACTAATAAGTTGGTTAATGTGAACGCACCCAACAGGGCAGCAGTCGTGACAGTTGTTTCCAAATTTAAGGTTAGTCTTGTGTTTATGGCTACATTTATTGATTAAAAACTCCTGACATTAGTTACGTAAATGATTTGTACTCTGCTGTTGTAATAAATCCATATGTATTGTACCAAATAATTATTTTGTTTCTTTAAAAAAACTAGATTGTAAATAAATACAGGCTGTGTTCAGTCTTATTCATCTTGTATATGTGTATAGATGGTTACATAGTCTTTGTGAGAAATATACAAGTTTACTGAAATATGTTTTGTCTTCAAGGGATCTCTGGAAAGTTTGATGCAGATCTTGCACAGCACAACCCCTCACTACATCCGGTGCATTAAACCAAACATAGAGTGCCATGCCATGGTGTTCAAAAAGGAAGAGGTAAAACATCCATTTGAAATAAATTGGTTGTGTCTAAGGGCCACTGTAGTCATATATGTCAAAATCTTACTATTTTGAAGAACTTAAAGGCCTATCTAAGTTTCCTGGAGGATAAATGCATCTGATAGCGGAGAATCAGTATTGTATGCAAAAAAATTTTTTGCATGAGAAGATACCAAAATAAACATTTACAAACTCACCCTGATGTTTTCTAAATCTTTTCAGTTTGCAAACTGAGGCTTTTATCAGTTGACACCCCTGACAATCCCTGCTAAGATTAGCATACACTTCATAATTCATTTCGGCCAATCAGGGATAAAGCATATACATTTGTATCATACTCTGGAGTTCCTGTGTTGCAAAGCAGCCTGGGATATGTAGTTTCTTTCTCTATAACCTTGTGTTCAGATTCAGTTGTAAGCTCAGACCCCACCCAACCCTGTTATTCCATCCTGCAGCAAGTACTTTCTTTGAAAGTCCAAACTCCATACCTAGCTGCATTTCTTCTGCATACTTGGTTATGTAAGCTTCCTGTGGGTGTGCAAAGCTGGAATTTACTTTCCTGCCAATAACTTTGTAAGTACACTGAACATATCTACAGTAAATAAAACCTCTTTTTCTGATAATCACTGCCTGTTTCTTACCAAACCTTTGAAACAAATGAAACGTGTGTATATATACCTTTAACATAAGGTGTTTTGAGAACAGATAATAATACAGCCTCTATTACATAGTACCTTTTATATGCAATTATAAAGTGGGATGTATCATTTTTTGTTGAGGTGTGAGAACATTTTGATTGCAAACAGTTTCTATCTGCACATTGTGAATGCAGTACCCACTGTCTGAGCTCCCATCAGCAGTAATTAAAAGGTAATAAGGACACATCCTGAAAAAGTAACAAACAAATTCAGTGGGCAAAAGAAAATGGGTTTCTGCAGTAAACAATACATTGGTATAAAATATATATATATATATTTTATTCAAAAGACAATATATGGAAAAACTGATCACAGAGGACTCTTAATTGTATTTCCGTTTTCAGATTTGTCATTCCAGTTAATATAACTGCCAATGTTATATTAATATTTTTATTTAGTTTATATAATAACAAACAACAATTAAAAACATACATAAGCCATTCATGCATTGTAAATATATATTGCATATTTATCGTGACAAATAGCATCAAAAACGTCTAAAATACTTCAGCGGGAGGAAGGAGGAGGAAGAGGTAAGGGAGAGAGACAAAGAAAATATCTCTATCTGGTATACAGATCCTTAAAATTGCCAGTTTAGAATACGTTAAAAAAGGGGACTATCTGTAAAGGCCAATCATTATAAAAATCCCTATTTCTGGTTATAAAGCTTGCCATTTCCGTCCATGATGGAATTTGATCAAGTTTCCATTATTTTAATAGAAGCCACTTGGCTACCAACAAAATCTTAGGATATTAAATATTTACTTTGTGGATACATGGAGTTAATCTCCTGATGTAGTATCATGAATTGAGGATGAAGAGGAATGTCTTTACCAACAATGCTTGAGATCTGTACTTTACACATTTTTTTCAAAATGATTGAACAGTCTCACGTTCCCATCACTTATGTATAGCAGTACCCTGTTGACCACAATTTTTCCAACAAGTAATAGGTTTGTTACCATCGAATCTATTAATCAATTTAGGGATCATGTACCATATTTGGGAAATTTTGAAATATAGTTCTGTATATGAGGCGGATAACTGCCAATGTTATCAGTCAGAAAAACTATAAAGTCTGAAATTAAGAGAAATCTTGTGCTATATACCACTCAAATATGCTGATTCTATGGAGAATAGAAACATGTATTTTATATATACATTGATTGTGTTTTTAATAAATATAAAATTACATTCTAGAACATTATACATGTTTCTCTTTCCACCCATAGGAAATTACAGTGTTTATTTTGGGGAGAGTATGCGGATGGTCTTTGATGTTCTATGACAGTGGTGGGCAACTTAGTTCTATAAGGGCCATCAACCTTCCAGGATTTTTTAATCTCTCTACTTGTGTATTAAGGCAATTTCTGCTCTTGATCATCTGAGTTACTCCGTTTCTTTCAATCAGATTGATCCACTTGTTCTCAGTTAGAGAGAGACTGAAATCCTGGCCTGCAGAACCAAGTTGCCCACAACTGCTCTATGTTATTTATATTCTTCCTCCTGACAATTCTGGATGTCCCTGATTATTTTATTGATATAATATTTGCTTGCACTCTTTTTTTTTTTTTTTTTTCTCAGGTGCTGAGCCAGCTTGAAGCCTGTGGTATTGTGGAAACCATTAATATCAGTGCAGCTGGTTTCCCTATCCGGTATGTGATGAGTCGCTTTTACATTTACTCTTACGTTTGGTCATCTTAATGTCACTGCCTTGTAAATGCGGATCATTCGCTTTAGATATACATGGTAGAACATTTCCAGTAATCTAACCCCAGAACATGTTTTGTAACATAAAAAAAATTGAACGCATGTGTCTGCATTATGTTGAAACTAAGAAATTGTGCAATTATATTTACATACGTTAGTGGGTATTCATGCTTGTTTTATCTCCAAAAGCAATATGTGAATGGATGCATGAATAAAGTATACATTGTGTTGAAATGAATATTTGACATTTAGAACATTAATTCCCAAATGTGTTCACAAGACCCATCAACAGACCAGGATTTGTGCATATCCCTGCCTAATTGTAGGAGAGCTAATTAGTGATTCAGTAATTCTGATTGAGACACCCATGCTCTGGTAAGGATATTACCAAAACCTGTTGGAAAATCTATGGAGGGCAGCTCAGTCCAAAGAGGGCTGCCAATTGTCCAAGATTTCAGCAATTTCTCTTCATGAGCACAAAGCAAATCTCATGAAGTAGCACTAGAAGTGATATTGAGTGTCTGCCTCCCTGGCTCTTTACTAACTTACTAACTAAAAATGTGTAGATGGGAATGAATGTAATGAATGTTATTTAATAAAATATGAATGTAATGTAGGTGATTTTAATAAAAATGTAGGAACAAGTAAAGTATGACATGATCAGATAATGTGAGGGGCAATTCATTTTGGAGATTAGAAGAAATGGGATAGTGATGTATGGAATAAGATTGATATGATACAGGGTTAGAAGAAATACAATATGGGGAATTTAATGAGATGGGTTGTAATGTTGGTGATTTGATTAGATGGGATAAGGTGGTATCTCAGAAACCAGCCAAATATACTATGAACCCCAGTAAAGAAAAAGTGAGAGCAAGGTTCAAACTAAAGGGTATGGTATACATTTCAGTTATTTTTAGATTATATTTTTATTCCTATAATTACAATATTTAAGTCCCATACATGAACAAATCTTCTAAGCATTTCATAAATATTTAAGGCACTCAATAACTTAACTGGGATACATTAAAAGAAAATTCGGCAGCACCGGCACAGCGCTGCCCTTTCTATAAGGAAAACAAAATGATTCTAGTCTTGGTATTTCAAGCAAAATGAAACAAAAAATATCTTTAAAAATTTGCTCTTTTCTTCTGATTCTTTGTAGGATTTCATTTAAAAGCTTTGTCGAACGATATAGGGTTATTGGATCAAGTCAGTCAAGGCTGGAGACCCCGAACCACGTCAATGGCTGCTCACCTACTAAAAAGAGACGAGGTACCAATTAAATTAGCTTTGTTGATTTACTTTACTATGTACAATCAATATTCTATTAAACTGTGGTCATTATACACTTGTTTTTGTAATAGAAACATAGCTGAAACAACTGAATCAATAGGTTGATATAATCTCTTAATTATATCTACCTTAACTTTTTTGTCTTAATCAATACTCAGGATTGCCTTGTTAATCTCACAAACATTACTAAATGTATTTTACTGCTATTGTGTCTGTCACTTTGGTTGGGATTTACGCTTATCTATTGCCCTTTTTGTGAGGTCACACATGATGCCAAACATGATGCCATCCGCATCATAGGAACCGACAGACAAATCCTTCTGGGTTATCTTCAAGAGCAAACACCTGTTGGGGTAGTGGCCTCACTATTACTTTTGCTCTCCTAATATGCTTGGTGTATTTTAATATAAAAGTCTAGACCTCACATTCCCGGCTATAGATTGTCCACGAACAGGGATCAAAATTTGTCGCCTGTCGAAAGGCTAACCCAGAGGGACAGCAGCGTTTTTTTTTTTTTTTTTTTCTGATTTATTCAGAATTGATATATCATGTTAACTTGAGTTAAAATTAACTTGTGTACTTCCCTCTAAACTCCACACTGGGAATCAAATTTGTGGGTAATTCTGTACACAAGTATTTATATTTCTTGAATGATTACCAAGCTAACTGAGCTAAACAATACTCTACAAATAATGTTCACATTAAACTAGGAGAAGCCATATTTTTGTAATAATACAGTACAATATGTTTTATTTCCATTTTTGGTTCTACAGTATATGAAATGATAATCAAACAACAATTTGATAGATATAGGATAGAGTCCGGTTTAACTAACTGGGGCTACTCTCCATACAGAGGATTATGGGACACAGGGTTTTATATATTTATCAAAGGGGCTGTTATTTATTGTTTATTATCTGGTTTGACAAATATAGAATAATACCAAAACACTATTTTACTTTGATAATTATACTTTAGATAAATTCCAGTATTGTTTCCTCATATTAATGTTGCTCTCTATTGTAGCGTTACTGTATAACTTTCTACTTGCTCTCTTGTTCTTGTATTCTGTTTTCACCTTTCTTTTCTTTTTGCCTCTGTCACCAGTTACTGCTCCCTCTCTCTAAGGACTTCCCCTGCTACTGCCATTTCTTCCCTTTGGCTCTTTCTGTATCTTATGAATGGACCACACATTCATAAAAATACATGTTGTGAGGTAAATGTATTATGTAGTTATGCAATGAGCTGTGTGTGCAAATGTAAAAACAAAACCCTCAATACCCAGTTTTTATTGATATATTTCAGGAGATAGTAGACATTTGAAATGCAATATGACAAGAAACCTACACAATGTTCTCTAGTGAAGTGTTTTGCAAACTATCCCATTGATGGCAGCTGTTTGGGCTGCACAATTGACATATTGGGTCCATAGGACCTCAGAATGATTGCTAAGGCCTATAAGACCCACCCTTGCCTCATGGTCTCTCTCAAGTCACCATGTAGGGTGATTTTCCCATAGAACTCTCACTAAATAGACCCCCAGTGCTTCATAGAAGTCAATTTGGAAAACATGGCTCTATCATATAGTTACAATGTCAAGACAGAATCCATTCACCAGGATTACATTTATAAGATAACAAAACATGACAAGTGCTTATTGTTCCACTATATTCTTCAGATTTACAAGTACAGACGATCCCTGTGTTACAGACAAGATACGTTCCTGAGAACGTCTTTAGGTTGGGTAACATAATCATAATAACAATACTATAATGACTCATATATGGGAGTAGAATACAGTGAAATAATGTAGTAATAATAATAATACTAAGCCCCCTGTACTGTAATAATAAGTTAAACTATTATGCTCTTTCTTTTAATTCAAAAACACAGAACATAAGAACAAATACATACAAAAAGCCTTGGGAGTCCTATCTTAAGTACGGGTCGTCTTTAACCTGGGAACCACCGGTTTCCTGTGCTGGTTTAGAGCATGTGAATTCTATTTATAAAACTTCTGGATAATTTTTGTAACGGTTATAAAAACATGATGCTTAATAATTGCTACACATCCATACTGAGATTAACTATTTCAGTTGTGCTTTGGAATATATTCGATCTAACTTAGTTCTGTGTGAGCGTTACTTTTTACCACTTGCTCATGCATTGAAGTGCACTGTTATCTGATTTTATGCTATACATAAGTAATGTCTGATTATAGCAATTTATGTAATAAACCCTTTCTACTCGGCTACAAGATGTGTGGTAGGAGGATTTCAAGGTTAAATATTTAATCCCTGCTTTTGCAATAATTTCAGGACCTCTTTCAAACCGCACTAACTGAGCTATAAAACAGTGCAGAGAAATCAGTCACTCCTACCTAGACTGTCTGATTGTGGCTACTACGCCTGTAAAGGGAACATTACACGCAGGGTTTTGTGGCACAAAGGTTAAAATAAAGATTAAAAGTGTTTATGCATTCTAGCCAAATATGTGAGTCCTATTAAATGTAGAAGCTGTTTATACTTGCAGGTTCGGAGTCCGTGGAGGAGAGAGAAGAATTCCGGGTTATGACAGAAAATATCCTTAATATCGTTTTACCTAAACTACAGACTGAATCCTTACCTAGTAACACATTAGTGCACTGCGGCACCACCAAAGTCTTCATGACTCATTCTATGGTAAGAAATGTCAGTGGCTGCTTGTGAGTAAATCATTTGTACTATAGTGTAGATATTCGCTACTTAATTAAGTGTTGCTTTAGATTATTTATTTATTATCCTGAATTTAGATTTAAATTCTAAATTTAAAGATACAAGCAAACATAATTGTGATTGGTTGTAATTTAAAAATCTATATATTTGCCTTAAAGGTATATGAAAGTGAGCTGGGTTATTAATGCATCTGATAGAGGAGAATTGATAGTGTCTAAAAAACATTGCATGAAAAAGTTCCAAAGTAAACCGTTAAAATGTTAGCCTGAAGTTTGCTGATTTTTTTGCATTTGCAAAGAGCTTTGTCTCAATGTTGACACCCCCTGAAATTCCCAGGGATACTTGGCATAACTTATACAATGTTTCTTTTTTGCCTGTGTATTGTGCAGACATGCTCAGTTAGCCCCTGTAGTCTGCCCTACTGTGGGAAGTCACATGATTTCAGACACTTTGCTTTCCTTTAGACGATTAGCATGCGCATGTGCTGCATATTGGATCTCATTAAAAATCAGATATCCAATATGTAAATCTCATTTGCCGGGGGTGTCTACATCACGCCCAGCACATTTTTTTTCTTTTCTGCAAAACATGTTTGCATTTTTTGGCTAGGTGGGTTATGATGCATTCTACAGCATGCATTCATAACCCGTCTCACTTTCATATACCTTTAATGTAATGTAGAATGTAACTGTTTTATGTACAAATTAAGGGGAAAATCCAACCTCTGAGTTAATAGCCTTCTCAACAGCCAGAGGGTAAAGAAAATAGACATGCTCCATTATAAATGTGTATAGTAACACAGACGTAATTAATTCTATGTGCCACTATTATCATTTTTCAACCGGACACACTCTTCTTCATTATAACTCCTAATTAATTGCTGCTGATAAATCCATTAGCTCTGAAATTGAAGTTGAATGTTACAGTTTTTGGAGCAGGGAAAAAGTCATAAACCTAGTTTTATAATAATAATTAAAAAAAAATTTGAATGCCCCTGCTGGACCCTGGATGCCAATATACTTTATTTCATGTGTAATTTCTGTGTTATATCGATCCCGGCAATCAATGTGTTAATACATATACTGTAACTCGCATGTAATCAAATATAATATTTTCGGCTTTATCAATATTGCAAGATTTCAGGAATGTGGGTCCGATCATAACTCGTAATTGAAGCCCGTAGGACTTTGAATTCCAAACTCCAGTTTTCATTCACGTAATGATGACGATCTCTGTTTCCATTGGCCGTTTCTAACTCCGGAGTTACTGCCTTGCGTAATTGATCATGTTCAAGCTCAGAAATGCTACGTATGATCGCATGGTTAACGATGTGTGATATTGGGCCGGGACTTGCGGGTTCTGCCAATTGTATAGCACCATAAGTCGCGGGCTCGCAGCAGGCCCGCAGACTTGCGGCCTACATCCCAAGACTTGCGGAGGCTGAATTGAATGAGGCTCATTGTGTTTATTTTCTTTCTCGTACATCATGCCCATTCCGAAGTGTAGTTATTCAAAAATAATATTGGAAAAAAAACTAAATAAGTACTGGAGCAGTCACAGCTATTGTTCTATAGTGTTGTTGAGTCACTTTTGTTTTCCTTATGTAGATAGAGCTACTTGAAGAGAGGAGGGCAGTGGCTCTCTCCAGGAAAGCCTTCTGTATCCAGTGTTGCTGGAGGCGATACAGACAAAGAAAGCTGGCGAAGCAGAGGTGGGCAGCCACTACCATCCAGGCAGGTAATGCCAGTTCTATATTTTATTTACCCGAATTTGTTTCAGTCACTCGCAAATCATATAGAAGTAAGGGAAGTAAATATAATTCTGCCACTATATACAGTATATCCCATGTACGCATTAATTTGGATTATGGAGTACAATTTTGGGCACAACTTCATGGTGGGACTAAGCTACTAATAAATACTAACCAAATGTAAACTAAACAAATAAAAACTTTTGTCTAGAAAAAAGGCACTTAAGAAAGGATATTATTACTTTATATAAATAGATCCAGGGCCAATAAAAGGCTGTCATGGGAGCTTTTTGTGCCAAGAGGTTTTCAACTGACAAGACAACATCCTTTGAGGTTAGAAGTAAAAAGATTTCACCTAAGGGAAAATAAAAGGGTTCTTCACAGTGAGGGTGATAAAAAACTGCGGAATTCTTTACCAAAGGAGTTTGTGACAACATATTCCATAGATAACTTTAAAAAGGGGTTGAATATAATTTTTAATAATCTCATATGCACTTTTTATGTTGGTTGACCAGAAGAAAAAAAAAAAACAGGTATTTTTCCAGGCATTAATAAGATTTTCAGTATTTGGGGGTCAGAAAGGATTTTTTTTCCTGTTATAAGACAACTCACAGTAATTCAATGGGGTTTTTATTAGACTTCCTCTGAATCAATTAACTAATAACAATAGGTTTACATATTACAAGGGTCAGAGATCTAAACAGGGTGATCTTGATAGACTAATCTTTTTTTTTTTCTTCCTTCTTTTTTCCCCTTTTTTTCAACCTCAATTACTATGTTAGCAGTTCATAATGCAAATGAAATAATTATTTATTAAGGTAAAGGTTAAATAAAGCCTAGAAACAACACAGCAATAAAGTTAAAATGGGGAGATGGAAGTACCATACTGATAAAACAATCAGGTAAAGGAATCCTTAAATATATCTAAGTATAGTATAGATGATAAAATGTCATCCTGTATATCGTCTTAAAGCAATGTCTTATATAATGCTAAAATATAACGGTATGGTAACTCAAAAAGTGACATCAAGGTAAGTATATGTCTGGATAGATAATGCTGGTAATAGATAAATGAATAATCCTCATATGTAGCAGATTCTGCAAATCACTGGATTATTAGGGGTGTAGGAAAAGCACTGATATAAAAAGAAGAGGGCTAATGTGTAGGAACCTATATAATCCAAATATGCAAAAAAGGAGATGATAATTACAAATATACCCTGAAAAACGGCTCAAGGCAGCAATATAAAGACAGACATCTGCTAGTCCATCTAGACATCATGAAGCGCAATACTTGCGGTTTCAACCAAGCCGAGATGGCAAGAAAGTAGAGCTCCTCTGAGGTGTAAGGTCCTTCACATCGCCCCCAAAGTTCATAATGCACATAAACATGATATAAAAATTAAATATTTATATTCCCTGTTTTTCAATTAAAGAGACATATTTACCAAATTATACAACTAAATTTGATGATAAGCAAAATGTTTCTGTAAGATTTTATTCTCTACTTGAGACTATTGCTAATTGCTTTAGTTCAGCAGCTCACTTAACATTTTAGTAAATTGTTTGGCTTTATTTGATTTTTTTGTTAATTTTACATGGAATTAAATAATCTGGTTGCCATAAAGTTGTTAATATTTATTGAAGTCCCCTTTTGGGGAAAAAGTGCTATATACATTCATAATAATAATAATTGCTTCTGCATGTCTTGACAATACACTTTTGTTTGCATTCCCTCACAGACGTCCGACGGTGGTTAACAAAGAAGTACATTGAAAGGCTTCATAAATCTGCAACGGTTATCAAGAGAATATGGAAGAAATGGAAAGTAAGAAATGATATGTTTACTGCAGATATGTATTATATCCTATAATGAATTATGGTATGAGAGAAGGCTTAAATCGAAGCCTCAGTTACCTAAATTTAAATTCTTTGGATTCCCCAACCTTTTAAAACAGACATGTCCATCTGCCGACATGGAGGGCCAGAGCAATACCACATTTTCAAAAAGATTTTTGTGTTTTTGTTTCTTTGTTTTTTATGCAGGGTGGGTAACCTGGAGCATGTTCATTTTGGAGATGCATGGGGTTGTAAAACTATATAGCCCCTTATCCTACAGAGAATGCTCCAGGTTAGCCACTCTGCCAAATTAATGCTGCGTACATTGAAACTGATTTTCTATGCAGTAGTGCTCAGGACAATGACAGTTGTTGAGTGGTACAGCAGCAGCAATTAAATTAAATAAACTGTGTTTTTAAATTATATTTTCTGGATAAAGCTTTGAATTACTGCTATTTGTATTCATTAAAAATGCATGTGCAAATAGCAGTAATTCAAGCTTTTTTTCCAGAAAATATAATTTAAAAACACACTACTGAAAGGAAGAAAAATGTAAACGGAGATCTTATTAATTAGGTAGAGTGTCTAACCTGGAGCGTGCTCTTTTGGGGTAAGTGGGCTATAGATACAATCCCAATCCCATAACCCCATGCATCTCCAAAATTAGCATGCTCCAGGTTACCCACCCTGCCTAATTAATTTTTTTTCAGTTTAAATGCTTTTCTTCTCAGTGCTCAAGACAATGGGACAGTTGTGAGTGGTACAGCAGCAGCAAATAATGGAGTAAACTGTTTGTTTAAATTATATTTTCTAGATAAAGCTATGATTTACTGCTGTTTGCACATGCATTTTTTAATGTTAATTAATGGTAATTAACTAAAATAGATTTAACATGAAAAGTGCCTAGTCTGGTCCTTTGCTTGCTTATAATCCTGTTTGACCTTCATACATTATTATTGCATTAAACCTATTGCACAAGGTTTGACCTCTGCTGCTTTCACTGCTGTATGTGTATGTGGTAGGATTTTGGCCGTTAGTGCGTTCATCTCCGCCAGAACAGAGCTGTAAGTGCAATCCTATGATATTGCCCTCCTATTTGCAAGAGCCTTTTTTCCAATTTTTGGGACCTAGCCCAGCAGCATATTGATCTAAAAATGGCCCAACACACCCCTACACTAATCAAGAACATACTAGAAATATTAATTTGCATATTGGAGCTGCACCGTCAATATTGTAAGGCAAAAATTATTTGCCATACCTTAAAAAATTCCCTATATTCTCTACTTCCTGTTTTTAATACTCTTTAAAAAGAACCCAACCTCTAAGTGACAGGGTGCCAATGGAAAAAAAATCTGACTCCCCACCTGCATTAAACAAACCATTTTGGTAGTGGCATCTTATTGTGAGGTAGGATTATATAATTGTCAGTCTCACTAGAGCTACAATACCATCTTTTTTTGTTATTTAAGGAAAAGATGGAAGCCTTAGCTGCTGTGGAGCTGGATGATTCACAAGATCTGGAAAGTATGGATATATCTTTGTCAGGATCTCCACAGAAAGGAGGTGACCCATCCAAGCATAATCATCTCCTGGACAAGCCATGGGCTCAGAGTACAATATTCCAGTCCTGGATCCTTGGGCTCGTCCTGTCAAGAGCACCACCCATTAGGAAGACCATCTTAGCTGATGGGTTTAATAGAGACCTTTATATCCTGACTTGTTTGAATGTGCTGAATCGAAACAACGGCTACAAGGTAGAAGCTAATAGAGCAGAACATGGCATCACCTCCATCAGGGCACTACCACAGGTAATAGATTACTTTATTTTATAATATCTAGTGCAGTGTTTCCTAAGCCTGGTCCTTAAGATCCTCACAATTGAGGAGATTCTGACTTAAGCACAGGTGGCTTATTTTAAAATTCCCAATTTACTCATGTACACAATTACCCAAGCAAGGATATCAACAAATCCTGGTCTGTTGCTCTGTGTTATAGACAGAGTTAGTAATTCCTGTTTTAGATATAACTATATACTCAGATCATTTAAACAAAGCTCACACAAGCAGTCTTGGTTGAAAGACACGTATGATGAATGTTCATCATATCTTGATTACTCTACCACGTTTCATTTTCTCTTCTGTGCCATGGGTAGAAGTATCGGATAGATAATGTTTTCATGAAAAAGCAAAAACTATCATCTAGTTTTATATTTAGTAATACTTTTTTAAAGATAGGATGCAGAATACTTCCTTTGGTTTGTGTAAGTTATATTCTAAGCTCTAGCTTAAGCATAAACCTTTTTAGTATATTACAAAAAAACACAATGAAACCATGAGTTCTCAATTGATAGAATTTTTAATGGATACTGTACACATAATACTATACACATATATATTACCTTGCTAATGCTAATTGGCAGTACAATAGTATGGAGGACGCTTTGCTGCTGAAAACACAGGTTGCAAGCTACATCTGGAGATGGTTAGATTGTTGCTTAGGTGTGGGATCAGGGGCACTTGACTGATTTCTTCAACTAATCAATACCAGTCAATTCACAGAAATAAAGCACTCATGAAATCTGATCCATTAGGTGGTGAACTCCTGTAAAACGTGACTGAAGTGCAAAACATTTAACACCGTTGAGAATAGCTGTTTTTCAGATGATGACCAATTGTGTCATATCATTGGTGACTAAAGAGCACGTATGTTAATCCAGATCAGCCCCCAAAATGTCTCTAATTACAAGATCCAAAACGGTGTTTGTTGGTACAGCCCATTCAAGCCAAATTAAACTAGACTGTAATTCACTATTGAGAAATTTCTGACTTGAGTAGAGACACCCGAGTAACAACCGTTGGAGAGATCTCGCCTCACTAATGATAGAAGTGGACGTTTGACCTACATAGAAAATCACTGGTACCAGACATGTTTTGCAGTTACTAGTATAGAAGTTCTCAACTTAACCCAATATCTTCCATATGTTTCCATATTCTTTATTCTCTCTTATCTGTTTCTCAATAGGGATCGATCAAGTTTCACTACAAGAGGTCTCCACTTCACTTTGCAAACATATGTCCAGATGCCTTAAACAGTGGGATAAATGGATTCAACGAGATTTTGCTGGAAAAAGCTAAATGAATGAACTTTTTTTTATCAAGCAGTGCTTGTTTGCCTTATACTGTATCATTTGTAAAATGCACTTTTTCCTTTCTCCAGTGATACCTGACCTGCCTTGTATTTTAAACCAAACGTTACAGTATTCTTATTTTATTTGTATATTTGCAGTATATAGAGCAGTGTTTTTCAAACTGGTCCCCAGAAAAAGCTATACAGGGTAGGATTGGAAATAGATGAGAGGACTAGAATAACCATCACATTTAGCAACTCATTTGGGTCCTATTATCTCATTAATTTCAAAGCATGTTTTAAGTATTACAATTAATTTCTTACATAGAGAATAAATGACTGAAGTCCAATAATATTATATTTTATCCTGCATTTCTGCAAATGGTTTACAGAAGTGTTTCATTTTATTTACTCAGCTCTTGTATTCGGTGCTCTGCTCCAACACTAGTTTTAAACAATCCACAAAGCATGTTATTCAGTTTTTTATTAAGTGGACCTATCATGTTGAGATTAGTGGTTCAGTTTTTTAGAGCTATGGCTATAATTAGTTTTAATGCCTTTTAAAAAAAAAATCTCAAAAATGACTATTCCACTTTATCAAATACATAAAAGAAATGATAAATTCACCCAAACATAGCACTGGTATCTAACTCGTGTAATATATACAAAACCATCTTTGTTACAGTGACGTCTTATAAATAATGTAAAGTCTCTGGTGGAGGGTCACTAATATTCACAACAAAGTGCACAGCTGGTGCTGGAGAAGCTTTTGTGAAAAATGGCCGATGGTGGAGCACTGGCTACTCAAACCAGCAAATATATGTTTGTTGTAGGATAGAAAGTAAGATGCATGGACTTCAGTTCAGTGTCTGTTCTTCTAAAAACTATTGTGTGATTTAAAATATGCTTTTTTTTTTTAATTCATGGACCTGGGACTTTAGTGTTTGCTGAAGGCAAGTTTTAGGATCACTGTAGAACACCTAATGAGATAACACTACAAACCGATGTTAAAGGGACACAGCAAAGGTTCCAGTATAGTATGACAAGTACACATATATAAATATAAATGCAACTGGTTGATGTTAAAACAAATTTGAGACAAAATGTTAGATAAGTCAGCTTGAAAGTTAGGTATTTTAAAAGGACATGGAACAACACATTTTTTTCTCAAGCATATAAAAGAGCATATTTTGGACATAAAACCTGTTTACATATCATTGAAACTAACAGGAAAGGCTTGATTCCCAAACCTCTCTTTAGGCACCCCCAGACAGGTCAGGATTTTTTTTTTAAGTGTATGAAAACAGGTAAGGAAATTGGCATGGAGCCTCTGATTGTCTTGGTTCAAACCCTGTTAAATCGAAATTCTGACCTTTCTGGAGGGGTTTGAGGAGAGGGTTGGGAACTACTGCTGAACCTGTTGATCTCATTGGCTTGCAGAGAGCATTTAAATTACTAAATTACGTTTTTTGCTCAGAGATCGTTATTCGAAAGAAAAAACAAGTGACCTGTGATCAAATAACCTTTCTTATGCAACAAAGAAAAACAATCTTTCCATGTACCTTTAAGCACCAATTTACATGTAAATGTCCCCTAATAACTATCTCATTTGATTAATTATCTGGCAGTGGAGAGAGTTTTAATTAATTTATGATTAAAATACTCTATGCTCAAACGCCATTATCAAACACCTTCACTCAAAATTGTTAATGACATTTATATGTGCACTGGCACCTTTGTTGTGTCACTTCATCTACCTCTGACTCGATGCATAGCTGCCAGAAAACCTTTCCTTTAAATGTATGGAGATCATGGGTCTTTAATACTCCCTGGCCTAAATCCATTGGGTATATATTATGTACAGATTACAATCATTGCATTATGATCTACAGTAATTATACACATGGGGAAATATTGCACTAAGACAAATGTGTGTGTATAAGCCATCTGAGGTTGGAAATTTTAATTGCAAGCCATTCAAATTTGTTTCATAAAGGGATATTTTTGTTTTATCATTCCAAAAACACTAGTTATGAACTACATTTAAAGTTGATGCTTTATATATATATATATATATATATATATATATATATATATATATATATATATATATATATATATAATGTATATATATGTTGCTCTTTACTAAATATTAAATTCATTTTATGGATATCTATATATAAAAAAAAATGTAATTATGTGATATTTATCAGTAGTGTTGTCTAAAAAAACAAAACAAAAAATAAATGCTATTTGGTATGATCTGTATTTGTCAAGTCAATACAATATGCATTAGCAATATGAAAATGTGCCTCTATTTTAGGAAAATCCTTATATTTGGTGAGGTATTACATTAGTAGCTGTGTAAGCCAACAGCCCCCTCGCTGTGGTGAAGAGACTTGTGTAACTCAATGAAGCTGTGAGTTATACCATGTAGGGTCATTCAAGATGGGCGGGTCATAGCAGTCCACTGGAGAAATAATTGGCAACCCACTCCTGTATCTTTGCCATGAAACCCTTAAGGATGAGCACAACCAGACAAAAGATGTGCCTGGTGTGCTGCGGTCCATATGATTCCTGAGAGTTGGACATGACTGAACTACACTCACACACAAGACAATAGCATAAAACTGTTTTTAGATGAAATCTTCATTTTTATAGAAAGTTTCTCTCTTGTTTTGAGTACTTAATGTCTGGTATGGTCTTGTCTAGTGGACATTGGGGGAAGAGGGATGGGGGACAAGAGTGTCATATTTGACACATACCCCTTCTCTCACGTATGCTCAGAAACATGCACCTTGCCAACATACTGCAACCTCTGCTCCTGCAGAAATGTAAACACTCCTCTCATACATGCAACCTTCACCAAAGTACCATGGCTGCTTCCAGGGTCCAGAAAATACATCAACATTATTTTTCCTAAATAAGACTATATTACATTTTTTCCTGTCTAATTATGCTCATAGTTCCACATTTTTTACATTATACAGTGTTCATTTAACTTGACAACAGACAATTCAAGGTGGTATCAGCTGGTTTAGACTTGGTTTGTATGTAAATATCTGCTTTAACTTTTAGTGGATAATAAACACAGTCCTGAGAAGGTTGTATAATAACTTAATCACTACAAAATATTAAATGGTGAAATTATTTCTGACCGTATCAGAGTATGATTTGAAGAACAAACACACACTGACCTCTTTTTATACACCTGATAACTTCACAAAATGAAGAAAATAGTCTATATCTAGACATTTATATTAACACTATCTTCAAATAGTTTACTACAAATCACTTGATAAATAAGCTGTAAATTTACACACCATCTTAAAAACATTAATTTAGCAACACTTCATGATAGTATGAGACACATTTACAGAAAGTATATATATAATATCCTATGTATAATTGTGGATCTGCGGGGTTGTTCGTAGCGTTTGCGGTGTTGGTCACACTTTGCGAGCCTTGCGAAGCCAAGGTGGTATTGCTTTTACACCCGGGCAGAAACGCTTTTACACCCGGGCAGAAACGCTTTTACACCCGGGCAGTAACACTAATCACAAGGCCTTTAAAGTACACGGGGTGGAGAGGCTCGCAATGAGTGCCAAAAGGCGCTCATTGAGAGCCACACGATGAGAGACAAAGGCGATCAGCAAGGGGCTCACGATGAATGCTGTATTTGCTGAAGCGCGAGCCCTATAAAGTACACTGGGGGAGAGGCTCGCAATGAGCGCCGAAGGTGCTCAAAGGGGCAAAATCATCACATTGTGTGGCAAACAGCATTTCCAGTTTGACCATTTTATTCCTGTCATTTTTGACGGGCAATTTCCTAGTTCTAATTATAAAGAAAAGAAAACTTTAACCCAAAAACTGGATGAACTGTTTTTTTGTTTTTAAGGGACTCTATTACACCAAAATAAAGATTTTTTTTTTTTTTTAGGTTATTCCTAAAGAAAAATTGTCTTTCTGTTGTGCTATACATAAAGAGAAACAATCCTGGAAAATTCCATTTGTTTGTTTTTTGCATTTATATGTAAATGAGCATATCACAAATATGAATCAGCTGCTTTGATGTGCATAATTAGAAATAAAGATTTTTTTATCCACTATAGAGGCAGACAAGCAAAGTCCCCCAATGTTATCTGGAATTAGACCCCACTCCCACCCTTTTCAAGTACTCAAGTAATCGCATACTGAACCACAAAATCTAAATACTTAAGAAATATAATTTATTGTAGAGAAAAACTGCTAGTACAATATATAACCAGGTTTTAATGTTCTTTAAATGGAAAGCAGGTCCAACATCACAGATACATAATCAAAGACAATAATACTTTCCGTGTTGAGGACAGACAGACAGTCCTTGCGCTGTCACAGACTAAGAGATAAGAGGCCAACGGTAACGAAAGCAGCGGGAAGCTGACTATATAACCTCGCAGGAGTTGGATCTGTCTGATATGAGTCTCATACCTCATGTGATTTGAGGTCTCTCGAGGTTAGAGTCAATTTTATTCTTGGTATAAATCAACCTGGTCACACCAAGTGATCTGTACCTGGTGTTTGTATACTACCCCCCAGCCGTCTTCATTTATGTAGAAACTTGGAGCAAGGACCAAAATGGAAGAAAAAAAAAATACAACCAGTAAGAAGTTACCAAGATTTCAGAATGATGTGTATGACTTACTGTTCAAAAAGTGTTCTTTGGAAAAAATACATATTATTTGCTGAATTAAATATACAAAATAAACCAGCATATCATTAACATGTGTCTGACTCTAGATTCTTGTTCCTACTCACAAAAGTGGTTGAAACTGCTATACATCTGTACCCATAATATGATTTTGGAGATGTTGGGGTGCTCTACTTCTTTCAAAAGGCCTATCTATAACTTTATATCTAAGGCTCGCCCAGTATTAGTCCTTGATGCGCTGACCCATACCACATTTTCAGGATATTCATATGTTCACACATTTAAGTAAATCAAATTAATCCACCTGTACTCAAGCAAGATATACTTAAAAATGGTTCTGCACTACCTCAGGTGGACAAGCCTGCCCTATATTGAGCAATTTGAAAATGGCTTTGCTTATTCAAACAAGAAACCTTTTTTAGCTCTTTGTGATGTATTATAGCATTTAAGCATGTGTATGTGTGCATGTGTTATAAAAGATTCAAGCAACTTTAATAATTCGGGATATACCACAAAGTTAACAACAGCGATAATAAAATTATACATCCATATATGTTATTTAGGATAGTATCACTGATGCTAGGAGTATAAAAGGACAATCCTATAGAAGGGATACGGAAATGACGGGGCAATAAAATTTGAAGCCATGGGAATGCTGTTTGACACACAATGTCAAGATTTTTGTACTCTGAGGAACTTCGGCGCTCATTGTGAGTTTCTCGTGTACTTTTGCTCCTCTGAACACCTTTGTCACACATCAGAAAGAGAGATATATATTTATCTATATTTAGTTAACTAATAATTAATGAATTAGTTCGTGAATAAATTAATATACTTTACCTATTTGTAATTAATATATCCAGCAATCAATAGCCTGAAGAGCTAACAATCTGTTTGTATTTTCCAGCAGCATACAATGTACAGGTTGTGTGTTGGTGCCCTGATGATAAAGCGTAATGAATGTCCCAACTGTGCATTAGAAATAGGCTGCGTGCGCGAGGGAAAGGCGTTGGTTTAGTTGTGTAAAGCACCATTGTAGATTCGTAATGTTATTAATGTGTTACACGGCTCGCAAACATTTTCCGTCATTTGTAATGGTGTATTTTGTATGTTCCTGTGTGAAAGTGCTACGCGTTTGCCAGTGTTTTGCAATGTCCGGGGTCGTATAGCATCGTTTTAATTTTTTAGGCCCCCATTTTTTCTCTCGCTTAGGTTATTTTTGAGTGCCGAAACTCGTCCAAACTCGTGGCCATTTTTTCTCTCGCTTTTGCGATTTTCAAGTGCCTAAACTCGTCAAAATTGCCTTAAATCCGCGTTCCACCTCACTCCCGGATGTCCTGGCTGTTCCCCTATGCGGGGTGTGATGTTTGTGTAGCTTTTTTGTGTATTTATTGTGTTTTTATTGTTTTGAGGTTTTTGCAGTTCGGCCGTTAACCTCGTATTTTTCCTATTTCGTATATATATTTTTTTCAAAGTCCTGCGTTTGTCAACTGCTTGCAGGCTGGCGATCCCGCGTTTACTAAGTGTTTGGTAGCCAAGTCCCACGTGTTTCATTACCTTCAGTGCTCGCCTCGCAGGCAATGAGCGCCTTTGGCGCTGCGAGATCTAGTGCCTTTACGGCTTGCCTCACTATGAGAGGCTCGCAGGCAATGAGTGCCTTTGGCGCTCATCGCCTAAGTGCTCCTCGTTAACAGCTGGCCTCGCAAGCGATTAGGGCCTTTGGCGCACATCGCCTAACTTGTACGCACCATGCAAAGCATGAAGACGTCTCGTAGTTTGACAACTATTATATGTGATACCACCATAGTCAGTTCACTATATAGAGGTTCTATTACCAATACCTTATTTGAAAGATATTCCTCATAAGAAGCAAGAACCTGCTTAATCATAGGAATACTACCCAAATACTAATAACACTTAAAAACACTATATATAACTATACACTATATACAAAAATTACATTGCAGACTAGGAGAATATGCAAATTAGGAGTCTGTATAAGAAATTACCCAGGCAAGTTTAACAGTGCCAAAATATATGCAACATGTTCCCAACAGTATCAGATACGCATATACTTGAGATTCTGGGAGTTGGTTTTACTTGTTTATAGAGCACACACTGCCTCTTGAACCTCTCCTATTGCTTCTCCTTCCACCCAGTGTACAGCACTGGCCCTCCGACGGTCCATTTCACCCTGCCTAGGGCTTACTCATGGGGTATATGCGTATATATGACATTGTTGGGAACATACTGCATATATTGTGGCATGGTTAAACCTGCCTGGGTAATTTCTGATACAGACTCCTAATTTGCATATTGTCCTAGTCTGCAGTGTAATTTTTGTATATAGTGTTTTTAAGTGTGATTAGTATTTGGGTAGTATTCCTATGATCAAACAGGTTCTGGTTTCCTACGAGGAATATCTTTCAAATAAGGGAGTGGTAGTAGAACATACCTCTATATAATGAACTAACTATGGTAGTATTACTTATAATTAGGGGAATTTGCTTTGGTCAAACCATTGTATCCCTTCTATAGGTTTGCTTTTTTATATTCCTAGCATCAGTAATACTATCCTAAATAACATATATGGATATACAGTGCCTTGCAAAAGTATTCCCCCCCCTCTTGACTTTTTACCTATTTTGTTACATTACAGCCTCAAGTTCAATGTTTTGTTAATCTGAATTGTATGTGATGGATCAGAACACACTAGTCTAAGTTGGTGAAGTGAAATGAGAAAAATATATACATAAAACTATTTTTTAGAAATAGAAAACAGAAAATTTGCATGTGCGTATGTATTTACCCCCTTTGTTATGAAGCCCATAAAAAGCTCTGGTGCAACCAATTACCTTCAGAAGTCACATGAGTGAAATGATGTCCATCTGTGTGCAATCTAAGTGTCACATTATCTGTCATTACTTATACACACCTTTTTTGAAAGGCCCCAGAGGCTGCAACACCTAAGCAAGAGGAACCACTTACCAAATACTGCCATGAAGACCAAGAAACTCTCCAAATAAGGAAGGGACAATGTTGTTGAGAAGTGCAAGTCAGGGAAACATGTAAATGTGTTAGAATGGCCTAGTCAAAGCCCAGACCTCAATCCAATAGAAAATCTGTGGTCAGACTTAAGGATTGCTGTTCACAAGCACAAACCATCCAACTTGAAGGCGCTGGAGCAGTTTTGCAAGGAGGAATGGACAAAACCACCAGTGGTAAGATGTGGCAAGCTCATAGAGACTTATCCAAAGCGACTTGGAGCTGTGATTGCTGCAAAAGGTGGCTCTACAAAGTATTGAATTTATGGGGTGAATATTTATGCACATTGACTTTTTCTGTTATTTTGTCCTAATTTTAATTTGCTCCACAGTAAAAAAATAAAAAAAAAATCTTCAAAGTTGTGGGCATGTTCTGTAAATTAAATGATGCAAATCCTCAAACAATCCATGTTAATTCCAGGTTGTGAGGCAACAAAACATGAAAAATGCCAAGTGGGTAAATACTTTTGCAAGGCACTGTATAATTTTTATTATCGCCGTTGTTAACCTTGTGGTATATCTCAAATTATTAAAGTTGCTTGATGACTATAGGGGTTAGGCACCAGGGATTTTTAGGAACCATTTGCTGTATTATAAAAGATTCAGCCTAGTATCAGCTAGGCCCATATGGAAGGGATGAAGTGGTATAGTATTCTGAGATATCAAATCAGCCAACATAGGGATGGCATTATCCAGGTAAAAACAAATTGAAGAGATCTTCAGATCAGGTCAATATTATCCAGTTCTTGACATCACCCATAGCTTATAATTAACACCGGCCTTTCAATAAAATTAACAACATGCATTGTATTTCTTTCAGTAACCAATATTAAAGGACCACTGTAATGGGCTAACTACATGTGCTAACATTCACCCACAACAAGTTCAATGTGAGGAGTTTTGTCTGAAAATGTAGTAGCTGCCTGCTAGACAAAGGGCCCTATTACATTGTTAAAACCACAATTACAGAAGCACGTAATGTAGCCCGCAAAAGTTACTTATATTTAATTGGCCTCCTCTAGCTACCCGCAATCTATTTGCAAGCTACATGCTGAAAATTCCTAAGGGTTGTAAAGATCAGAACTGCGACCCATCTAAGCCTTTGATCTTTCAAGACGGCAAATGTTACAATCACTCAAATCACGATTTAATTGCAACAATTCCACAAGCCCGCAATAGTAATAATAATCTTCATTAGCTACAGACTTGCTATGTTAAAGCAATTTTCCTGGGTAACAAGCCTTCATTGTGGACACAAACTAAGAATAACTGTTTATTCTCTTACTCGAGAATTGCCCGTCAAAAAATGACGGCAATGAAATTGTAAGGTAGCTAATGCTGTTTGGTGTATAATAATGAAATATATAATACATTAATAAATGAATATACTTTACCTATTTTGAAGCATTGTGTTGAAGAGCTGGCAATCTGTTTTTATGTTGCTGCAGCATTAGTGGTGTTGAGCTGCTGTGTAAGCGTGCTGAATGTGTGCAGTGTAATAGTGTGCGTGCGCAAGACCAAACCGTTAGCGTAGTTGTGTACTTCCGCATTGTCGTAAAATGGCGGGTAATGTGTGGTATGCGTCTTAGCGGAATATCCGTAGGTCGTTTGTGGTGTTTTGCGTGTTGTAGCCTCGTTTTCGTTTTGTTCGCCGGCCATTTTTTCTCTTGCTTAGAGAAATTTTTAGTGTCTAAACTCTTTTATTTTGAGTTAAATGAAGGTGTAAGTTGCTTTTTTGAGGTCCTGGATGCTCCCTCTTGCTGTAGGTAAGCTTTTTTATGTATGTGCTGTGTGTATGTATTGTGTTTTTAATTTTTTCACGTTCACAGGTTGCAGACGATTTTTGCGAGATCGTAATTTGTGTTAACGTGTCTCGTATGTTTTTTGCGTTACGTGAAGTTTGCAAGTGTCGCAGATGCTGGCAAGGAGCGCCTGCGGCGCTCCTTGCCAGCAACTGCGACCCTCGCTTCGAGCCCGCAAGCGTGAGAAACGGCTCTAGCTGGCTCGCCTGCTCACAACTATATATGTAATATTGTTCATAAAATCCTTTAGACCCGTTTCTCCACTAACTCCACCATAATAACCTTAGCAGCATTTTTGTAATCACAAACATTCCAGTAATTTATTACAATTGCTGCCTGTGAATCTAAAAAAGAACTAATAATTAAGATCACAGAAAAAAAAAATATTCATAATAAGTTGGTATTAGAAGAGGATTTCAGAGGTTCCAAATATGGTATATTTTAAAACTGTAGGCAAATCTTTATCAAATGTATTTTATTTAAAAATCGCATTCTTATTGCAAACTTACAATGAAGTTTGTATCTCTTACCTGTCAGTTACCAATTCTAATATACCCACCAAGCACTGTCATTTCTGCCTTCTAGCGGATTGTAAATAATGCCCAACTGCCAGTGTAAGTATACTGTAAGTTAATGCATTTTTAGATCATTCCATATACTTTGTTCCAAATATGGTATAATTTATAGATATTACCACCACTGTACTCCCATAACATTGCATATATTTAATTTTTTTTGTTACAATGCACGCTGTGATAACCTTCCTAACAGTGAGGCTGACATTAAATCTACCTTTTTAAAGTCAAAACGACTTGGGAGAATTCAAACATTTTCCGTAAACTAAAGCCACATAAACTACCATTCTTATGTTTCCATTTTGGTAAGCTGAATCATTTTATTGTGCATTTTTCTGAAACTATAACTCTTCTAGCCTTAAAAGTACAATTTTTCAATCTCACCTCTGATTCATATAGGCGTTTACAAAAGGTGATGATGAATATTGTTATTTTCCAATACTTGCTGTTATTTGGTATCCAGTATTGTTAGTCCTGACTTGTTTTCCAGGACTCTTGTCTAATTATGACTAGTGTATTGATTATTCATGGGTCAATGCAACAATCAGCACATATATTTTTTGTGCTACATTTAAGTTAGGCAGACGATATTAAGCTGGTAAAATTCTTGGAGCATCTTTAACGAAAGGTTTTATAATATAAAATTACATTATACACAATCCGCATTCATTAAGAACACATTGCTGTACAAAAAGCTCATAAAGCACGGAGCGTGCAGGCGATATTTCAGTATTAAACAGTATCATATATCAGTGGTAAAAATATGACATCACTCTGGAAAGGTATTTTCTTTCTCATCCGGTTCTACAATGCTCAGACACCTATCTGCAAATTCTACAAACAGCGGCTCCTGCATGCACTTCTTCATGACCGCTTCCCTTTCCCCTGAGCAATCAAGAGTGGTCAGAAGTTGTCTCAGATGTGGATTCAGTAGTAGATCTTGTAGTTCTTTTGATTCATCTAAAGAAAAAAAAAAAAAAAGTTATATCATTGACAACCAACTGGAAGATAAGGTGGCAAAGCACGGATATGGAGAACATGGAGGAGGAGTGTGTTGATACTCCCTTAAATAAGCACTGATGCCAAAGCAAAATTTGAAAGTACATACTTAGAAACATGTGTACAAATTGTAACATAACTTTCTATTTTGTTCCAGCTATCCTGCACACTCAAAGAGGCAGGGTGAATACATTTAACTGTATTTAAGCTTTTCTGTCACAGACTTCAACTTGTTAAAAAGGCAGTCTGAATTCAACTCTGTGCCAGTTTTCTTTATTTCTTCGGTCTTCTCTGTGGACCACATTTACTTGCCTCTTCTAAAACTCAAAACCACTGGGACCAACAACAGGTTAAACAGGAAGCCTCCATAGACAGTGTGTGACTTTTAAGCATGATATCATTAAAGCTGTAAATCACAGATGCTGGAATAGGACTAATCCTACTGAATCCTAATTAATATATTGTCAACTTGATTTGTCAGAGTAGATTACAAATACAGAAAGAGAACTTTATGTCTGAGGTAACTAGCTTTAAAACCAACATTTAATGGACATGGGAGGTTTCTGGATATTACTAGATATGCAATATACCTATGTATTTAATGGTATGCACTGTTTAAATAGGAAGTACTCTAAAATGCACTTTTTATTGCCTATTATTAGACTAAGACGGGTGACAAAACTATTTTACTGCCCATTACAAATAGTCCCTGTATTGGTCTATCCGCCACAGACACTGTAGGGCTGGATCAGCAGTGTAGTTTCCTAGTCTATCAGGGCTCACAACTCGGCATGTTTTCTGAGACCTTGTCCCTGATAGACTCTAGTGCTGGATGTGCAGTGTAGTGTTGTTGCCTGTGTCTGAAAACGCTGCAGCCGGCAGACCAATATAGGGACTGTTTGTATTATTTTAGGCAGTATTATCAACCATCTTAGTTTAAGGATACATTTAGCTCTTTTTAGTACATGGGAAACAGAGCTTTAACGCTAAAAATATTAAATGTTTATCAATGTTTATGAATCCTTCACTGATTTTATTGACTTTCAGCAGAGTAAAAAAATGCTGAAATTTTATTATGTCACAGCATAGCAATTTTTGGATATTTAAATTCATCACTTGGAGGGTGAATTAGAGTGCTGATAAGCACACAACACAAAGTTAACTGCATAGATATATTCCATATCTAGTTAAATCCAGAAATCTTCCATGTTCCTCTAAGTCACTTATAATCAACTGCACTTCTGGCTTAATTCTTGACATGAAAAGCGAATTTCCTTAATAAGAAATCTTTTTTTTAACGTTAGAGAATAAAATGTTATATGAAGTAAGATTGCATCACGTAGCAGAATAACAACTGTATTATGTGTTTCCAAAAAGTATCAAACAAATGAATGAACCAGTAAATATCTTACCTAAAAGCTTCAGTCTCTCTTCAGGCACCCTGTCCGATTCATCATCTTTATCAATAAACTCATCCACTAATCAGAAGAAAAAAAAAGATATTATGGAAAACTGCCATAAAATATTCTACATATATAAAAATGGCTAAATCACATTAGGAACATTAAACTGTCTTATTAGCAAGTAGGCAAATTCATGTAACAGATGTGTTTGCTGCAGCTTCACCTTCAAAACTCAATTCAGATTTCCTACTAGTTCCTTGAAAAATAATGACAGGATAATGGTTTAAATGTTTACAGAATTATATTATATATGTGTGTATGTGTGGTGAGGGGGGTTGTGTATGTCAATGAAGTTGTGAGCTATACCATGTAGGGTCACCCAAGATGGGCAGGTTATAGCAGAGAGCTCAGACAAATCTCAGTCCACTGGAGAAGGAACTGAATTCCCATTCCAGTATCTTTGTCAATAACAGCTTATGAATGAGCACAACCATATGTGCCTGGTGTGCTGCAGTCCACAGGGACACAGAGAGTTGGACACCACTGAATGACTAAATAACAAAATATCTTGCTATGGTTTATCAGCCCAATGGGAATTTGGCAGCTTCAACTGACAATGCTTTCAGCAAGAGTAATGGAAAGCTCATTACTTTAAAGGGACACATCATTCTATGAAAGTAGAGGGCAGGAGCAACACCAAAGATAAAATGTAAAACTGCAGTGAAGTAAACTGTATATAAAACCTGAAAATGTAGTTTCTGTTTTTTCTAAAAAGATTCTGTCCTTTAACAAGTTTGGTTATTTGAAGACCATGTAGAAAAACATTGACCAAAGAAGACAGTATGGTATTACTACATCTCTAAGCAACATTCAACAGTTCAACAATTTAGTGATCTATGTCCATAGACTTGAGGTTTGGCAAGCAAATAAAAATTAGTATGTTATGACTAATCCGCTTCTACAGCACGCCATCAGGTAATAAAGGACTGGGCAAATTAAAAATGATAAAAGTTCACCCTTTATTTATCATATTAAAACTGACTAAGATGCAATTATACAATTAGATGGGCAACTCTGAGTCTTTTCAAACATACAAACATGTAGAATCATATGTTAAAAGGTGGTATTGTTTGGATAAGTCTTGAAGCTGATGTTAAAACAATATTTTATATAAAAGCAAAGTTATTACAGTCCTTAAGCAATCTTTTAGTTCACCCAGTTGGTAGCTGCAGCTTTTTGTTTCCATGGCTCTTTCAGATGAGGTGTAGTTACAATTTGACGACATTGGCCCCTATTCAATTGCATTTAATACAATTACAGAATTATTCAATTGAACAAACCCGCAAGTTACAGGCTGAAACTGTAAACCATGCAATCATATGTAGCATTTCAGAGCGTGAACATGATCAATTAAGCAAGGCCATAACTACCGATTTAGAAACAACCAATAGTAAATGAGACCATTACGTCAGTAAAACAATTACACATCAATCAATTAGCGTTTAGAGATTAATCTAACACTAAAATGTAACAAAATGAAAAAATATATATTTTTGATTGCAGATTTGCTTGAGACTGTTGTGCAATTAATTCTAATGTCTTTATTTATTTATTTTTTGCATTTACAAAGGCTTAGATGGGCTGTAAGTTATAATTTTGACAACCGCAGGGATTTTCAGCCTGTAACCTGTAGATCATTTGTGGCTCGCTAAAAGACGCCAATTGAATAGCAAATTAGTTTACGGGCTACATTATCTTACAATTGCTCAATTGAATAGGGGCCTTAGTGTTGCATTACTAAGGAGAGATGGTAGTGGGAATCACTGTTGTAATGTCGCTACGTGTTTCACCTAGTATAGTGCTTTTTGCTGGAGTGATTACCACAGTTGCTACTATTACTGTGTTTTGTATTCATGCTATGGTTACCTACAATGCTCTTAAAATAATAACTGAATATTTTGAAGAAGTGGAGTTCTGTATAAAAGGATGATGATTGACATCTAAATTCTCAATTAGCTTTGTGTTGAAAAAAAAAAAAAAAAATGGAAAAAGGCAGCGTAATCTGGGGAAACTTTCACTGACAGGTCTGGGCTTTTTAACTAAACACTTTTCTAACATTTCTTCAATGTTTCACAATTTGTCAGAACAATCTCAAATGGAAATTACATTCTCAGAAATATGTAAAAAAAAAAAAAAAAAGCTTCCTTTGATCCTTAAACTTAAAAACAAGCTGTAACGGAACCCATCACTGTTTTACCCTGTTTTATGGTTATTTAATTCTTGGTTAAAATATGATCCTACTGTTATATTATATGTATGTTGGTTGATGCTCTGCAGGATATTAGCTCAGAATATTACAGAAACCTAGCAGAATACATAATCCTATTAGGGTCTCCTAGAGGCAGGAGAGCCCTATTGTGTAAAGTGTTCACATTGTGAAAGATGGAACAAAGAGAAGCATTATCTTATCAATGTCTGTTATTGTATCAAAGTAACCGGCTAGTCCCTGGGAGGTGTGACCCCACCTATTGTTCTCTCTATGTGTATTACCTGTGGCCAAATATGGGCATGTGTATTACCTGTGGCCAAAGAGATGTATAAATATTTCTGTAAAGGTAAATAAAGTCAGTATTCATTTGACTCCCAAATTGTGTGTCGTCCAATATGGGAGGTCGGGAATGGTGAAACTGTAGTGCTTCTTGGGTATTTTACTGTATACCAGCGGAGATATTGGACTGCGTGTTCCAGCTCTGTTACACAAGCGTACAACCATCGACAAATCACTTTCATCAACCCTTGGGTCCAGAATAACATACGTTCACTAGGCTTTGGATCACTGAATATATACATATTCCAAGAAATACAGTTTTTGACCTGCATTCTGGGAACCTTTGCAGTGCCCACAAATGCTTCGCTCTTTAATCAGATACCATTTCAAACGTGGCTCCTTTTAGGCATATGCCTACTGTATTACACAGCTTTAGGCCAAGCCCAGGATAGATTATCAACAAACCAGGAAACCTATATATTGTATAGATGAGCTATAATACAATTAACTTAAAGGCTGGATATGAAAGTTAGGGAAATGGATGTGAAGGTGCTGGCTATTACACTTGTACAATACCACAAGATTTATGATGGCGGTACTGGCTATTTGTCTGCAAGCAGCAGTTTTGCCCTGGGAGTGTGTTGCCCCTACATGAGAGATAACAGGAAGAAAGGGGAAGGCTCCAGAAGTTGAGAATCTGTTTCCCTGAAGGATTTTTGGAAGTCAGAGAAGTGTAAATTTTATATCATAATTATCATGAGGATGAAAAAAAATATTAAGTCACACAGTTAAAACATTAAAAAACTCTTTTTGCCTAAAGATTTGCTCTAAATCAATTATACGCTACATTAATGTAAAACTGAATACCATATTTATTTCTTGTAATATATTTATATAACCTTGAAAATAGTCACTGAAATTGCATTATTGTGGTATACTGCAGAAAATTCAGAGTGAATTTCCATGGCACTGATATCACATAGAATAGTTGTCAAACTGCGCTCATTGCAGCCAGCGGCGCCGTCACACATGCGAGCCTGGTGAAGCGAGGAGAAGCAGCGGCGGAGGGCGTAACTCTAAAACCCCCACAAACAAATGTACACCAAATTACAACACAGCACGGGGGGAGACACAGGAAGCCTGGGAGTGAGGTTGCAAGCGAATTACACATATATTTGGCGTTTTTCACCACACAAAAATCGGCTAAGCGAGAAAAACAATGGCGGACGAAAAATGCAAAGAATCTGAAACAGGATGAAAACGAGGCTCACCAATGCCAAGCACGCAGGACTTAGAAAATACACAATGGACAACACAGTGGCATGCAGGACTTTAAAAATAAAACAGATGACAAACACAAAAGGAAGAGACCAGGGGGAGATGGTGGAAACAGACACATGGCATTCCCAAGCACAAAACTGACAGGTTATCGAACTCTGCAATGAGCGGCACGTAAAGTAGGCGGCAGGAAAGCGCACATCGCAGGGCTTGCAATGAAGACGATTATTGCAAAGCAGGAAAGTTTAAGTACACAGGGGAGAGGCTCGCAATGAGCATTCCCAGGCTTAAAAATGTTATTGCCGTAATTTTTGCTAGTTCATATAATAATAAGTATACATACCTCTTGTTGGCAAGGATTGAGCTCCTCTGGCAGTTGGTGAAATATTAGCAGGTGTAACAGGGGCTGCTTTAAGGGCACATTCCTCTACAGAAACAATAAACATTACAGTTTGTGTATTAGTGACATTTAACACATTAAACAGATTCCTAGAAAAGTACAGAAATTGATATGGCAATAAAATTAAAAACACTAGCCTGACTTCACATATGCATTCTGTTTGGATGCATACTGATGTGTCCTAGGTGTACAATTGTTACTTTATATAAAGGTGTGACAAACTCCAGTCCTTGAGGACCTCCGTCATCCTAGGATTTAGGGATATATAGGCTTGAGTTCATCAATATCATCATTTTGATTGCACAGAAAGATTCTTAAGTCCTGGTCTGTTTGACGCCCTCAAATACTGAATTTCAACACTGCTGCTTTAGATGTTTTTTGCTGTGGATATCATATAGTTATGTACAGTAGCTCCTTTAATATCTAGAAGTGACACCACAAGATACGTTTCCTCTATACAGCATAGTTGAGCTAAAATTAGTAGGCTTCATCTTCATAAGACAAGTCAGAATATTATTTATTTTTTCTCAGACTGAGCATCTCACACACCTTTACAACCACTATATTTTGCTTGTCAAGTAGCTAACATTAGCATCTCATTGAGCTACGAGCATAAAAGCATTTCAGAGAAAATCTTACATTTAAATAGATAAGAAAAGTTTTGGGCTTTTACTAGTTATACAATATACTTATGTATTTATTTACTTTTATGTACACTAGGAACATGAACTTAAAGGCTCTGTTTTTGCTCCCCAAAATCATACAAATGACCCCTGTATGGGTCTGCAGACACACACTCTGTAGGGCTGGATGTGCAGTCTAGTGTCCTAAGCTAATCACAGACCATGATACATGACCAGATATGTGGTCCCTGATAGGCTACTACACTGGACATCCAGTCTAATTCCTGCAATGGGCAGACCCATATAGGGACTATTTTTATGATTTTAGGCAGTAAAAACAGAGCTTCGTAATAAAACAGAGTACAACATTTTATATATTACCTTTATGCTTCTTGCAACAGGAAACAGAGCAGCTGTAAGACAATGGGAGAAAACAAACTGAATTACTATATTAGAGCATATGTTTAGGTGACAGATCAATTATTATTAAAAGTAAACTTACTAAAGTAAACTACTTTGACTACATACATAGCACCGGTGGACACGAAATACCATTGTTGAGTTGTGGAGATTTGTTGTTACTTTATTAAAGCTACATAATAAAACCATAAGCACATTTCTTTATAACTTCTAATAAACTTAAATGTAAACCATAAAATACAAGAATATATATACACAATAATAGTGCAATATTTTAAACAAAACAAGCATTTAATAAATGTCTGTTTCAGCTATTATAAAATGTTAAAACACCAACTATGCATGAATTACTTTATTAGTAATTGGCTTTTCTAATTGCCTTCAAAGGCAAAGTCTAATAATTGTATGGTTGAACACTGTGCACTGTTAAAATAAGAAATCCATCCTTGTGTGAAGTCAAGTGTGAGTTGGAGAGTGCTTTCTACATATATGCTCCACTAAACACTCCCATAAAGTCTAACAGGACATGAAAATATTTTTTGCCCATTATTACATCAGAAAGACGGATTTTGAGGGGTCATAATGTTTTTTTTTCTTCCTTCAAATAAAGGTCTCAGAGCACAAAAACATATTTATACATTTAACTTATATATAGCGCTACGGTATATGTTGGCGCATTACCAATAAACAATAATAATAACTGCTCTTCTGGTTTTGCCCCCTGCCAATGATATCTACAGATCTGTACTCTCTGCGTTTTCTTTTAGTTTCAACGAAGCTTTAATAGGTTTTACAAGTTTTGCAGTGCTCAAACAAATAGTTGTGTTTTATATCCCTTTAAGTGATTGGTTTATAAGATAAACACAAACAATACAGTAACAATTACTGTATTCTGACATATGTGTCCATGTTGATAATATAATAGTTGGTGCAGTGTTTTAGGATTTAGTAACGTGTTTTGTATGCCAGTATTGTACATTGAATACTCATTTGCAGCAAAAGTGGTTGGACACTAACACTTTTGTATTACAAGATAAAACGGGTGGAATAGATATCCCTTTCCTACTTACTATCGGGCTCTACAGCCGGGGCAGCGGTATTTAGGGGTCTCCCCAGCACATACACAACAGGATGGCATCTCTCGCTGCTCCTTTTCACCACGCTCTGGATACAAGACGCTGTGCAACATGTGCACAAGCCACTTCCGGGTTACTCAGACAGCATCAGTCAATTACCGATCACTAGACATGTTCACTTAGAGATAAGTATGACTAATCGATGAGGCTAGTCGATGCAGTAATTTGGGATTCCTCCTTATATTTATATGACAAGTATATTCAGGTTTTATATATTTATATTTATATATATATATATATATATATATAAATATATATATATATATATATATATATATATATATATATATATAAAAAATACAAATATAAATACATAAATATATACATACTTAGACAAAAAGATATCATATAGCGCTTAACGCTAAATTAGATACAAAAACCAAGAATGAAGCAATACGTTATTATTATAATAATATTAATGCAAGGAGGAAAACGCTACAAAAATATCCTAGAGGTAAATATATGAGGCTATCTATTAATGGAACCCAATAGTCCCTAGATAGTGTATGCTTGAGCTAGTTGAGGTAAAAAACGAAATAATTACTGTATGATAAAGTTCAACATTAGAGATGTCTTTTATGGATATAAAATTAGAATTAATATAATAATACAAAAATGCTCACATTAAATTGTGCATAAAGTAATATATGTGAAAATAATGGATAAATGATTTAGAGAAAACTGTATGATCATATATCATGATGATATATGTTTAAGACACCTACATGTACTAGCAAATAACTATGGTGATAAGCATAATACATATTGAATAATGTAGGAACAAGATCTCCTCGTGCCTGACCGGTTTCGTCACTGTAAAGTGACTTTCTCAAAGGCTCTGGGTCAGATGGTCAGCGTTTGGCAGAGTTTTCTATAAAGGAAAGTGATCCCATACACGTCATTCTCGTGGTTTAGTAATTGTCCAATCAAAACTGCTCTGAGAGATTCTTACCAAGGCCGTTGGAGGCACTGTTCCTGTAGTATTTATGTCCAGAAGCATTGTGCCTGTAGTATCCGGAATCTAGACATTTTGCAAGCTTGTTTTATATTGATTTCTTGATGATGGAAAAAGCTTGCTTTTAGGCTGAGGGTAACACAATATATTGTAGCAGCCTTACCTTTAGATCTAAAAGTCGCAAAGTCTACGCTGCAGGTTTGCGTCCATGTTACCTGCTCTGTGTCCAGAACCACTATACCTTATTGGTATCTGGAGCATTACTAAATCTCTTGGTTTTACTTCTTTCTCCTCTTGATGCTTTTTGCAACATATAAAGAGCAGGGAAATATTGTGAAGTCCAAAGCAGTGAGTTTACTTTTTTCACTGGGAATTGCTGAAACATTATAGTTACGTCCAGAGTTGCGCATATTTTCAATTATTATGATCTCTATATTTGAAGACAAGAAAGTCCTTACATATAGGTTTACCTCCTTTATCGAGGGTATCATTGATTGCTATAGAGATATCCGAGACCGCTCTATAATAAGCCATGTTTAAGATGTATAAAATTAGCATTTAGAATACATCTCCAATAATATAATAAAATGTATACCCTTTAAATGAAGGCACTTATTCAACTAGATCTCCAGTACAATAATTGGACATATAGGGCCATATTCAATTGAGGTTTTGAGCGATCCTGTAGCCCGTAAGTGAGGTCGCAAGTTAATTTGCTATTCAATTGGCGTCTTTTTGCGGGTTCCAAACAGGTTATAAGTTATGGCCTTGAAAATATTGCGTTGGTTAAACCCGTAATTTACAGCCTCCTGAAGCCATTAATTTTTCACTTTCGCAAGGCTAAAATCGCATATCACTATTCAATTGCTCAATTTCCGCAAGCCCGCAAATATTTTCACACTTGTAATTGGCAAATGAAGGAGAAAATCCTACAAAAGCTAGAGAGGACCAGCATGGGGGTTAAACACCTATTCGTAGCACTGTAAATAACGGGGAAATAAAATCAATACTGCACTGTAAATAACGAGGAAAGCAATGATAGACATTAGAATTAAATGCACATAAAGCAAATTATTCAACCCTTTATAAAACTCTACCACAAAATATATTAAAGGTATATGTAAATGAGCTGGATTATTTATGCATCCCAGGGATTATTAGCATATTTTATACCTTGTTTCTTTTTTGCCTGGGGATTTACAGACATGCTCAGTTATCACCTGAAGTCTGCCCTACTGTAGGAAGTCACATGATCTCAGAAACTTTCCTTTCCTTTAGTGTAATTTCCTTCCTTTACTGGATATGTAAAGCTGTGATATAATGTATTGAGCTCTGCAGTGAGCACTGTCTAATGCAGTGTTATTTCCCGTGTTATGTCTGTGAGCTCTGTGCAATCCTATGATAGCATTTCTATAGCTCTGTCTGTGAGTATTGTGTAATGCAGTGTTATTTCTGGTGTTATGTCTGTGAGACTATTGTATAATTTATATTTTTAGAGTCTGTGACCATCTCAGCTTATAAAAAGGCTTGTGATATACTTTGACTGTCACATCAAATCAAAATATATTTATTTGTGTTCAGCTTTTCTTGCTTTATCATTGTTTTGTCTAAGCATAAGCCTATTTAGAGATTTATGTGTATTTATTCAGGTCAGACCTAACTACAACTGCTTATCAACCCCTCCCCAACTCTCTTTTGCCATACAGTGGCACAGCTGCTTGCAGCATGCGCATGTGCTGCATAATGGATATCTCATTAAAAATTAGATATCCTTTATGCAAATTACAGTTTCCGGGTGGTGTCTAAATCACCCCAAGCAAATTTTATATTATATTGTAAAAACGGTTTGCATGTTTTCATGCAAACTTTTTTGCTAGGTGGGTTATGATGCATTCTACTGGATGCATTCATAACTCACCTAACTTACATATACATTTAACATGGTCAAGGTACCTTATATCTTGGCTAGGGCGCATACACGCTTTTAAGATGAATCTCCTCCCCACGCCTTATGTATCTATTTTGCTCCCTACCGATTGCTATAAACTACTTAGAGTCTTCAATTTAATTTGTCAAAATGAAACTCTCCAAAGTTACCCCATATCACCCAACCTTAGTTTCCCCACGCCCTTCTCGTCCTCTGCACTTACTTGGAGGAAATCACATAACCTCCTGACAGTGAATTCTTGGTACAGAAAAAATTCTATTATGTCATTTACCCAGTTAAAAGAGGATTTCAACATCCCGATCCAGGAACATTACACATACTGCAAAATTAAGCATTTTCTCACTTCCATGGAACATTCCCAAGGGAAACCCACCTCAAATAAGTTTTGTAGGTTATGTACCTCATCTTCCCTTACCAAAGGCATACTGGGTATTCTGTATAATGCGTTTAACTCTCTACTAGTTAACCCCCCCCCCCCCAAAATATATTTGAAAATGGGAGGAGGATTTAAATTGCAGCAATATATTGGAGTCTTCTATTAAGTTTCTCCATAGGACTTACATCACTCCAGACAAATTTACAAATGGAAGCAATCCCCTAGTCTTAATTGCTTCATGGATTGCCAGACCTCTGGAACGTTCCTTCACACGTGGTGGTCATGCCCCCATGTCACACTCCTATGGAGTAAAGTTTTCAATTTAGCCTCTAATATCTTTGAAAAATCAATACAGGCATCTGCTGAAGTAGGCCTTTTAGGTCATGCTGTCCTCTCTTTATCTAAACTTCAGAATAGACTTCTGCAATATTTAATGTTAGCGACAAAAAGTCACATAGCAAGACAATGGAAGTCTCCCATACTCAATCTACAATTATTAAATAATAAAATTAATTATATTGAAATGAATGAGACGCTTTCCCACCTATTGGATGACTTAATGCCCACATTTTTTCAAACTTGGGATCCCTGGACAAGTTCAATTCATAGGTCCCCTATGACATAACACTCTTCTCTCTTTGTAAATCTTCGATGCCCAAACAAAATAAGAGCTGGTGGGGATGGTTGGCGGCCGGAGGAGATTGAACTGTACAGGTAATGGACTTTAAAATAATTGTTCTGTGAAAATCTAAAATAGGAATTTCAGGAACGGTTAACTCAATCACATTCTCTAACTTACCTTTTTACGTTAGTCAAACTTCCACGTTTAATATAAAATTTGAGATTTAATTTTTTACAGTATTTTGAATTATTATTTGAGCTCAATAGGAGCTATGTTTGCTTTTTATAGTCTTAAGTAAGGTATTTTCAGCATTAGATGTATATCACATCATGTTTTTTTAAATGTTTCATTTCTTATTGTTGTTATCCTAAAATAAAAGTGAAAATATTTAGGTAACCTAGGTTTAATTAGACCTGAAATGCATAAATAATTAATATCTATTTTGTCATCCAAATTACTTTGTATACTGTATTATCCATGTAATTATCTCATATTTTTTTTATCAAAACCATATCTTGATATTGTAAAAGTTATGATATGACATTTAAACTAATATGTAATTTTATAATGTTACCAAATAAAACATTTTTTAAGAAAAAAAAAAGAATTTATTGCACAACAAGCTTGCAAATTAACAGGAATGTAACTTTATTTTTATTTTTTGGGGGGTTAAATCGATCTTGGGAATCAATGAGTTAATACATATCAGGCCACCCACATAACTAGAACAGTATTGGCATTCATTTTCATAATACTTTAATTTTGAGGGTTTGCGAGTCTGATCGCATATTGGACCCCTAAACCTAATTGATTGACATGTAACCTCCATATTTTATTGCCGTAATAATGTCTCCTTTTCTATTGGCTGATTTGAAATGGGCAGTTACGGGCTTGCCTAATTGATCATGTTCCCTCCCTGAACGGCAACCAACCAGTGCATTGTTTACAGTTTCAGCTTTGGGACAGTAACTTGCAGGCTTGAGCAATTGAATAGCATCATAATCAGAGACAAACGGGAGCCTGCAACACATTTGCAGACATTGGCCGTTGGCAATCGAGTTGCAGGCTTGGAATTAGATAATAGGCCCATAGTGTTTATAACACATAACCACGTGTTTATTTCTTCATTGGATTATTTTTAATCTATGTTTCTCTCAGTTTAGGCTTCATCCACAATTATTTACATTTGTGATAAAGTAATTAGATTGGCGAGAGTGAATTTACAATGCCTTTTTGATGATGAAATAAGATCAGCCAATTGGACATAAGGTATTAGATTTAGGTCAATAGCATTTAGTTGGAGGAGTGTATGTATATTACATATTTTATAGTGTGTGTAGAGTGTATGTCTATTAGGTTTTTTATAGAGCTAGGTTGATGGCAGAATGGACACTGTTAACAGCTGGTGGATGTTTATTTATTCTTGCATTGCCATCATATTGTAACGGTTAACAGTAACCACAATGTATGCAAAAATTCAGCTGCTACCCTCTACATTAACAGCAAGAAGTTCATGTATTCTTTTAATCTTTTGATTAAAAGTCCAAAAAGTCCACCACATTATGGCTTACATCAGCCAAAGGTATAACAAAAACACACAGTTCACTTGTAAATCTCTTCATCAGTAGAAAGGGGAGCATTCGGGCCCCCAGTCTCTCAGAATTCTCTGACCTCCAGGGACCCTTAAACAGTCTTTTGAGAAACTCTGTTCAATTCACAGTTATACTGCTGCCTTTTTCCTGGGGTTACTTTACACAGACTCTTGTACGGAAAATATAATCCTTTACTCACAGCCTCTGGAACACAGCTTCCTCTGCGAGCAATCTCTGGAAAAGCAGTCTTCTAACTGCAAACAGCTTCCACTGCGAGCAATCTATTGAAAAGCAGACTTCTGACTGCAAACAGCTCTCTCTGCGAGTAATCTCTAGAAAAGCAGCCTTTAAACTGCAAACAGCTTTCTCTGCGAGCAATCTCTGGAAAAGTAGTCTTCTAACTGCAAATAGCTTTCAGTCTCTCAATCCAAATCACACATCAGATTATAGATCCAAACAGGAACAGTCAGCAATCTTCTCTCTGTAGCTTGCTCTTTGCTGCTAACAGCAGCTCACCAACAGTAGCATATTTCTCACACTGCTTAAGCCCAAGCCTAAGTGAAGACTCCACCCATCTTTCTGCTTTTGTCTTAAAAGCAATCCACAGCTGGGCTTCAATTAGCCTCTGATCACTGCCCGGAGTTAATCTTCCAGCCTCTTTAATTAAACCCACCTCTAGGGACATTCTTTGCTTCACTCTGTTACAATGCATGTAAATATACACATATGTGTATTCATGCTATGTGTTCTCCTTGATTTTGTCTCTCAATTTTAATGGGTGTTGACTCATTAGTCATTTTGTTGCATATAGATTTCCCATCATTACACAGTAGATCTAAATAAAGGCTCCAGAGGAGAAGCCTTCATTCAGTCTGAATATTATGACCAAGAAGGTCTGGAATCATCTCAGGGAAATGATCAGGCATTGAGCTCTTAGGATTATCTTTCACATAAACCATTGACAAGGTCTAGATTTAATCAAACATACCTATTTTTTTTTAGGGAGGGGGCGAGACCTGAGGTCAAGGAGGTCAAGCAAGCCAAGAACAAGAACGCAAGTGAGAAGAAATCAATTTTTATAACACCAAAAGACCACAGCCCTACCGTCCCATCTAAGAGTCACTGCTTTCTTTCCACCTTCCCAAGAGATCAACAAACAGAAAAATCATTGTGAGTATCATCAAATCAGTTGATGAGAATAATAAGGAAAAACTCTTAAAACTAAATGAAATTAAAAACATAAAAAAATCGATATACAAAGCAACCTCCAAAGAAATGGAGCAGAATTGACATCAGGTAACAAGAATCAAACACAGAAACTACAAGACGACCTCAAAAGTTCTCAAGAAAAAATAGATTTTGAGGATGAAAGTCAACTAGGTGTTCATATGGAACCTGAAGGTAATTCTGGTGGAACTCAGAAACATGAAGAAAAGCCTGAAACAGATATCAATTAATCTAGTTTTAATTTGTTGCCCATACATGAAAAAGTCCTGAAAAAAGAATTATACTTAATCCCCACTAATTATTCACACTTATTCTCCAACATCAAAGACTTGAATCTCTTCACGAGGAAGCTTACCCTAAAGAAGTTTCACTTTAAAAGGGATAAAAAAAGAATGGAAGCACTGGGTCTAACCTTTGAAGACTTGGCAACATTATAAAACCTGACTTAATTATTACAAGAATATTAAAAAAATTCCTCAACAAGAGATATTTCTATGTTTATCAACTGGAGATAAAACATTTTTGGCAATATAGAGGCCTTTTTGAGATTAGTTACAAAAGACCTGGAAAACCTGGTTAATAATAAAAATGCTCATAAGCAATGCACCTTCAATCTTACGAAAGCTTTAAAAAAGGCAATTGAGATCAAGGCTGCCGACAAGGGCGGAAACATAGTCCTGCTGGACAAAAAGGATTGTCTATAAATGTTCTTGACTATCTTGGATGAAATCCTGGAAAAAATCCAGCTTCTGAGTATTATAATGAGCTCAAAGCAATACTCACACAAGCCAGAGATGATGGTTTAATAACTACTCAAAATATGAAGTATCTTCTCCCAAAGAGTCCAGTTGCAACATTCTACGCGCTTCCCAAAATACACAAGAAGATAAAGCCTGTGTCAGGAAGACCTTTTATTCTGGAAACAATAATCTCACAGAGACACTCAGTATTCTTATTGACACAAGCTTAAAAGATCTAGTTAACTGCTTACCATCCTATCTTAAAGATGCTACGGAAGTCCTTAAGCATCTGGACAACCTTAGTATACCACAGACATACTTCTTGACAAGTATAGATGTCAAGCAGCTACTGTATACAATAGATGTCAATAGCTATACATCATTTAGGCCTTAAAGCTGCTGAATATTTTCTTAACATGAAAGTGAAGAATGAGAAAAGATGGAACAAGATTATTGTCACTTGTTGGAGTTCATTCTGACCAGAAACTGTTTTACATTTTATAGAAGATGGTACAGACAAATTAGAGTAATGGCAATGGGCACAACATGTGCCTCTAACTACGCCAACCTCTTCCTTGGATATTGGGAGGAAACTCAAGTATTTACAGAAGAACTAATTGCGTTTACAACTGAGTGCCACTACTGGCAAAGATACATTGACATCATCCTAATACTGAGGGCTGGAACAAAGGATGATTTTAGAGTATTTTTTAGCACCTTAAACATAAACACCTTGGGTTTGTAATTTACTTACGAGATCAAGGAGGATAATATGGAATTTATTTATTTACAAATTAAAAATAATTCTCAAGGAGAGATATATACCACAGAGTATAGGAAAAACACAGCTACTAATACACTTCTTGAGTGGTCGAGTCAACACCCCCTGCTGCACAAGAAAGGCGTCCCAGTAGAGCAGTATATAAGAGCACAAATAAATTGTGACAACTTTGAGAACTTTAAGAAGCAAGTGGAGATATTAGGACAAAGGTTCAGAGAGTGAGGGTATCTACATAACACTCTCAAAATTGCATATAGAAGAGCCTTGGAAATGGATACTGTATGTCGCATTTGCTGTACAAAAAGAAAGAAAAATCATATGATTCAACTTTAGAATTTTGTTAAACGTGTATTTCCCCTGTTCTTATCCCCTGTACAGCGCTACGGAATATGTTGGAGCGATACAAAAAAAAGATAATAATAATAATAATAAGGGCATATGCAATGTATAATGATGTATGGAAGTGTTAATAAAGAGATCCTGTCATTCAATAGACACTGTCATTTACTTACAGAAGACCCAGTACTTAATCTGGTGCTTCCAAAGAAAGGGTCCATCACATATCGGCAAGGAAAAACCTAGATGACATCCTTATGCATAGCTTATTTACTCCTGAGAAGCCTCTCCCACTATGGCTGGAGCAAACAAAGGGCATTTTTCGGTGTGGCCATTGTAGAGTATGTAGCTTTATTAGACTTTTTTACTATTTACTCACCTTGTAACAGGAAACAGTATCCCTTGAATTTCTTCTACAATTGCGCCTCAACTTACATTGTATATATAATGGTTTATAATGGTTTCCCAGTGTAAATGCATGTATGTGGGAAAAACTGATTGGAACATGTGTCATCTGTGAAAAATACACCCCAGTCACGAGGCATATTAAACTCTATCATCACAATAAATCAGTTGCCTTGAATTTCATTTGATTGATAATGTAACATTAGGCGCAAGAGAAGGAGATAGGAGTAAAAAACTCCTCCACACCAAAAGTAGATTGATATATCAGGTCAAGGCACAAAACCCTGCAAGGGCTGAATGAAGGCATCTCCTTTGGAGCCTTTATTTAGATCTACTATGTAATGATGGCAAATTTATATGCAACAACACCCACTAAAATTGAGAGACAAAATCAAGGAGAACACATAGCATGCACTGTGTTTGCATATGTGTGTATATGTATATGCATATAAAGGCTATTCACTGCATTTTTTAATACATTACAGTTACCTTTAACAGTTACAATATGATGGCAGTGCAAGAATAAATAAATGTCCACCAGCTGTTAACATTGTCCAGGCTGCCATCAATCTAGCTCTATAAAAGATAAAAATAGACATACACTCTACACACACTATAAAAGATTTAATATACATACACTCCTAGAACTAAATTCTATTGACCTATATCTAATATCTCATGTCCAATTGGCTGATCTTATTTCATCATCAAAAAGGCATTGTAAATTCACTCTTGCCGATCTACATTACTTTATCACAAATGGAAATCATTGTGGATGAGGCCTAAACTGCGAGAAACACAGATTAAAAATAATCAAATGAAGAAATAACCTCTTGGTTATGTGTTATAAACACTAATTCTCCAGATACCAATAAGGTATAGTGGTTCCGGACAAAAAGCAGGTAACATGAGTGCAAACCTGCAGCGTAGACTTTGCGACTTTTAGATCTAAGGGTAAGGCTGTTACAATTTATTGTGTTACCCTGAGCTTAAAAGCAAGCTTTTTCCATCATCATGAAATCTATATAAAACAAACTCACAAAATGTCTAGATTCCGGATACTACAGGCACAATGCCACCAGACATAAATACTACAGTGCCTCCAGACATGAAGTAGTTTATTAAAATGAAAACTACCTTGGTAAGAATCTCTTAGAGCAGTTTTGATTGGACAATTACTAAACCACAAAAATGATGTGTATGGGATCACTTCCCTTTATAAAAAACTAAGCCAAACGCTGACCATCTGACCCAGAGCCTTTGAGAAAGTCACTTTACAGTGATGAAACCGGTCAGGCACAAGAAGATCTTGTTCCAGTTGACACGGTTGTGTGTTTGTGAGCAGGCAGTTGGTATCGTATACTTCCTATGTTTATTATGCTGGCCGCGAGGTTCCCTATTTAGAGCAACCCCTGTGCTAACTCCAGCTATATACATTATTACCAGGGGCTGTTACGGCCTGTAGCCAGGCATATTGCATTGAAATTCAATTCCCACCTGTTCCGATCTATATGACTGCATCCACGATCATATGTCAAGTATTGTTTTTAATATTTTGTGCGTGTTTTTACATTTTATTATTTGCCTCATTACAGCTAAGTCCAGTGATTTGGTCAAACTAACATGATGATTAAAAAAGAATATATAAAGAAAAAAACTTTAATTGGATACTCTAGATCCGGAAACTAAGCCGTTTAACATGTATAAAAAAGGACTGTATAGAGATACTTGGATAAATGATGTATATGAATTATGGAATATTTTCATATTCCTTAATCATACCATGAAATATAATGCACAATCCTCATAAATCAGAATATACTGATCCTCCTGTTAATACAGGATATACTGATAATCACAGGATTGTTAAAAATATATATAAAAAGTCACATGTATATGCATATATATAAAAACAAATATACAATGGAAAAAATCTGATACCAAAAAAGGCTTTGAGTTTGACTGAAAGTATGTATTATCTCTAATGGATTACTCTATTTGAATGTCTCAAGTATCTATATAAAGGAGAGATCACACTGCTGGATCAGAGCAAAACACATATAGCAGTATAACAGTATTAAAACAATAATAGCAGTATACTTGCTGTTCAGTAATAAAGCTCTCCGTTAAGGCTCTCCATTAACTCTCCATAAACTCTCCATAGATAGAGCATAGTAATATTGTATAATAGAGAAAAAGAGTAAACCAATGATGTAGTAAAAAAGTTACACCTGAAAAAGTGTTAAACAGCTTTCAGTAGTCTAAGGTTCAGATAGGGTTGAAATATGTGTTGCCAACGGGCCGTTTCGTCCCTCCACGGGGACTTCTTCTAAGGCTTTTAACTTTAACTGGCATTTCAGGCCTATTTAAGGCCTAAGAACAGCTTCCGTGATTGAATTACGTTGAGAACGTAGTGATGCGTAGCGTCATGACGTCATGACGTTCTTCAGAATTGAATTAACTTTATTTGTCTCAGCAGAGGCTGAATGAGCGCCGGAACGTCAACGTGGTGACGTCACAACGCTCATTCAACTCCCACCGATCTTTATTTAAACAATCTGCGACAAAGAATACAATTGCTTGTAAATGAGGGCAAAATGACAAACAGGAGCACCAAACATGCAGAAAAAATGTGCAAATATTCCAGAGGTCTATATATAACTATAATAAAATGTTTCATTGACTTTGAGAATAAAATTAACCAAAGAAATGAAGTTATATATTTTTTTATTATTTAGTATATATTATTTTTTCTCACATAATGTGAAATCATGGCATATTAATTTGTGTATATCGAGATATAGAGAGGTGGCATTATACCCAGGTCCCACAGCTAAACATATTTCCCCATATTAGTGAAGTAAAAGAGATGTTAATAATAAGTTTAATCACAAGTTTAAAAGCTTCCCCAGCCGGTCCAATCCATCCCTGCTATAGAGATTGTACCCAAGTGAGAAGGCAGCCCAGTGCTCTAAAAACCCCAAACCCTCTGCACTGCACCACTTTTTTAGCCAAGTATTAACCTCGTAGCACTTAGGCGATGAGCAGTGAAGGAGCACATCGCCGTGAGCCTCGCTAAGCGAGATGAGATGTTAACGCATAGCACTTAGGCGAGCCTCACAAAGCAAGGCGAGCCGTTAACACATAGCACTTAGGCGATGAGCACCGGAGGCAATTAAACACGCTGGACTTAGCCAAAAAACACTTAGTAAACGTGTAATCGCATTAGCCTTCAAGCACTTGACAAACGCGGGACTGAGAAATAAAAATAGGAGAGGCGGGACTTTGAAATAAAAAATATGAGATAGCAAAAATACGAGGTTAACGGCTGAACCACAAACATCCAACAAACACAAAAAACACAAAGAAAATACGAATAAATACAACAAAAATATCACCCACAGCACGGGGGAACATGCAGGAGTGAGGTGCAACGTGAAAATTGCCTAAGCGAGAAAAAAAATGGCCGCCGGAAAAAACGAAAAAGAGATTACTCGATCCCGGGCTGCGCAAAACACTGCCAAACATGTATCCCTTTACCATGGATCTTTACGAGACGCAGGACTTAGAAAAAAAAAATACGACAGAGCAAAAGTACAAGGTTAACGGCCGAACTGCAAACCACAAAAAAACAATAAAAACAGACAAAAAATAGAAATAAATACAACAAAAACATCACCCACAGCACAGGGGAACAGTCAGGATGTCTGGGAGTGAGGTGCAATGCAATTTAAATGGGATTTTGACGACTTTCACCAAACGAAAGTCGCCTAAGCGAGAAAAAAAATGGCAGACGAAAAAAATAAAAATGAGTCTACAAGACCCAGGACCACGCAAAACACTGCCAAACGTGTAGCCCTTTCACACAGCAACAAACAAAATACAAAATACACTATTACAAAATACGGAAAATACATGCGAGACGCGTAACACATTAATAACATTACCAATCTACAATGGTGATTTACATATTACATTTTCCCTCGCGCACACAATCCATTTAGAATGCACATTCATTACACTTTATCATCAGAGCAACAACACTCACTGTACATTGTATGATGCCAGAAAATATAAACACATTGTTAGCTCTTCATACTATTGATTGCTGAATATATTAATTACAAATAGGTAAAGTATATTAATTTATTCAAGAAATAATTAATTCATTATTGATTAGGTAAATATAGATGAATATATATCTCTCTTTATAATGAGTGCCAAAGGTGCTCAGAGGAGCAAAAATAGACGAGACAAGAGGCTTGCCATAAGCGTCGAAGGCGCTAATTGCGAGCCAATAGATGAACGCCGAAGGCGCTCAGCGCGAGGCTAGCAATGAGCACCGAAGGCCCTCACAGTACAAAAAGGTTTACATTGTGTGTCAAACAGCATTCCCATGGCTTCAAATTTTATTGCTCCGTAATTTTTGACGGGCAAGTCGCTAGTATATATATATATATATATATATATATATATATATATATATCATATCTGAAAGCAGAACCAAAAAAATCAGATGTTTTACTAATTTGGGGGCTTGCCCTGCAAATCCGTGAGCATTAATATAGCTGTATAACTAATACTTGTCTGCCAATGAGATCCGCAGCCGTAGCTATGCTTGTTGCATTTCCTTTTAGTTTAAATTAAATTTAAACAAGTGTAACTTAATACGTTTTAATGCAAAACACAACTTTCATAATGCTTAAAGTATGATTTTTTTACGTGCATGAAAAAAATAATTTAGTTGCATGTCCCTTTAATGATTAGTTTTATATTAATATTCACCAAATGTGCTGTATACTATTAGTATGCATATTATTCAGTTGGTCTGAGGCCCCCATTCAATTGGCCATATTGTAATTGCTGGAGCCCGTAATGGAGCCCGTAAAAGTTATTGATATTCGGTAGCACGTCCTTAGCGTGCTCGACAACAGTGCACCGACAAATGTGCGCTCCTACAACTGCGTACCAGACAAGAGTGCGCTCGACAAATGTGCGCCGCCCGGACTGCAGGTAAGGTGGGCTAAGGGGTCTTAGGCTTAGAGGTTTTATGGTTAGAAGTCTTTGCGTTAGGCTTAGGGGGTCCTTAGGGGGTCTTTGGGTTAGGGTTAGGCTTAGTGGGACTTTGGGTTAGAGTTAGGCTTACAGGTTAAAGGGTTAGGGCTAGCCATGGCTGGTCTAAACGTTAGGCTTTCAGGTTAAAGGGTTAGGGTTAGGCATGGGGGTCTAAGGGTTAGGCATGGGGGTCTAAGGGTTAGGGTTAGAGGGTTTTTTGGGCGTTAGGGGATACAAAATTTGAAAACTTGTGCTCATTTGACGGCGCTAATTTGTCACTCATTTTTTAACAGCACACTGCTGTCCGCATGCTGATATCCGCGCCCTGTTGTTGGCGCACAATTTTTGTGTACGCAAAGGTTGGGGTGCCTGATATTCAATTTGCGGGTTACAGGCTCAAAATTCGTGTGGGTTGCCAAAATCGTCATTCCGACTCATCTCCGCCTTTGTTCTTTTAAGGCTGCTAAAGTTAGAATCGCTAAAATCGCTAAAATCGCAAATCGCGACTCAGTCGCAACAAGCCCACAATTGCTCTTAACCCGTAAATGGCAAAAGTAGCAAAATATATTACTGGTTCCAAATAGGACCCACAAATGGGTTAAACACCTGTTCGTAGGACTGCAAAAGCAAATATAAACACACTAATGTACTTGAAAAACTGGGAAACCAATGAAAGGCATTAGAATTAATTGCACAACAATCCTCAAGGAAACAAATAGGGCTAAAAAAATATAATTAAAAAAATATATATTTTGGAATGGTCATGCCTATGCCAAAATGAAAAGTGTTGCCTCAAGATGCATAAAGCAATTAAAGACACACTACATGACTAAATTGCAACACAAAAACATGAAACTGCCTGACAAATCATCCCTTACACTCACAGAGGCTCAAATGTGGATCCTAAAATTAATAATATACTTATTAATATATATGTCACTCATCAGATCTATATTGGAAAAATAAACAGTGGCAAAATTACACCGTCACATGACATATATCAAGCACCAGGGGAACATACACCACTCTAAAGTTGCCCAACTTATCAGAAAGGGCCACAAGCACACATGAAGGCTGTGCAGAGGCACGTGGAGCAACAGCCAACTTGCCTCTATCAGGGCCAATCTCGGCTACGCCCATCTTGTAAAGTCACTCCATTGCTCTGGCCATGTGACAAGTATATCAATTCTCATGTTGTGAATCCATATCAAGTGTTCTTATATCAATGAATTCATAATATCACCTGTCATTTTGTGATCAACCCTTCAAGGGAGTGTTGATACTCAACAATTTCACAATTTATACTTCTGATGTATATTAACTCACAAATCTCACCATGAATGTTATGCAAGCATGATATCCCAATGCTGAGAATCAAACCTAAAGTACTGACTAATAAATATGACCACTTTGAAACTACGCATGTGTCACCATAGTGGGCGGGAATGTTCACATAACCTATTGGACATTAACTAGGGCTCATTAGTTTACATATATATGAGCATGCAGAAAGGTATGATTTTTATGTATTTTGATGTCCCAAAACCCTAACAATTGAAAACACACAGAAACGGTGAAACCAGTATAACAAAACTTTATTTTATACACAGAGCACACTCGGAAATGTATATGACTTTGCATTAATATAATGGGTGTGGTGTGGGTGGATCCCGGAAGGGCAAGAGGCTCTTCGGGAAAAAGGGGATGCCTGAAGGTGGAAATGCAATAATGCATGATAATGATGATGCATGGCATCTACTAGAGTAACGTGGTCACTACACCACAGTCACCAGAATCTAATGAAAAAAAGGATCATCATAAATCACTCCATCTAATTAGCACTTACAACTGGTTTTCATCTGCTCAATTAAACAGATGCATTAACATCTGGAATATGTAATTTAATCCAGTTAAACACATACAGTGTGTTCCCAAAACAAAAATCTGAAAAAAAGGTGCTTCAAACCTAAAAAAGACAGAGGAGGATAAAACAAAACAAAAAAAAAAACACCTGACTGTGCAGTATAGTGCTAAATACTGTAATTATAACAATATACTAACTCACCTGATCTCCATTAGCAAGCATTACTGACCATTAGGTAGTTGTCATGATATATCACTAGGCATTAATAATGATGTGTCATCTCACAATTAATGCTTAGCTGTGTCCACAGTCAGTGGTTCAAGTTTACTATCACCTTCTTCGTCTGATCTCATTTAGCAACATTGATATCACTTTCATCAGCTATAGAGGTGTTAGCACATTTGAAAGGATACCCATGATATCATATGTTCGGGAAAACTACCCATTAATATGGAGAGGACACAAAGGTCAGCAGTCACATGCAGTGTTACTTACATCAGACACAAGTATATGTTCTCAGAATGATATTTCAGAGAGGATGACATGCTTCACTAGTGCATGTAGTAATGCTGGCTTTGATTAACATGCCATTGTGAGACTCTGCAGGTCCACCATCAAAGCTGTATTTGTCTAAATATAAGCTAACAACAATCTTGTCTTATAAATTGGGATATATGATTGAATTAATATAGTCTGAGAAACATGTTTACCAGGGGCTGCCATTGAAGGAATTCCTATCTCAGAGCCACTGTGAATATATTACATTTACTTCATATTTTGAACTGTGCTTGCAGATGAAGAAGATGCCTTCATGGACATGAATTGTGCCTAAAATCAAAATAAAACATAAATTGAAAACAGAATAAGGGCTTAAAAAAAAATAGGGACGGCATTCCTAAGTGACCATCAATTGGTGAAATGTTAAACAGAACCCTACGTGTCCACAGAGAAGAGGGTCTTGGACAATGTGATGGAAGGTAGCCACCTGCGTACAAAATTTCACCATCACCACCATCACAAAGGCCATGATACAATACTCTCTAGCCAGGCTAGATTAGGTTAACATTTGGACTGAGGAGTGCTGTTGAGAAGGTTCAATATATGTGCAGCACCTACATCTTCCTCCACCTTGGCACAGGGCAAAAAACCCCTGTGAGCACCCACCTTCTCCCTAGTAGAGGGAGGGTTGCGGGGGAAGAATTCCCCCCGGGAGGCAGCGGCACCAGAGCCGGCAGAGGTATTGCAGGAGGTGAGGAGCGGCCAGGTTGCAGATGGACGGGAGAGGCCTCTGGGGTGGAGGAGGCAGTGCTTGGAACCAGAGCGTGCCGTGGGGTATCAATATTCACCTGGAATAGCGAGCTCTGGTTCGCCGAGTTCTGGAGCAGCTCGGCCTGGTATGACTCCAACATGAGTTGGTGTCTCCTCACCTCCATGTGCTGCCTCCGCAGGATGCCCACTAGCTCCATTTGGTTGGAGGAGATACTGGCCTGAATCCCCCAATTGATCGCCATGAGCTCACACGTGAGGGCCAGCAACTCCTCCTGGCAGCTTCCAGTGGTGGACCCTGGGATGGAGGTCTGAGGTGAGGAGGGGAAAGGAGTGGTTGCCGAGTGGGGTGGGGCTGTGATCCAGCTGGAGCATGTCTTTCTTGTGGTGGGGGTGGTGGTGGGCCTGGTGGGGGTAGCAGTAGCCAGGTGGTAGAGCTGCTGGGAGGAGGAGGAGATGGTGGAAATCCCTGTGCGTCGGTCCAATAGGAGGCCACAGGTGGTGATCCCAGTTGTTGGAGTAGAGGGACAGTGGGGTCTAATGCCATGGGTGTGGCTGATGGTCCAGCTGGTGACCCTACTGCCCAGGTGATTGGATCCTTGTAGCCCAGGCCCTCAGCTTCTCTTGTTGCCTCCTCCTCTTGCTCCGGCTGATATTGGGCGGGGCACGGTCCTTGACATCTGGCTCGTAATGAGCCAACGCCCCCGCCTCTGGCTCACTAGTGGACCCAGTCCTCCTGAAAGAAAGAAAATAATTGAATATATGTTGATTATGTTGAATGATACATTGGTTTCTGTTCATTCCTAACTATCCATGTTCATTCTATCGTTCTGTTCATACCTATCTGACCTCTTGTCTTGAACCAGGATGTTTCACTACTATAAGTAGCTATCTTTTGCTAGATGTGATCTATTCTTTGGATCACAATTTCCCTCACCTGAAGGAGCATTTAAGAACACATACTGCCTTCTCAGAGCTCACAATTCCCCTCACCTGAAGGAGCATTTAAGAACACATACTGCCCTCTCAGAGCTCACAATTCCCCTCACCTGAAGGAGCATTTAAGAACACATACTGCCCTCTCAGAGCTCACAATTCCCCTCACCTGAAGGAGCATTTAAGAACACATACTGCCCTCTCAGAGCTCACAATTCCCCTCACCTGAAGGAGCATTTAAGAACACATACTGCCCTCTCAGAGCTCACCATTCCCCTCACCTGAAGGAGCATTTAAGAACACATACTGCCCTCTCAGAGCTCACCATTCCCCTCACCTGAAGGAGCATTTAAGAACACATACTGCCCTCTCAGAGCTCACAATTCCCCTCACCTGAAGGTAACTTGCAGAAGAACATCATCTCATCAATGTCTTCAACTGGACCTTTTCATATTATTAATATCTGTTTATGATAACTACTGAGATAGTCATTTTCCTTTTCTTTTTTCTTGGTGTTATGTAATTCTACTGCTAATTGTAACTTCATTATTAATGGTTGTTATCTGTTAGTTAGAATAGGCCTGTGTGTTTGTTTTTCTCTTTTTTATTGCCCCTACTTACCCCCACTAAATATCTCTCTCTACATCTGTCTGTTTTAGAAAAAAATAAGAACACATACTGCCCTCTCAGAGCTCACAATTCCCCTCACCTAAAGGAGCATTTAAGAACACATACTGACCTCTCAGAGCTCACAATTCCCCTCACCTGAAGGAGCATTTAAGAACACATACTGCCCTCTCAGAGCTCACAATTCCCCTCACCTGAAGGTAACTTGCAGAATAACATCATCTCATCAATGTCTTCAACTGAACCTTTTCATATTATTAATATCTGTTTATGATAACTGCTGAGATAGTCATTTTCCTTCTCTTTTTTCTTGGTGTTATGTAATTCTACTGCTAATTGTAACTTCATTATTAATGGTTGTTATCTGTTAGTTAGAATAGGCCTGTGTGTTTGTTTTTCTCTTTTTTATTGCCCCTACTTCCCCCCACTAAATATCTCTCGCTACATCTGTCTGTTTTAGGAGCATTTAAGAACACATACTGCCCTCTCAGAGCTCACAATTCCCCTCACCTGAAGCAATTCCCACCCACCCCTGCTTACACTTAATTTATTGAGGCCTACTAAGTACCTGCACCTGTCCAATCAGTGACATCTGCTATTTATCCCTAACCACTCCTTCAAGAACACACAGTGTAACAATGTTTCCTCTCACTTCCCTCTTCCTCATCATCTCCTGTCTGTTTCTCAGGCTCTCATCACTTTCTCCAATTCATGTCTCAAACTGTATCACCATCTCACCCTCCCTGCTCTCTTCCCCTCTTCTTTGCTCCCACGAGCTCCTCTCCTTCCTCCAGTCACTATCTCCTCCCTCCCCTAAGGTCAATAAGCAGAAACATTTCTGTAAGTCCTACTCTCACATCCTCTCTCTTTCATTGCTTATTTTATTGGCTGCTGGAGATATATCTCCTAACCCAGGCCCCTCATCCATTCCTACCTTCTATCAGTCACGCTCAGCACACAGGGCAACAAACACCAGAAACCCTCATAACTTAATACCCATCATCTGTCACAAATCCTCCACTTTGCCCTTCTCATGTTCCCTCTAGAATGCTAGGTCTGTTTGCAACAAACTCACTTACATTCATGACCTATTCATCTCCAACTCCCTCAACCTTTTAGCTATAACTGAAACCTGGCTCTTTCCATCTGACACTGCCTCCACTGCTGCGCTATCATACGGTGGCTTACATTTCAGTCACACACCTAGACCTGGGAATAAGCAAGGTGGGGGTGTGGGCATATTATTTTCCTCCCGTTTCTCATTCAATTGCATTCCCCCAGTTCCCTCTCTCCAGTTCTCTTCCTTCGAAGTTCACACTATCCGTCTCTTTTCACCCATCTCTCTGCGAGTGGCTGTCATCTATCGCACGCCGGTCCAGCCTCTCAATTTCTGGTTAATTTTGACGCCTGGCTCCATCACTTTCTCTCTTCTAACATACCCTCACTCATTCTTGGTGATTTCAACATTGCCACTGACACTCCCACTTCTCCCACAGCCACAAAACTACTTGCACTTACCTCTTCCCTTGGCCTCTCACAGTGGATAGAATCCCCTACCCACCAGGATGGACACTCCCTGGACCTAATTTTCTCTAATCACTGCTCTATCTACAATCTTACAATCTCCCCACTCCCTCTTTCTGACCACCATCTCCTAACCTACAGCCTCATTACCCCTTCCAATCTCTACCCTTTATCACGCCCAACTACCAGAACCCACAGAAACCTGCAGACACTTAACTCACAACACCTTTCCAATTTACTGCAACCCCTTCTCAGTCCTCTCACTACCCTCACTTGCCCTGATATTGCTACCACACAATACAATTTGACTCTAAATTCCACCCTGGACTCTCTAGCCCCCATAACCACAGGCAGACGCCCCCGCTCTCATCTACAACCATGGCACACTACACAAACACGCTACATCCAGAAGTGCTCCTGTAGCGCTGAACGACTATGGTGGACTAATCTCGCTCCTCATCAGACTTCCTTCATTACAAGTTTATCCTACGCTCCTATCACTATGCCCTCAATCTTGCCAAACAGAGCTACTTCTCATCATTAATATCAAATTTGGCATCCAACCCCAAACATTTGTTCTCCACTCTTAACACTCTGCTCTGCCCTCCCCCACCTCCCGCCCCTTCCTCTCTTACAGCTGAAGATTTTGCTAGATACTTTAATAGTAAAATATTCATAATGAACTCTCCTCTCAACGCGGCCATATCACACCTTCTCCTCAAAAAACAAACAGCAGTCTGCCTTCACCCTTTCCCAAACCTATAGCCACTATAAACTCCTTTAACCCTGTAACTGAGGATGAAGTTGCTAACCTTCTATCAACCTCTCGTCTCACAACTTGTCCACATGATCCTATTCCATCACAGCTGATCCCCCCCCCCTCACTACAACACTTATCCCAGCTCTCACACATCTATTCAACCTTTCCTCTTAGACACTGGCAAGTTTCCATCACCTTTGAAACAAGCCACAATTACACCCATTCTTAAGAAACCCACATCTGATCCAGCTTCTCCATCTAATTACCGCCCTATCTCTCTACTTCCCTAGGCTTCTAAACTACTTGAGCGTGTCATCTACACTCGCCTTACACAATTCATTTCCTCCAACTCCCTCCTTGATCCCTTCCAGTCTGGCTTCCGGCCCCAACACTCTATAGAGACAGCTCTCACAAAGGTTACTAATGACCCGCTCAACATCAAATCAAAGGGTCATTTCTCTATCCTAATTCTCCTGGATCTCTCTGCTGCCTTTGACACAGTTGATCATCCTCTTCTTATCCAAATTCTCCACTCTCTTGGCATCCGTGACACTGCTCTCTCTTGGTTCACATCTTATCTAGAAAATCGAACATTTAGTGTCTCCTTCTCTGGCACCTCTTCATCTCCTCGCCCTCTAACTGTCGGTGTACCCCAAGGCTCAGTCCTAGGCCCCCTCCTTTTCTCCATCTATACATCCTCCCTTGGTGCCCTTATACAATCTTTTGGATTTCAGTATCATCTATATGCTGATGACACCCAAATCTACATCTCTGCACCTGAACTATCCCGCTCTCTGCTAGCTCATGTTGCCAATTGCCTCGGGAGCATATCCTCATGGATGTCTGCCCGTCAACTCAAACTCAACATGTCTAATACAGAGTTCCTTATCTTTCCACCCTCTACTACAGCTTTCACTACGCAAATATCTCTCACTGTTGACAATGCCATCATCACTCCCACCTCTCACTCCCACCTACTGGACCCTTCCCTTTCTTTCATTCCCCACATCCAATCACTCACAAAATCTTGTCACTTTCACCTAAAAAACATATCCAAAATACACCACTACCTCACACAAGACACAACTAAAATTTTTATTAACGCTCTCATCATATCTCGACTCGATTACTGCAACACTCTTCTTGCTGGCCTTCCTATCACCCGTCTGTCTCCACTCCAATCCATTTTGAATGCATCCGCTAGACTCATCTACCATACTAAACGATCAGTGTCTGCAGCACCTCTCTGTAAGGCACTGCACTGGCATCCCATAGCGTCTAGAATACAATTCAAAATCATGACCCTAACATATAAAGTCCTCCACAATAGTGCACCCTCCTACATCTCTGCTCTCATTCCAAAATACACTCCCACCCGCCCTCTTCGCTCTGCTAATGACCTTCTTCTCTTCTCCTCTCTCATCACCTCCTCTCATTCCCGTCTTCAAGACTTTTCACGTGCTGCCCCTATTCTTTGGAACTCTTTACCTCGCACCACCAGACTATCTTCCTGCCTATCATCTTTAGCCTCTTCATTCACTATGCATCTCTCACTCTCCTGTACCTCACCCATACCCTTTAGAAAGTAAGTTTGCGAGTTTTAATCTTGTGAGGTGCTTTAGGGAAAGCACAGTGTATATCAGATTGCAAGCTCAATAACAGGGTCTTCCATTATTTTTATTGTGGGGTATTGTTTATACTTGTACATAACCCCTGTATTGCGCTGCGGAATATGTTGGCGCGTTATAAATAAAGGATAATAATAATAATAATCCTGAGCTGAATTGTTATTGGCTCATGATGTTATCTTGATTCAGACAGTGGCCTGTATCTGTATATGCAGCAGTGGGCACACCCATAGATGGACTCCCTATTGGATGATTACTCGTGTTGTGCCCACTGATGACAGTGATTTGTCAGCTACATGGATTTAATGACGCATGACTGATCCATCTATCCCTTGCTAAATCCAAGGAAATGACATGTCAGTGTCAATATTGGTCAACAGTTACATGAGTTGTGTGTTTTATATGTGTGTGTGATGTACATGGGGTCGCATGTTGGTGTATCTGATATTTACCTGACGTGGATGCTGGATCCTGTTGGGCCACCTGGCCTGAAGCTACAGCAACGGGCACCTTGGTCAGCATCTCCTTCTCCCTCTCCCACTCGTTTTACCTCACAGTCACTTGGGTGCCACCACTTGGTGCTGTGGCTGCACTGTCCTCCTTGGCCATCATCCTCCTCACCTTGGCCCGGACGTCATCAAAGCCATGCTTGATGGACCTCACATCCCTTTGTGCACAGCCCAATGCTGTGAATGCGGCTGCTACCTCCTTCTAGGCCTGGGCCCGGGCCTAGCTTCCCTCCCCCTCAAGGATAATAGTGCTCTCACGGATGGCACAGAGGAGGACCGCCATCTCATCGTGCATGCAGTTAAGGGCCCTGCATCTGTCCCGAGTCTCTTGCCCTGCCGACTCTGAATGGGGATCCTGCCCTCCTCTGACCCTGAGGCTTGTCCCTCGTCTGCGTTACCACTCCCCCTGGGACCCTGAATTTGATGTGCCTATAACTATGGGCAAATGCACACCCCTCTCCCTGTCCTCCACTCCTCCCTGAACCACTACTCTCTCCTCCACTCCTCTCCCCACTACTCCTTTCCCCACCACTTCTCTCTACTCCACTCCTCTCCCCACTACTCCTTTCCCCACTACCCCTCTCTCCTCCACTACTCTCCCCACCACTCCTCTCCGCACCACTCCTCTGTCCTCCACTCCCCAGGGCCACCTCTCTCTCCTCCTCTACACTCCTTCTCATCTCCTCCCCACTGCTCCCCTCCTTCCCATCCTCTCTCCACCATCCATCATAATCCACAAAATAATAGAAGGATAAATCAACAAAAGTTTATGTGTATATATTTATGAGTGAAAAAATTGTATGTTTTATGTGTTAATTTAATTGTTCGGGTATAGGGTGGGAGGTGGGGATGTGTGTATGTAGTGACCTATCTATTTGAGTATCTACTATGTATGGTATTTTCTATGTGTATTTATATTATGTGCTATCAGTTGATATGTGTTTTCAAGGATTATGTGTAAAATAGGTATAAATCAATACAATTGTTAGAACCTGCTCTACCTACTGTCTCTCGCTCAATGCTCTAATGACCAACTCCGGGACCTGCGTGCTACTTTGTGAGAAAATACAACACAGTTGACTGTGGGCGGTTGGAACACAACTTTATTATCTCTCCCTGTCAATCATAGGCCATTAGCCCACTTTCTATTGGCTCACAGGGCAGTGGCGCACACTGTAATTACAGGATTGGATTGTAACTGCGGACCCCATGTATTCCAGCCCACTAACAACTTGAGGTGGCGGGAAGGGTTTACTCACAGACTAAGAAATGGATGTTCTTTTTTATTTGTAGAACTATATAAATATGTTTCCCTTTATCTTCAAAATAAATAGCTGAACATAAGGACATTAATGGTGTGATGGAGATGTTTTATTCAATCAGTGACATACAATGACTGTATCTTCCCCCCCTAAAATCAGTATTATAAAACTACCAAGGGAATTTCATATGTAACAATCTTTGGGAGCCAGAACTATAAAATATATACAAAATCCCAATTTGGTAGAAAGAAAAAAAGTAACCCCTTATACAGTATAAAAGCTATTAAATACACTGTTTATTATATTTAATATATTGAATTATGTATAATTATTTTTTATTAATGAAGGCATTTTGTGTGGTGTATAATAATATGTATTACACAATATTAGCTTAATAAAGTGCTCTTTTACTGATATGTGGATGAACCAGCAGCTATAGTGGCTCCACTTGTCATGTTGTAAATGGACTCCACCCCCAACAGCAACATCATCTTTGCATATTCTGTTGCAAACACCAACTAAAAAAAGATGGAATAGGGTATCAGAAAAGGAGAATGTGAGGGTCACAATGGTTGCCCCTTTAGTAAACAATCTGACAGGCAAAATAAATCAAGTAAGCCAAAAATATAAATTTCATTAAAACTTTCATAAAAAAATTAAATTTTAATTTTGATTCAGTTTATGTTTACTATGCTTAAGTACAGAGTATAAATAAATAAATACATATAAATAGATATAACATGAGATTTAGTACAATTGATTATTATTAAAATAACACATCATAACCACATAGTAACATGACAATTGCCCTTTTTTTGTATTGCAAAATATGTGGTGGCATTCCAGATGGTGTTAATGAATTGATAAATTCAGTTGTAAAGTTGGATTCACTTTGTTATCAGCCAGAACAGAATCTGCACTGTAATAATTTTTTTGTGTTGCATTTATTAATTGAAACATTTTATTATTTAGATTCAATGCATCTTTATTTTTTGATGTAATATTACTTTGTTTGAAACGTCTGAGTAATCCTCATTATTGATTGTATTTTGGAAGATAGCAGATATTAGTGAATCTTTGCAAATAATTTCTGATGGAATTTCCACTGTATCATCAGGTAGATTACTTATTTTTTCATTTTTTCCTTCTCTAATTTGAATTAGCCAATCATTGAATTTATTTTGGCCTTCAGATCTCATATTTTTTTCTAATTTAAGGTGTGTAAATAGTTTCCATAGTGGACTTGTCTTTATACATGTTTCTATGTCAGTCCTATTTCCATGTGCTACAACAGGTACTGTTTGCCTAAAATCTCCACCTAACAACATCACCTTTCCCCCAAAAGGCAATTCTGTAGCCATGACTTCATTCAACAAAAGATCAACACATTGCAGGGAATGACACAACATCATTGTTGCCTCATCTGTTATAATTAACTAGCAACTTGCTCGTCAAAAATGATGGGGCAATAAAACTTTAAGCCATGGCAATGCTGTTTGCCACACAATGTAAGGCTTTTGCTCCTCTGTGGACCTTCGGCGCCCATTTTGAGCCTATCTCCTTGTGTACTTCAATTGTCCGGCTTGTAAAATGTCAAAACAATTTGAGTACAGTGAATTAATAAAGTAATATGAATTAATAAATGAATATACTTTACCTATTTATATTTAATATGCAGCAATCAATATCCTGAAGAGCTAACAATCTATTTGTATTTTCCTGCATCTGAAAATGTACACTTGGAGTGTTGATCAATTGAGAAGAAAGTGTCAGCAATGTGGCAAGTGTGCAGTGTAAATAGGCTGCGTGCGCAAGGCCAAACCGTTTGTTTAGGCTGGTAAAGCGGCATTTTAGAATCCTAATGTTATGAGTTATAAGTAAGTGTTGTAAAATGGCGTCTTTTTTCTATGTGTTACCTGGCTCATGAACATTTTCCGTCCATTGTAATGGTATATTTTCTACGTGCTGCGTTCCTGGCTAACTCGTACGTGCCTGGCGGTTGATTTTTGCTGCTCTGTGTCCTTCAGCCTCGTTTTAATTTTTTTCTTCTGCCATTTTTCTTCTTGCTTAGTCGATTTTCAAGTGGCGAAACTTCTTAAATGCAACTTAAATTTACGTGCAAGCTCCCTCCCAGAGACGTCCTGGCTGTTCCCTGTGCTGTGTGTGATGTTTGTTTTATGTGGTATTTTTTTGTTGTTGTGCTTTTGGTGTTTGTGGATGTGCGCGGTTCGGCTGTTAACTTTGTATTTTTGCGACCTCGTATTTTTTCCCCCTAAGTTCCAAGGGTCCTAATTGTTGTTTGTAAAAGTCGTACATCCTTGTTGGTGTTTTCTGCGCTTCCGGGTCGTGTAGCCCCGTTTTCATATTTTTCTCGCTTAGCTGATTTTCAAGTGGCAAAACTCCTTCAATAAAATTTTTAGTCGCGTGCAACCTCACCCCCAGACGTCCTGGCTGTCCCCCTGTGCTGTGTGTGATGTTTTTGTTATGTTTTGTAATTATTTTTAAGTGTTTTTGTTGTTTTTTGAAGTATGAGTTTCGGCTGTTAACTTCGTATTCTTGTGACCGCGGGTCGTAATTTTTTTGTTTAAGTACGTATTTCCTTATTGAGCTTTATTGTTTTATTTCTAAGTCCTGCGGGTCGTATATATTTTTTTTCTAAGTGTCGCAGCGTAGTTGTTTTTTTTTAAAGTCCTGCTTTTCTGGGTTCTTTTTAACCGCGATTGAGGCGCCTCCTCCACCTCCCCAAATGCGGACACTCGCTTTGAGAGGTCCGCATTTGTGGCCTGCAATGAGCCTTTGGCTCATTGCAGTTTATGTCCCCCTCTGCAAATGCGACTCGCAGTTTGACAACTATTATATGTGATTTACTTATTTTTAGTTCTTTAGTTTGTAATGATGTAATTCTGATATCCAACACTGATGTTTCCAAAATGGAACCTGGAAGTTTAAATCCACTATGTACAGTTCTACCACCTTCTAACAATAGTGCCGCAATTCCAGTTGTTGCAAATGGCTTAGCTATTTCACCTTGAGATCGAATTAAACTCATCAAAAAATTATATAGATAAGTTTTCCCAATCCCCCAGGCCCATCTAGATAAAAATAATGCTCTTTGAGCATATTATAATCTAAAGCTTTTTTGATGGCGTTAAATGCTTCCAATTGCAATGTACTTAAAGTTGCTATTTTTTCTCCTGTTTTTTGTTTTTCAAGATCTGCATCATATTCTTCAAAGTTTATTTCATCTATCAGTCCTGGATCTGGCAGATTAAAATTTGCACAATTTAATCCATGACAAAGAAAGACTTCTTGAATTTCGATTAATGCTTTTAATTCTGCAATGGCTTCATTGTAACGTTTCAAAAAGTCTTCACACATCCCAGACATCCAGGGGGTACAGGTAGGCCTCCAGCATTTCAAATGCTCTCTCTTTGCGGATGACATGCTTTGCACCCTGACCAATCCCCTTTCATCCATACCTGCACTCATGTCCACTGTTCAGGATTTTGGCAGAATCTCGGGTCTCAAGCTGAATGTTGAGAAGACTGAGGCGCTGGGGATAAGATTGCCACAGGGTGAGATTAACACTCTTAAAGCTAATCACCAGTTTATTTGGCCCGCACAGTCTATAAAATACTTAGGTGTCAGACTTACCTCCAAGTTCGGAGATATATATGGGGCAAATTTTCCCCCCTTGTATAGATCTCTGACATTGGATATGCAGAAATGGAGGAGCTTTAAGATCTCATGGACAAACCGCATTGTGGCTGTGAAAATGAATATCTTACTCAAATTACTGTATTTATTTAGATCCCTTCCTATCCCTCTCTCCCTTAAAGACCTAGATAAATTTCAGAATAGTATTTCCCGGTTCATATGGGACGAAACGCCCTCGTATCCCCAGGCAGGTAATGTTTCGCTCCAAGAATAGAGGTGGTCTCGCGACCCCGAATTTAAGACTTTATCTTAAAGCTGCTCAATTGGCCCCTTTGTCTAGAGCTCACTCTACGAAACACCATCCATCTTGGGTTTTTATGGAAAATTACCAAATGTCTCCACATAGTTGGGATAAGTTGGTTTGGAATCCTGAGAACTCTGCCCCCTTCATAACTCATCAAAACCCCATGATCTCCTTAACGCTTCAGGCCTGGAGATGGGCTAACTCTAGGCATCGACTTAGCTCGGAATTATCACCTCTTCTGTCAGTTATGTCCTTTCCACAAATTTTAGCAGATTCAAGTTCTATGTCTAAATTCTGGTGGACTTCCAGACACCTGGATCGCATAGGGAACTGGTTCGCCAATGACAAACTACTGACCTATGACCAATTTTGCACGACTTACCAACTACGGAACTCTACAATTACTTAAAAATTAGAAGTTGGGTTACCAAGATGGTTAAGGATTCCGGGCCCCACAGAGCTTCCTGGCTATCAGTTATCTGTAAAAATTTCCCGCTTACCAAAGGTAATCTGAGTTCTCTGTATAACACCTTTCTGGGCACTACGGGGGGCCAGAAACCCAAGTTTATGCTGCATTGGGAAAAGGACCTGGGGGTAGAGTGGGACTGGGACAAATGGACTGAATCCTGCTCCAATCTTTCAAAAGGATCACTTAATTCGGCTTTATTAGAAACATCAATCAAAGTTTTCCACAGGGCCTATTGTACTCCCGATAAAATGCAGAAGTTTAGGCCGCAGGAGAGTAATAAATGCTTTAGGGGATGTCAGGATGTGGGGGATCATATTCATGTATGGTGGGCCTGTCCACGCGCCCAGAATCTCTGGGAACAATTGACCCGTTTAGCCTCCACAATTTTTCATAAAGAAGTAACTCCTTCAATAGAATCCTGTTTACTGGGGGTTCACATTAAAAACTTGTCGCATCCCCAGAACAAGTTGTTTCAAATAATGGCATTAGCTTCAAAGATTCACATAGCCAGTAGATGGAAGGACAAGACTCTAAACTTTCAAGAGGTGACTAGGAAGATCAATTACTTACTTATTAACGAGAGGCTAACCCATATTGTTTTAGATAGGATGCCCCAATTCCAGATAGTTTGGGACACTTGGATAACATCCTCCTTTAGCGTTCCCCTAGTATAATGCCTGTAATTGTCTGAAGCGATTTTGAGAAGTGGACTGGAGTGGGGGAGCTCTGGAGACCTTTCAGTGGTACTAGATGGCAAGAAGGATCTGAGGTAAGAGGGGGACACCAGCCGGGATTGCTCCGTGGCCGCCTAGAGGGGCCAATGATTTTTTTTTTTTTGTGATATGGTGCACGATAGTTTAGTAACAATAGATAGGTAATAACTTTTATATTGTATACTCCTATCAACTGTGTACTCTTGAATTTAATTGGTTCATTATGCCTTGTATTTTCTTTATGGTTGGAAAAATCAGTTTAGACACTAGAAAATTTTCTCACTAAAAATTAAAAAACAAGAAGGTTTAGTCAGTTAATTGCTGCAAAATGATAATTTTATGTTTAGATGACTTGATAAAACTGACATTTATGACTGTTAAGAATGTTTTATTTATGTATGGAATTTGTATACCTTCTAATAAAAGAATATTTATTCAAAAAGTCTTCACACATATTTAATTCAAATGTTTCCCACAAAGCGAATGCATCAGGTACATTACAAAATATGCAAATTAATGCAAACTGTTCTCTCATCTGATTTGGCATTTGACATAGTACTGCTTCTTGTAGACATCTCTCCCATTCCGTATCATCTGCAAGGAAGTTTTCGATGTTGTGCAGCTAATTGAAAGGTATCCTAAACTATGTCATTGATTGTGCGTAAATGTTCATAACTTTGTGCACCAGGAACATTTAAAAGAAGTAATCTTAAACTGAAACGTTCAATGTCTCTTGGACTCACAGTATAAATTATTGGTATCATTTTATTTTCACGTCTTTTTCTTTCTCGCCATGCCCCATTTATGAAAAAATAGTAATATGGAATATTTCTGTATAAGAATTGTCTTGCCTGAGTGTCGTTGCAATTTAATTGAAACCATGCAGTAAGTGTTGTTGCTTTATGTTCATTTTAGGCTAGAGCATTTGTTTCATTACCAGAAGTAAAGTAAACTAATTTACTTTATTGCAAATGTCCAGCTTATCGATACACAGCATGTGAGCGATCATGCATTTCAAATTTCAGAAGTCGCCACATTGCTTCTGGAGCACTTACATAGCGATCATCTAAATAACATGAAAGTTCATCATGTAAAATAGGATTTTTTTTTTTTTTCGCTTTGTGTAGCTTGCACAACAACAGTTGCTGCATTATATCCTTTGTAAATATATTTATACACATACTTGATGGATTTGCTGGAAGTGCAAGCTTCAACATTTATGTGTGCATTGTACTTCATCAGCAAATGGGGATTATATGGAACATCGATTATGTACAATTTTACCATGAATAATTGTAGTTTGTCCAGCTCTTCTTTCATACAAAGGGTATCCATCACAGTTAGCATAAGTTTACTCTAAATTATTTTGGGAATTATTTGGTGCATTTCTTATTTTCCATACATGGTGGTTGTGGATTTTCTGTATATCTCCACATGGACCATGAATCATGCGATGTGTTACAATTACATACAGTTTTGAATGTTTTTCTGGATGAGGAAGTTCAGCACTAATTACTGAATCCACTCTCTCCGCAGTATTCAATTTATCTTTTTCTCAGAGTATTAAAAGTATGTGTGCATGTGGAACACCTCTTTTTTTAAATTCAATGGTGTAAACAAATGTCACACATTTACCAAATTACTGTGCAATGGTTATGTCATGTATTAATGCTGTTAGTTTTTTTGAATACTCTAGCCACTAAATCTGGTCTATCTGAAGCAGCTTGTCCATATTTCAAATGTTCAACTATCTCTGGCCATTGTGGATCACATGTAAATGTAATGAATAAATCTGTTTTTCCAAATGAGACCTAATGTTTAATATAAGACCTAATGTCTTGTTTAAAATTCCTATAATTTGGAAATGCTGGATCAGTCATTATACTTTAGAAATATTGTGGAAATGTGTGTCTTTCTGGCATTCTTACCTTTCCTTTCTGACAGCAACTAATAAACTACCCATCTCTTGGTCTTTCCTTGTGAAAATTATAGGACCCACAAAACTGACAAACCACATTTAGTAACCCATAAGATTGAGTCTCTACTGTTAGCTATGTAAATAAGGCACTATCTAGAACACATATATCAGTACTACTTTCTATATCAACATTTCTGTCATTACCCAATGTTTCACATGCATTATGTTTTTTACTTTTTTTTCTTTGTATCTCCCTCACACTGATTTTATCCTTTTGCACGCATTGTTCTTTTGTTGGCAAGTCTCTGACGGTCTTCTTCTCTTAACCATCTTGAAGTCTCGGGCGACTGTCGATCTCTTCATCTTTGCTTCCCTTTTCTTTTTTCTGTGTTGCATTATAACTAGTGATGTCGCGAACATCAAATTTTCGGTTCGTGAACAGCGGACCCGAACTTCCATCAAATGTTCGAGAATGGGCGAACCCGGCGAACCGCCATAGACTTCAATGGGCAGGCGAATTTCAAAACCCACAGGGACTCTTTCTGGCCACAATAGTGATGGGAAAGTTGTTTCAAGGGGACTAACACCTGGACTGTGGCATGCCGGAGGGGGATCCATGGCAAAACTCCCACGGAAAATTACATAGTTGATGCAGAGTCTGGTTTTAAGCCATAAAGGGCATAAATCACCTAACATTCCTAAATTGTTTGGAATAACATGCTTTAAAACATCAGGTATGATGTTGTATCGATCAGGTAGTGTAAGGTTTACACCCGCTTCACAGTTCACAGTAACAGACCAATCTCCCCGATTAATGCACCGCAAACAACCGCAAACAGTCCCTTTGCACAACCGCAAACTCCCCATTTGCACAAGTTTGGATACCAAGCTAGCCATGTCCCGTTCCTTGTCCTCGCTGATGTCATTGAAGGTCTCTTCCTCCACCCAGCCACCCAGGGTCCCCGAAAGGTGACAACAAGCCCCCTGGGCCGCCTGCTGTGTTTGGTCTTCCACCTCCTCAAAGCCACCTTCCTCCTCTGACTCCTCTTCTTCAGACTCCCAGAGTCTGGGGGCTTCCACTGCCCAGCATGGAAGATTATACACAGGTCAGAGTCTGGGGGCTTCCACTGCCCAGCATGGAAGATTATACACAGGTCAGAGTCTGGGGGCTTCCACCACCCAGCATGGAATATTATAAACAGGTCATAGTCTGGGGGCTTCCACTGCACAGCATGGAAGATTATACACAGATCAGAGTCTGGCGGCTTCCACTGCCCAGCATGGAAGATTATACACAGGTCAGAGTCTGGGGGCTTCCACTGCACAGCATGGAAGATTATACGTGTTGCCTCTGTCTGCGTTATTATAAGGTGTGTACTGTTAAGTAGTACTATTCCTTTCGGTTTAATCCCTGTTACGTCCACTATCAGGGGACGTGTATATGGCATGGATTTTTGGAAGCAGGAGATGGAAAAGGATGCTTGTTCGGTCCTCCCACTTCAAATTTGGGGCACTCTGCGTGCAATCTAAGGTGCCACCTGATATGAGTGTCACTGTGCACTTGCCAAAGTTGGCAGAGTAGATGCAATAGGCTTCACACACACGCCTGTAGGCAGGCAATTGCTATTCAATCTATTACAGTCAAAAAAGTGTTGTTTTATGTTACTGAGCACAATATAAGCTGTGAGCCTGACACAGGCAGGCAACTGAAATTAGATTACAGGAAAAAAATGGTTGTTTTCAATGCATAGATTACACACAAAAAATTATAAAATAAAATAAATGATGTTCAAAGTTTCCTCAATGATAAAGTATAGGGGGCGAACCGAAAAGCGCATGTGTTCGCCGTTCGCGGCGGACGCGAACATGCGAAAATCGCCGCGAATAGATCTCCGGCGAACTGTTCGGGACATCACTAATTATAACCTGTAATTATAACCTGTAATTGTAACCTGTAATTGTAAATAGACATATTGCTTTATTTTTTTGTGTTTCTATTTTTATGTTATAATTTCATCTTTTATTATATAGCAAACAATGGCAAGCATGACATTACTAATATTTTTATTTTGCTTATCTGAAGTTGTATTTGATTAAGTTCTTTTCAACTTTGTGACGGTTTTGTGACCTTTTATTTCTTTAATCTGTAAAGAGCTAAACATATATTCATAAATGAGGGCAGTTTAACATATAGAATTAAATAATTATTTAATAAACTAATGTAAAAATTAACCCCCAATACTCCACATTAATTCATGATCTTCTAATTTGTAATCTATATATTTTTTAATGAAGTTTGTGTCTTCCTATTTTTTCTTGCGTTCTCTTGACATTTTTTATTCAACATATCTGTGATGTGCAAGTAATTGCAGGTTAAATGCTGCAGAGCTTAAAGTGTGTCTTCATCCATGCCCACTGTTGACAGAGAGCCGCAAAGTGTAAAATGACATAAAAAGGTTTTTCAATTATTTCTTGAAGAATAGCCTGCTAAATTTTTTAAATTGCAACATTTTCCTCAATTAATTAATTAATAATTAATTTTATTTTATCTTTTATCTTTAATTGTCATCAATGCAAAACATAAAGAGATAATCATGTATTCATAAATAAGGGCAGCATGAAATATAAAATGTGATATACCTGTAATCTTGAAATAATTGCAGGTTAAATGCTGCAGAGCTCACATTCTCTGTTCCTCCAGGTCCAGCATTCACAGAGAGCTCCAAACTGTAAAATGACATGAAAACCATTTAGAATTATTACTTGTAGAATATGCTGCTATATTTCTATAATTGCAACATTGTGTACCCTAATGTAATGTAATTTGTATTATTTTGCTGAATTAATTAATTAATTAATAATTGTATTTTATGTCATCATATTTCATTATCAGAAATGCTAAAATGAAAGAGCTAAGCATCCATTCATAATTGAGGGCAGCATAAAATATACTATTTGGGTTTAATTAAATAATAAACTAATAAATTAATGTGAAAATAAATTATAATTTCTCTATTGTCTGTCCTTAAATGACATCCTGCTAAAATGTAGTAATTAACCTAATGTAATGTGATTTTTATTAATTTATTGAATTAATTAATTAATAAATAAATATTTTATCTTTAATTGTTATACATGCAAAACCTAAAGAGCTAACAGCCTTAATAAATTGTGATTCGGCCAATTGAAAAGGGCTCTGTATAAGCAGAGAGCATATTTTTTTTATCAAAGCTTTTAGTTAGTGAAGACCTTGCTTTTGAAATGTAGATCACTAACAAAAACTTCTGTAAAAAAAAAATGCTCTGTACTTATATAGAGCCATATTCAATTGGTCGCAATTGAATAAGGCTGTAAGCATCTATCCATAAATGAGGGCAGTATGAAATATACAAATTTCCAATTGCATTTTTTTAAATTATTTATTAATAAATTAATATACTTTACCTATATTTCAGTAACATACAGCAATCAATATCCTAAAGAGCTAACAATCTATTTGGAGTTTCCGGCAGCAGCAGTGAGACTGTTCATTACCTGCGGAACAAGTGTGAGGAATCTGCAAAGTGTGCAGTATATATAGCCTGCAAGCGCGAGATAAAACCATTATCTTGAGCGGCAAAGGCTGTGATTTGAAAGTCGTAATGTTGTTAGTTGCAAGTTACTGTCTTGTGCACTCTAAAAAGGCTAATGATTGTCTATGTCTTACGTGCCTCGCAAGCAATTTACTGGCTTCGGCATTGTGTATTTTTAAGTCCGACGTGGCTCCATTTTGTAATCGCTTAGCTGATTTTCGAGTAAGGAAAAACTCTAAATATGCCTCAAATTAGCTTGCAACCTCACTCACAGACTTCCTGGCTCTCCCCCTATGCTGGGTGTGAGTGTGTAAGATTTTTTTTTTTTTTTTTTCAATTTGCCGTGTTTGGGGGTCTTTAGAGTTACGCGCTTTAAACGATGTTAACGATGTAACTCTGGTTGATTATCTTGGGTCCGTGGATTATAGAATATACATAAGGACTTAGAAGGGGATAACAATTTTGGGCATCATCACCGTCCTAATTCCCCTCTATTAAAGACCCTTCTGAACCAGATAAAACTGATGGTACATATTTGACAAAGGTTCTTAAAAGACAAGTGAAAACTTATTATACAAGGACAGTTTTTGACACAGCACATTATATATAGTTAATGCTGCAATGAAAGCATGGATGTTACCTCTGGAGATCTCTCTGGAGTGCTCTTTACTATTGAGTGTACAAAGTTGGATAATTTAAAGATATCTTTTTGCCCTAATGAAAAACAAAGAGACTCTCTCTGCAAGTCAGAACTTAATATGTACATTAATACTGAAGAAAATTCTATTTTGAACTAAAGATTTAAACTCAGGAGGAGAAGGGAATCCAGGACCATGAGACTGACTTAAATCCTCTTAAGGGAAAAAGAAAGCAGGAAAAGAAACCTAATTATTCTTTTAAAACCTATTTGGTTGAATATGCTTTTGGGTTCTAGATTGATTAACATACATTTGGACTCTAAGATGGGTTAATAAATCATGGCCACTATGAGTGCCCTAATTCCCTTTAACTATCAACATGAGAAGTTTGGTATCAACAAAATACTATGTCCTTGATTCATTTGAGCTATTGTTGTATACGGGAGCCGGTAATGTAGCCTGTAAACATTTGTTATTCAATTGGTGTCTTTTTGCTACAATTCGACAAGCCCGCAAATGTTTTCAAACCCGTAAAAGGCAATTCTAAAAGAAAATCTTACGGGTACCAGATAAGGACTCGCAAGAGGGCTAAACACCTGTTCATAGCACTGTAAATGCAAATAAAAAATCAATACTGCACTTTAAAAGATGGGGAAATAGATGAAAGACATTATAATTAATTGCACAGTCTCAAGCTCGCAAATTTTTACTTTTCATTTTCGTGTTAGATCAATCTTGGTAATCAAGGAGTTAATACATATCAGGACACCCACATGGACTATAACATTTCCTTCATTCATTTTTATTAATTTGTACATTGCAAGGGGATTGCGAGGTGATTGCGAGTATGATCGCATATCGGACCCCTAAACGCTAATTGATTGACATTTAACCTCCATTTTTTACTGACATAATGATGGCAGTCTAATTTTCTATTGGCTGTTTCTAAATTGTGAGTTACGGCCTTGCTAAATTGATCATGTTCACGCTCTGAAAAGCTCCATACGATTGAATGGTTTACGGTTTTGGTTTTCGGTCCTTTCGCTCTGTAATTGTAGCAAATTTCAAGCCCCCAGACATATGGCCTGTATAACGCAATCTGCTGGCTTGTAATTCAATTAGGACCTATATTTCATTAAAACTCCAAGGAAAACTCTAAGCTTTATTATATATAAGGAAATCTATAGTCTCTTTCTTGCTTTGACATAAAAAAAGACATATTGAAGGGTTGTTGTCTTTATATTAAAGAGAGAAGAAAAACTTGGCCATTATTATGTGAACTAATTTCTCTTAAAAAAAAGAAGACTCTGATAGATATATTGTGTTCTAACTGGACAAATTAGTTCCCTCAGAACCATATATGTTTAACATTTTTTAATACTGCTCCGATTATATATTTTCTTAAGAGGACTGTCTGATATTGACCTTACTAGAAGTGATAAATATTAAATGTTAATGCTTACTTTAGGAAGTTAAAATGATGAATAAAGAAAGCTATGCTAAATCTCCTGCTAAATCTCCTGGTAATCTTTCCCCCTGTAAACAAAGCAATTGAAACTGAGAAAACCCATTTACAACCAAATCCTCAATTAAAACGATATCTAACAATGGAGCAAGCAGGTCCTAATGAGAGTATAGTTTTGGAAGGCTGTATGAGAGGTAATGAGCTAGAGGAAGATAAGTTAACTATTTCTTCAATGAAGGCTCTGCTGATGGAATTTAAGTCCTCCATAAAAGCAGAATTGACATCAGAAATAGTAAATAACTCAAAAGCAATCAACTTGCTGTCAAATAAAATAGAGGAATTAGAAATTAACTTTAATAAATTCAGCAAAGAGCACCAGTCTTTACAAGCAGATATGCAGAGACTAAATGACAAAATTCAGGATTTAAAATATAAATGCTCCAAATATGAATATTTATTCTGTGTCTTTTGGTCACAATTATTAAAAGGATTTAATGTTTTTTTTTACATTGTACGACCCCAAGTCTATTGAGGTTATTGTTACGATACGACATCAGGAAGGCTTTATATAAAGCCAATTATCTCAAACACTCCCCCACTCTTTTACCACTCTTTTTACTGACTGAATTCTCCCCTGCTGACACATTCATACATATATTCACCCTAGTGAGGATAGATGTCTCATTATAGGCTCCTCACTTACATTTTTTAGGCACCTTATGTGCCATACCGAAGTCAGATGCTTATAAGTGAATATAGACACAGCTTGGACTCTATGCTGTGCAACATATAGCTGCTTTAACGACTTTGTCTGTATTTTAGGTAGAGCTCCCTGTAAGTCTTAAGTATATAGGTATTACTTCTTTGTACCTTTATTTATGTACTATAGATGTGTCAGCAAGACATACAGTACATTGCTTTGTCAAATGAACCCTCGAGATGTTTGGAGGACATTTGTTTAAGCATAAGGGTGCTTTATGTACATATCATTTATGAGAAGATAGGGCTTTTGTGCCTTGATACCTCTATATAATAATGTTGGCTCGCCCGCTAGGTGTGAATAGTAATACCCACTCACTTCAGAGTTATACATTGCACAATATCAGTGCTTTAGGGTTTATTACTATTCTTTACATTTGCCCTTTTTTTACCCCCTTTGTCTTCGTTTTATACATTCCCTGTTTTTAAATACGCCGCTGTCATTCAATCAATAAAATTACCTTTATTTTTGATTATATTAGTCCCACCATTTTGTATATTGCATATTGGGGTGGAAAACACCCAGGGAAATCCTAATCCTCACTTCTCTTTCATATATAGTGATTAGTGGTTTAATCCACAAAGAGAAAACTGTGTACTTAGAATTTTCAATCCTACCCAAGTGAGCTAGAGTCTTTACTCAATTTATCATTGAGCTTAGTGTAGAAAGCAAGTGGATTGTGCCAAGCCTCTTTTAAGATGGCAAACTCCACTATAAATAATATAGATGTGGATTCACTTCAAAAGGAAGCTGATGAGAGTTTTGGCTCTAGGGCCCAGTCCACCACAGCTAATGAGAGGAACATCACAGATCAATTCGGTGAATTATTAAAAACTGCTAAAAAGCAGCTAAGATCTATATGGGAAATCAGTAGCCTGCAAAACTACCTAAAAAATCTAATTGTCCCTAGAGGACTTAGAATAAATATAAGTCCAGCAAGTAACCTGTCGAATGAAACATTCACAAAGAAGTGGCAAGAAATATTGTTGAAGTGCTCATTTGAGCTTATGTCCCTTATAATTGAGACCGAACAGCAGAACTTAGAAACTATCAAACCTAAGTTGGCACTATACCAACAAGAGTTTGGCAAATTCAGTGAAGTATCTGAGTATAATGTGTTCTGCACAAGGTTGAATGATAATATAGACAGATTCAAGAAAGAGATTAAAGAACGCAAACAAAATAAATTTTGGAGGGATCAAACTGATTTCAAAACTGGCAGGATATTTAGAAGATTCCCAAAATTGAATGATAAACAAAGAAGTTCTGATATCAGCTCCTCAGAATTTGAGAACTCTGATAATGATGATTTTCATCCATATAACACCAGGACAAGAGGAGGAAATTATCCTCAGAAAAGAGAGAAGTATGAATCAAGAGCAAATTTACAGACTAGAGAGAATCCTAGATTTAATGAACAACAACAACTTTTTTTAGAGAGAGGCAGGATCCCTGTGAAGGGGTCAGAGAGGACACTCAGATCCAAGGGAAACAGGAATGCTTGACACCTTAACCCCCTAACACTCTAGCTATGAATTCACAGATAGTCAATTTGTCCAACTTTCCCCTCAATATACATCATATCTCAGTGTTACAAAAAGGTTTGACATTTGTCCCAACATCCAGATCAGATACATTCACACATATAAAAGATTTAAACCTCTTCGCCCATAAGTTAGCACTGCACAAATTCTATAAATTGAAGGAGGAGAGGGAATGTATGAATCTGGGTGTGGGAAAGGAAGACATAGAAACTTTACAATCTATGTTGTCCTTACTAAAAGAGAATGAACCAGTTGAAACTATGAGTAAGTTCAAATCTAAAACCTGGAGAAATAAGAGCACTTTTACACCAGGAATGAAGGATTATGCCAATATTTGGGTCTTTTTACAGCAGACCACTATAGAGATTGAGAATATAGACTACTACAAACTGAAAAGGGAATTCAATTTGACTAATAATGAATTTATAGCATTGAAAGAATTGGAAAAGTGCAAAGAGATACAAATTAAGCCTGCCGATAAGGGAGGTAACATTGTCATTATGAATAATGATGAATATAGAGATATGTGTAACAGAATTTTGGGTGACAATAGCACATATAAGGTGGTCCAAAAAAATCCAACCAATAAGTATAAAATACTCTTGAAAAATATTTTGGATAATGCAATGAAAGAGAACCTTATTGATGAACAAACCTATAGGTTTCTATACCCCAAATTTCCTACTATCTCAATTTTCTATTCCCTCCCTAAAATACATAAAAAGAAATCACCTATTCCGGGCAGGCCTATTGTATCGGGCACTAATAACCTGTCCCATAATGCCAGTATATTTATTGACTACTATCTGAGAGATTTGGTAGAGAGCCTACCCTCTTATGTCAAAGACACCAAGGACATTTTAAAGCAGTTGGATGATCTCTATATACCTAATTCTTCATGGCTAGCTTCTATTGATGTAGAGGCCTTATACAGCAGTATACCGCATGAATGCGGTATAGAGGCCCTTGGTTACTTTTTAAGTATGAAAGGTGTTATTCACACCAAATTTAATGGGCTTCTATTGGAACTGCTGGAATTTGTGTTGAAACACAAATACTTTATGCACAACAACAAATGGTACCACCAGCAAAAAGGGACAGCCATGGGGACACCATGTGCCCCCAGTTATGCCAATTTGTTCCTGGGTTGGTGGGAGGAGAAATTTGTTTTCCAAGAATCTATATCCTCACTCTCTGAACACGCATTAATATGGCGGCGCTATATTGATGATGTGTTAGTAGTCTGGACAGTTACTAAGTCTGAATTTGAACAATTCATGTCTGACCTTAACATCAATGATTTGGGCCTTAAATTCACCTATGAGTTAAGCCTATCCTCGATTACATTCTTAGACTTGTTGATAACAAAAGATGAGGAGGGAAAGATATCAACCACTACTTATAGGAAGGATACAGCTACAAATTCCTTATTGACCTGGGACAGCCAACACTTTGAACCCCTTAAAAGGGGGATACCAAGAGGTCAATACCTTTGAATAAGAAGGAATTGCAGTTCTGATGCAGAGTTCAAACTAGAGGCAGATAAACTAAGAACTAGATTTCGGGACAGAGGCTATTCAAATAAGTGTCTCAAATCTGCTTTTAATTATGCATCCAACTGCAATAGATCAGAACTTCTGAATGGCCTGAATAAGCATCAGCAAACTACAGATAAGGAGAGTAAGCTATCCCGCTGTATTATGACTTTTGGCTATGACTCTGAGGCTGTCAGAGACATCCTATCCAGACATTGGCACCTCTTGAGGAGTGACGAAGATCTAAAAGATGTTCTAACGCCTAAGGCCTCTATTACATATCGTAGGGGCAGAAACCTGAAAGACAGATTGGTCCATAGCTCTTTTAAAGAACAGAAACCTGGGACCTGGCTAAAGCCTCTAACAGGATGTTTCAAATGCAGTAAATGTAAATTCTGCAGGTATGTTACACCTTTAAAAATATATGAACATCCTATTACTGGGGAAAAAATTTAAATCAAAGAATTCATGAATTGTTGTTCCACGGCGGTTATCTATGTGGCCACCTGTATTTGCAGGAAGATCTATGTAGGAAAAACGAGGCGCCAGTTGCGCCGTAGGATTGGCAAACACATCTATAGTATCAAGAATGCATTGGATACACCAATTGCCCGCCATGTTAAATACTGTCACAACAATAAAAGTGAAGTCTTATCTTTCTGTGCAATAGACCAGGTCCAAATAGGCCCAAGACAGGGAGATTTGGAGAGAAAATTATTACAATGTGAGGCACGTTGGATATACAAATTGAAGGCCCAAGTACCCAATGAACTCAATGAGGGGTTCACTTTTAGTCCTTTCATTTAGTACTTGCGTCTCTTTTCTGGTTATTATATATATATGCATATGTGACTTTGTCCATCTGTGCTAGATCTTTTTCTGTTACAGAGATACACTTCACTGTTTAGCTCCCATTATTTTTAGTCTTTATTTTTCACTTTCTTCCACATTCATACATATATTCACCCTAGTGAGGATAGATGTCTCATTATAGGCTCCTCACTCTTAAGTTCATCATATATGGGTGAACCTTATGTGCATTAGCACTCATTTTTGTCTTTATGATACACGAGTAACCTGTTATAGGTGTTTGTTATTCTTGTTTACACAAATCTTAGAGTCCATAAGTACTCTCTCATTTTTTATGATCCTATTACTGTTTTCACTTCCATTAGAGCTTAATATTTACAGAACACTAGTCTCCCGATATAGACTTTGTTTCCTGGTTCACACCTTTAGAGTTATATAATGTGGCTATTTCCTCCTTATATAACGGGTTTTTGTATATGGCGCTTTATGCTTATTTTTTTATTTATATCGTACCCTTATTGGCAGTCTTTCACTTTATATATGTAGTAGTTATTGCACTACACACTTTTATCTCTCTCCTTTATCTTACCATAAGATTTTTAATGATCGTTCATATGGTGTCGACTTCTTTTATGCATTGACATCAATAATCAGTGCAATGTTGCACATATATATGTCGTTTCTACAATAATTCTGTATATATATCTTAGTAGCCAGTGGTCCCTTGTTTATACTGTATAGACCACCTCTATTATCTCCGTTATTCTCTCGGCCCTTTATGGGCAACACATTTACTTGTTTCATGTTGCCTAGGCGACAGCTCCCTATATAAAGCTCCTTGAGACAGCGTTATACAATTTCCCTTTGACAAAGATGTTGTACGTCGAAACTCGTCAGGCTCCTAGCAACGACGCTGCGCACGTCATTACGTCATGCCCATTGCAAACCTGGCAGTCGAGCTCTCTTGGAACCGCGAACTTGCTTTAGTAACGGCCTAGTTTAAAGCCCCTTATATCCCTTCAGTGGTATATTATGCCTGGAAGTACTTGATATTGCCTATTATAACCCTAACATTTGGGGAACCGCTTCTACCTTGTATATACATTTTTCAGGCACTTTATGTGCCATACCGAAGTCAGATGCTTATAAGTGAATATAGACACAGCTTGGACTCTATGCTGTGCAACATATAGCTGCTTTAACGACTTTGTCTGTATTTTAGGTAGAGCTCCCTGTAAGTCTTAAGTATATAGGTATTACTTCTTTGTACCTTTATTTATGTACTATAGATGTGTCAGCAAGACATACAGTGACGTATACCTCATTTTTATGCAAGTACATTGCTTTGTCTAATGAACCCTCTAGATGTTTGGAGGACATTTGTTTAGGCATAAGGGGGCTTTATGTACATATCATTTATGAGAAGATAGGGCTTTTGTGCCTTGATATAATAATTTTGGCTCGCCCGCTAGGTGTGAATAGTAATACCCACTCACTTCAGAGTTATACATTGCACAATATCAGTGCTTTAGGGTTTATTACTATTCTTTACATTTGCCCTTTTTTTACCCCCTTTGTCTTCGTTTTATACATTCCCTGTTTTTAAATACGGCGCTGTCATTCAATCAATAAAATTACCTTTATTTTTGATTATATTAGTCCCACCATTTTGTATATTGCATATTTGGGTGGAAAACACCCAGGGAAATCCTAATCCTCACTTTTCTTTCATATATCATAAAAAGTATAACTAAATATCTTAAATAATGGGGGGCACTTAGCTGATACTATAATGTCAATTGTTGACTGTAGTGATTTCAGATTTTTCTATTTGCAACAAATCTTTACTTCCAGGCATTTTTTGGTATTGTTCATACAACTGGTATAGATGGGAAAACTACAGACACAAAAAAAGTAGAGCGTCCTGGGGGCCCACCATAATAAGAATCTATAAGAATGTGTATATCAAATTTTACTCACAATAAAATAATCCTTAAAATATTAATGTGCATCCAGTGTGAAAAAGCTTCTGGTTATCTCAGCAGAACTGCCACCAACACATTAAATGATACTGAGCTATATTAAAGTATGTTAAGCGCTATAACCATTACAAATGATGCCAATTAAGTGCTAATAAAAGGTATATATGCAGTGTGGGTCATCCCAGAAGAAGTTGAGATGCTGACAGAAACATGTTGTTCTGAGCTTCTATCTGGTCATAAGTTCCCTCATGCACAGTGTTTTTGCATTTTTAACACATTGTTACCATTATTAGCATAAAGACACACTTTATTTTGGCCACTACAAAGATCGATAAGCAGACTGTAATCCTAATTAGCACATATAAACAGCTAATTAATATAAGTGAGCTGCCCATTTGCAAATATCTTAAACTTTCTGCCGAAACCTTAGATCACATACAGATTCAAAGAAGGACAAGACATGGATGCCTCTTATCTCCATTGCAATTTGCCCTAGCCATTGAACCCTTAGCACAAGCCATACGTTCCACTCCTAGGATTCAGAGATTTAGAGTGGGATTACATAAACTCAAATGTTGTGTACGATCACTGACTCCTCTAACTCAATACTGGCTCTAATGGAATTTCTAGAGTCCTTTGGGCAGATTCAGGTCTCCAAGTTAATATGGAAAAGACTGAAATCATAGGAGCCCGCATCTCTGACCAGACATTGGCTTGTTTGAAAGATAAATACTTTTCCTGGCCGAAAAATAAACTAAAATATCTCAGCTTAAATTTAACCCCTGAGATCACAGATCTCTATAAAGCTAATTATAAACCCCTATTTAAAGACCTAACGGTAGATTTGTTGAAATGGAGTAGGTTCCAAATATCTTGGACTGGGCGCATAAACGCTATCAAAATGAATATTTTACCTAGAATTCTATAAATGTTTTGCTCACTCCCTATTCCCATCCCCTCAATCCATCTGGTTTTCCTTAGCTTGCAACAAAGCCCCACTTACTAGGGAGATGCTAGGGATATTATACTCTTTTCTAAACATGGCCCCTGACAAAGAAAAATCTAGATTTATCAGACTGTGGGAACAGGATTTGGGGGTTTCATGGGATCATCAGAAATGGGGGAAGATTTGCTCAGGTCTATCTAAAGGCTCAATTTATTTTAGTTATCTAGAAACCGCAATTCAGATTTTACATAGAGTTTACTCCAGACAAATTACATAAACTGAACCCCCAAATTTCCCCAGAGTGTTTTAGAAACTGCTGGGAAACTGGAGCCTTCTTACACACCTGGTGGGATTGCGCGAATGCACAAAATATGTGGTTAAAGATAACCGAGATAGCCTCTAAAGTATTACACACTTTTTTTTATTAATCCATCAATTGAGCTTTGTCTACTGGGCATCCCCTGTTTGCATATAAACAAAAACCAAAAACAACTAGTGGCCATATTTCACCGCCACATCACATATATCAAGTCCTTCAGTCATGTCCAACTCTCTATGATTCTATGGACTGCAGCACATTTAGCTAGTTCTCTGCCTATGCTGTTCCACAATGTTTGCATGTCAAAGATACTGGAGTGAGTTGCCAGTTCTATCTAGTTGAATTTGTCTGACCTCTCTGCTATCACCAGCCCACAAACACTGGTTCTACATGGTATAGCTCACAGCTTCATTCAGTACACAAGCCCCTTTGCCACCACCACTTAGCAATGCACACTAAGTTAAATGGATGAATAGCAGAACAGAATGGGAGGTCACAAAATGGGAATTGCTATACATCTTGGCACATGGCCATCAGCAATGGCGTGGGACTTTCCAGGATGGGCGTAGCGGAGATTACCCCTGATGTTGATGAGTTCGCTGTTAATGCACGTGCCGCTGCACAGCCTCCATGTGTTTTTGCGACCCCTCTTGATGGGTTACAGTAGATTAGTGGTTCCCCTGGTCCCCTTCAGCTAAGTGGTGGTGGTGAAGGGGCTTGTGTACTGCAATGAAGCTGTGACCTTTACCATGAAGGGTCACTTTAAGCGGCCGGTCATAGCAGAGAAGTCAGACAAATCACAGTCCACTATAGAAGGAACTGGCAACCTACACCAGTATCACCTGTCATATTGTTATCAGGCCCTCAGGGGAATGTTCATACTCCACAGTATCACTAATTGGACTTTGCATGTGTATTAACCCTTTAGTATGATTATATATGATACATAGTATTATATGAAATTTAATGCTATTATGACTATTATTGTTTTTACTAGTGACTTGGCCGTCAAAAATGACGGGGCAATAACATTTTAAGCCATGGCAATGCTGTTTGACACACAATGTAAAGCTTTTTCTACTCTGAGGACCTACAGCATTCATTTCGAGCCTCGCGCTGAGTGCTTTCGGCTTATAGCAAGCCGATCCTCTCGTTTACTTTTGGTCCTATGAGCGCCTTTGGCTTTCATCACAAATACAGATATATATGTCTATTTTCTATAATAATTAATTATTTATTTACTTAATAAATTAATATACTTTACCTATTTGTAACTGATATATCCAGCAATGAATTGCCTGAAGAGCTAAGTATCTATTTTTATATTCCTGCAGCATACAATTTACAGTTGGACTGTTGCTGGCCTGAGGAGAAAGTGTCATCAATGTCCCAAGTGTGCATTATAAATTCTCTGCGTGCACGAGGGCAAACCGTTGGTTTAGTTGTGTAAAGCACCATTTTAGATTCGTAATGTGTTAGTGTTGTAAAATGGCGTAGTTTGTCTATGTGCTACGCGGGTCACAAGCATTTTCCGTGCTTCCTAAGTGTGTATTTTTGTACCTCGTACGTCCCTGGCAAAAGTTGTATGTGCCTGGCGGTGTTTTGCGCATTTCGGGGTCGTGTAGCCTCTATTTCATTTTTTTCGGCCACCATTTTTTTTCTCGCTTAGCCAATTTCCAATTCTTGCTAAATTCGACTTTAATTAGCATGCAGCCTCACTGGCACATGTCAATGCTGTCCCCCCATGCTGTGTGATTTTTTGTATTTTTTGTATTTTGTATTGTTTTTGTTGTTTTTGAATGTACGCATTTCGGCCGTTAAGTTTGTATTTTTGCAACCTCTTACTTTTTTTTCTAAGTTCCGTGGGTCGTAATTAAAAGTCGTATGTCTTTGTCAGTGTTTTCTGCGCTTCAGGGTCGTGGAGCAATGTTTTCATTTTTTTGGGCCCCCATTTTTTTTTCTAACCCCCAGACGTCCTGGCTGTCCTCCCGTGCTGTGTGTGATGTTTTTGTTAAGTGTTTTGTTATTTTTCAGTGTTTTTTGATGTACACGTTTCGGCCGTTTAGTTTGTATTTTTGTGACCTTGTATTTTTTTTTTCTAAGTCCCTGGGGTATTTTTATTTTTTTTAAATCCAGCGCGTTGTTTTTTTTTTTCAAAGTCGCACTTTTCATTTTTTTTTACCGGGAGTGAGGCGCCGTAGAGCCTCCACCCCCACAAATGTGGCCCCTCGCTTCGTGAGGGTCCGCATTTGCGGCCTGCAATGAGCTTTCGGCTCATTGCAGCCGACGTCAGAGCCTCCACTTCCAGGGCCGCATTTGCGGCCAAAATTGTGTCCCTCGCTTTGCGAGGGACGCGGTTCTGCAAGCTCACTTTACAAGCTCGCAAGGAGTGACAATAACTCAAAGTTTGACAACTATTATATGTGATATGTATTGATCTATTGCATGTAACTAGGGTTCATTAGTTTACAGATATAGGAATGTGAGGGATACAGTCTGGAGTGACCTAAGTCTTTACGTCTCTATGTGTGTTCTTTAAATGATGTCTATTGCAAATATGTGTAATCTGTAAATATGTGTAAGCAAGTATTAAGTGTAAACTTGTATGAAATAAAATATAAATGAATAAAATTGCAAACTACCTCTCTCCAAAGATTCCTACTTTCTCTCTCACTCTGAAAACACACCAGCTCCGGGACCTGCATGCTACTTCGAAAGAAAATACAACACAGTCGACGCATGGGCAGGTAGAACGCAAATTTATAATCTTCCTCTGTCAATCATCTTCGGCTGGACCACATTTTATTGGCTGAGAGGCCTGGGTCGCACTATGTTATACCGCAATTGGTTATTGATGGCCGATTGCGACTCGTACGACCCCTTAACAGCTTGCCTGCGCTTAAAGGATTTACAGGCTTGTGACACAAGCCTGTAACTCGCGCCATGGTAAAGTTTAATAGCTCTGTAACGCAGCCAAATTTAATGTGGCTGCAAATCTATTAAAATCAGAAGCTTTGATTATGAAGATTTTTTGGCATAAATGCAAATATGTTCATATCTCTACATATGGTGGGAATGCATATAAATAAAAAAAAGTTTTGGCTGAGTTGTTTCAACCAAATATCTACAATTACGAAAACCATAATGTTTCCCACTCCTGAAATGGTTCTACTCCACATCTTTCCTGCTGAGTTTACCTTGGATATTAAGGCTTTTCTTACAGGTCTTAATTATGGCTAAATGGCTTATTGCCTTGAAATGGAATCAAAAAAATGTTCCCTCATGGAATGAAGTAACAGTCATTATAATGAAAAATCAATTACTAGGAACAGCCTTCCTAGAACTGGAAGTTACTGTTAAGTCTGTTCCTAAATGGAAATTTTGGAACAACTATATAAAAGTGTCGTCCTAAAGGACCACCACATTAGGCTTTTTGTAGTCGACGTTTGGACTCTATTCCTGTTTAGTCCTTCCTGATCCTGTCTCAAATCCTGTGTTTGTAATAGTTTATAAATCGTGACTATTAATTAAGATGATCTGGTTGTGTGCTAAAAAGGAAATTACATTTTAGAAATACATAAAAATGATTGTGAACTATAATGAACAGAAAATATTTTATTAAATGTGAGTACCGTATATACTCGAGTATAAGACGACCCGATTATAAGACGAGGCACCTATGTTACCACAAAATACTGGGAAAACTTAATGACTTGAGTATAAGCCGAGGGTGGGAAATGCGCTGCCCCCGGTGTCCCTCTTGTGCCCTCTGTGTCCCCCTCTTGTGTGCCCTCTGTGCCCATTTCTTGTGTCCCTCCTCTCTCTCCCCTGTGTCTCTTCCCCCCTCTCCCTTCCCTGTTTCTCTTCCCCCCTCTACCTTCCCTGTATCTCTTTCCCCCTCTCCCTCGTGTCTCTTTCTTTCCCCCTCCTGTATCATCCTCCTCATCCTCCCTCCTCAACCCCCCTCCTCAACAGCCCTCCTCATCCTCCCTTCTCATCCTCAACCGCCCTCCTCATCCTCCCTCCTCATCCTCTCTCCTCAACCCCCTTCCTCAACCCCCCTCCCACTCCTTAACCTCCATCTTCAACCCCCCCCCCTCAACCCCCCTCCTCATCCTACCTCCTCAACCCCCCTCCTCAACCCCCTTCTTTATCCTCAAACCCCCTACTCAACCCCCCTCCTCAAGCCCTCTCTTCAACACCCCTCCTTAACTCCCCTCATCAAACTCTCTCCTCAACCCCCCTCATCAAGCGCCCCTCCTCATCCTCTATCCCCCTCCTCATCCCCCCCCAAACCTCCCTCCTCAACCCCCTCCCTCAACCCCCTCCTCATCCTCAACCTCCCCCTACACCCCACTCCTCAACCGCTCTCCTCAACCCCCTCCTCATCCTCAATCCCCCTCCTCAATGCCCCTCCTCAACCCCCCTCCTCATCCTCAACCCCCATCCTCAACCCCCCTCCTCAACCTCTCTCCTCAACCTCCCACCTCATCTTACCTTCTCAACCCCTCTCCTCAACCCCTCCTTATCCTCAAGCCCCTCCTCAAGCCCCCTCCTCAAGCCCCTCCTCAACCTCCCTCCTCAACCTCCCTCCTCATCCTCAACCCCCCTCCTCAACCCCTCTCCTCAACCCCCCTCCTCAACCCCCCTCCTCAACCTCCCTATTCAACACCCCTCCTCACCCCCTCTTCATCCTTCCTCCTTAACCCCCTCCTCAACCAGTTTTCTCAACCCCCTCCGAAGCCCCCCTCTTCATCCTTAACCCCCCTCCTCACTTTACCCCTCTCTAATTACCTCTCCCTCTCCCTTTCCCCTCACTTACCTTCCATCAGCAGCTGCTCCTCCGCTCCTCTGCACGTCTTCGGGGCTGCGTTGGGACCCAGCCAATGCTAATCACGTGATGCATGTGACGTCACGTCATTAGCATATTCCAAGTCTAGACGCAGCCAGAAGACGAGCGGAGGAGCGGGGAAGAAGCTGCTGATGGAAGGTAAGTGAGGGGAAAGGGAGAAGGGGAGATAATTAGAGAGGGGTAAAGTGAGGAGGGAGGATGAGGAGGGGGGTTGAGGTTTAGGAGGGGGGTTGAGGATTAGAAGGGAGGTTGAGGAGGGGGTTGATGATGAGGAGGGGGATACTATTATATTGTTGACATTATATATACCGTATATACTCGAGTATAAGCCGAGTTTTTCAGCACTTTTTTAAGGCTAAAAAGGGCCCCCTCGGCTTATACTCGAGTCATTCTCCCCCCGTGTCTCTCTAATGCCCTGTGTCTCTCTAACCCCCCCGTGTCTCTCTACCCCGTGTCTCTCTAACCCCCCGTCTCTCTTTCCCTCCCACCTCCTCATCCTCAACCTCCCCTCCTCATTCTAAACCCCCCTCCTTATTCTAAAACTCCCTCCTCATTCTAAACCCCCCTAAATACCTGCCCCTCTCCTTTTACCCTCACTTACCTGCTTCTGCTCCGGGCGCCGCTCCTTCTTGACCCGGCTCGCATGTTACGTCACATGCGCGCCACGTCATTAGCATATACCGGGTGCCGGCACCCGGTATATGCTAATGACGTCACATGCGCGCCGGGTCATTGGCATATACCGGGTGCCGGTAAGCAGGTAAGTGAGGGTAAAGGGAGAGGGGGAGGTATTTAGGGGGGTTTAGATTGAAGAAGGGGTTTTTGAATGAGGAGGGTGGTTTAGAATGAGGAGGGGGTTGAGGACGAGGAGGGGGTTGAGGAGGGGGTTGAGGATGGGGGTGTTGAGGATGAGGATGGGGGTTGAGGAGGGAGGATGAGGATGAGGGAGGTTGAGGGGGGGTTGAGGAGGGAGATTGAGGAGGGGGGTTGAGGATGGGGGGGTTGAGGAGGGGGTTGAGGATGGGGAGGTTGAGGAGGGATGATGAGGAGGGAGGTTGAGGAGGGGGGTTGAGGTTGAGGAGGGGGTTGAGGATGGGGGGGTTGAGGAGGGGGTGGAGGTTGAGGAGGGAGGTTGAGGATAAGTGTTGAGGAGGGGGTTGAGGATGAGGAGGGGGGTTGAGGTTGAGGAGGGGGTTGAGGATGGGGGGGTTGAGGAGGGGGTTGAGGATGAGGGGGTTGAGGAGGGAGGTTAAGGATGAGGAGGGAGGATGAGGATGGAGGTTGAGGATGAGGAGTGGGGTTGAGGAGGGAGGTGGAGAATGAGGAGGGGGGTTCAGGATGGGGGGGTTGAGGAGGGGGTTGAGGATGGGGAGGTTGAGGAGGGAGGATGAGAAGGGAGGTTATGGAGGGGGTTGAGGATGAGGAGGGAGGTTGAGGATGAGGAGGGAGGTTGAGGAGGGGGATTGAGGTTGAGGAGGGGGTGGAGGATAGGGCGGTTGAGGAGGGGGTTGAGGATGAGGAGATGGGTTGAGGTTGAGGAGGGGGTTGAGGATGAGGGGGTTGAGGAGGGGGTTGAGGATGAGGGGGTTGAGGAGGGAGGTTGAGGATGAGGAGGGGGGTTGAGGAGGGGGTTGAGGATGAGGAGATGGGTTGAGGTTGAGGAGGGGGGGTTGAGGATGGGGGGTTGAGGATGAGGGGGTTGAGGAGGGAGGTTGAGGATGAGGGGGAAGGATTAGGAGGGAGGTTGAGGATGAGGAGTGGGGTTGAGGAGGGAGGTTGAGAATGAGGAGGGGGGAAGAGACACAGGAGAGAGAGGGGGACACAAGAGGGGGACACAGGGGGGCACAAGAGGGACACAGGGGGCAGCACATTTCCCACCCTTGGCTTATACTCGAGTCACTCATTTTACCCAGTATTTTGTGGTAAAATAGGTGCCTCGGCTTATACTCGAGTATATAAAGTACCTTGCCCTCCAGTATATATGGCATCTAAAAAAAATTATGTTCAATCATAATACACCTGCTAAAGCTTCTTGGAAAATACATTATAATATTTTTTTACATTTGTATCACAAAATATCTAGTGACTAGAAGTCAATTTTAGTTGAGATGATACTTTTTAATGACTAACAGAGCAGGATTAGATTGCAATCTTTCAATGTCATAACCACTTGCTCAAATCCAATTCTCAAATGAAATCAGAAAACTTAGAATTTTGAAAAATAATTATGCTGAGCAAATATGTAGCCTCCTTTAAATATTTTGTTCACAACCATGGGGCAGATTTGTAAATAATATCAAAGTATTGTAGGGACCCTTTAAAAAGGTGTTGTCTGCTGATGTGGAAGAAGTAGCATTGTGAGGTCATTGATTCCTGGGCATTCTGTAGATACTGGAGGAGCTGTCTTAGTCCAGTCACAGACACACTAACTGCTGTAGTGCAGTGATCCTCAGAGTGGTCTCATAGTCCTGAGAGTTACTAGACAATGCCACGTTTCAAGCAGACTCCCCGTAAGTCCAGAGGAGAAAAAGCCCTGCACAAAGAGCCCACGAAAAATGGTGAAAGAAAAAGTACTGCCTCCACATCTGGTGTGAAGAAGCCTCATCGTTATAGACCATCAACTGTTGCCCTCCGTGAGATCCGTCGCTATCAGAAGGCTACAGAATCGGTCATCCCCAGGTTGGCTTTCCAGAGGATGGTACAAGAAATTGCCCGGGCATTCAATCCTGATCTGCGTTTCCAATGTGCAGCTATTGGGGCTCTGCAGGAGGCTAGCGAGGCCTATCTGATCTCTCTGTTTGAAGACGCCAACATCTGTTCTACCTTTGCCAAAAGGGCCATCACACCCAAGGACATTCTGCTTGCTCGCAGGCTTCGAGGGCAGAGGGCCTAATGTATTCAGTTGTACATAATTCTCTTTTGTAATTAATTGTGTATAATATGTTGATTAAAATATTTGACTTTTTTTGTGAAACTGTTTATCATGTTCTTTGTACTGACAAACTATTTTAACAATTACTCACAGCAGATGGTTGCCAAAATGTAATGTGCATTTAGAAGAGGTGTGTTAGCATTTAAAATGAAGTATTCTGCATTAAATTAGTTATTCAGTTTTATTTTTATACAAATACTGTATATTATATACTATATTATGATATACTTGTAATTGTTACCTGAATCATGATCTTAAAACCTTCATTTTACTGTAGTGTAAGGGGGAAATCAAATTTTGGTATGTATGTAACAAGCAGTAATTAGCAGTTGTGTAAGCTATCATAAAATATTTTTTGGCTGCTTCTACACAATTAACGAAATTATGGTCATCCCAGGGCTGGCTTTCCAGAGGTTGGTAAAAAAGAAAATGCTTAAGGATTCAAAACAGAACTGAGGTTTCAGAGTGCAGCTATGGGGTCTCTGCAGGAGCCTAGCGAGGCCTATCTGGTCTCTCTATTTGAAGACACCAATGTGTGCGCTATCTATGCCAAAAGGGCCATCACACCCAAAGACATTCAGTGCATTCGAAGGATAAGAAGGAAGAGGGGCTAATTGCTTCAGTTTAAAGAATTATTTTTGTTGTTAATTCTGTCTAATACTTTAATTAAAATGTCTTTTTTTTTCCATAGGAGGCCAATAATATTGTTCCTTAAACTGACAACCATTCTATTCTGTCACTTAGCGTGAATGTTTAATCTATTCACAGAGGGCTCATTCCAAGAACGTTTAATATACAAGAGGAGGGTGATGTTATATTCTCATGCATATTCCTGATGACCCTTTCCCACTCTATCAGCCTCTGTTGTGAAGCTAAATCTGGCCTATTTAGCAGATTGTCCATTCTCCTTATTTTTCTACATCATAAAAAGTATAACTAATTATCTTAAATAATGGGGGGCACTTAGCTGATACTATAATGTCAATTGTTGACTGTAGTGATTTCAGATTTTTCTATTTGCAACAAATCTTTACTTCCAGGCATTTTTTGGTATTGTTCATACAACTGGTATAGATGGGAAAACTACAGAATCAAAAAAAGTAGAGCGTCCTGGGGGCCCACCATAATAAGAATCTATAAGAATGTGTATATCAAATTTTACTCACAATAAAATAATCCTTAAATTATTAATGTGCATCCAGTGTGAAAAAGCCACTGGTTATCTCAGACGAACTGCCACCATCACATAAAATGATACTGAGCTATATTAAAGTATGTTAAGCGCTATAACCATTACAAATGATGCCAATTAAGTGCTAATAAAAGGTATATATGCAGTGTGGGTCATCCCTGAAGAAGTTCAGATGCTGGCAGAAACCTGTTATAACCAGATAGAAGCTCAGACTAAGTTCCCTCATGAACAGTATTTTTGCATTTTTGACACATTATTAGCATTATTAGCATAAAAGCATACTTTATTTTGCCACTACAAAGATAGATAAGCAGACTTTAATCCTAATTAGCACATAAAAACAGCTCATTAATATAAGTGAGCTGCCCATTTGCAAATATCTTAAACTTTCTGCCGAAACCTTAGATCACATATTCAAAGAGGGACAATACAGGGATGCCTCTTATCTCCATTGCTATTTGCCCTAGCCTTTGAACCCTTAGCACATGCCATACCTTCCACTCCTAGGATTCAGAGATTTAGAGTGGGATTACATAAGCTCAAATGTTGTGTACGATCACTGACTCCTCTAACTCAATACTGGCTCTAATGGAAATTCTAGAGTCCTTTGGGCAGATTCAGGTCTCCAAGTTAATATGGAAAAGACTGAAATCATAGGAGCCCGCATCTCTGACCAGACATTGGCTTGTTTGAAAGATAAATACTTTTCCTGGCCGAAAAATAAACTAAAATATCTCAGCTTAAATTTAACCCCTGAGATCACAGATCTCTATAAAGCTAATTATAAACCCCTATTTAAAGACCTAACAGTAGATTTGTTGAAATGGAATAGGTTCCAAGGCCCTCATTCAATTGCAATTTGGCCAATTGAATAGGGCCATAAATAAGCACATAACATATATTTTTTAAAGAAGTTTTTAGTTAGTAAGCATCTATCCAAAAGCAAGGTTTTCACTAACTAAAAACTTCTTTAAAAAATATATGTTATGTGCTTATTTAGGGCCCTATTCAATTGGCCAAATTGCAATTGAATGAGGGCCCAAATATCTTGGACTGGGCGAACAAATGCTATCAAAGTGAATATTTTACCTAGAATTCTATATATTTTTTGCTCACTCCCTATTCCAATTAAGGGGAATGAGCTAGAAACATTCCAGAAGTCAGTTTTCAGATTTATTTGGAAAAACAAACCCCCTAGGATAAATAGATCCATTATGTACAGAAACAAAAACTCAGGAGGGCTATCTTGCCCCAATTATATATATTAAATACACCAACATCTATGGGTGTTTATCGAGAATCTTCAAATAAAACAGTTTGTCTGGGATACTCTATTATGGACCCCTTCAGCCGCCACTTTTAGTGGTAAACTTCAAAATCCCATGATCAAATCGTCCCTTGAGAATTGGGCTTCGGTCAACTCTAGGCATCAACCGATACATAAAACCTCTCCATTAACACCAACTCTTGCCTCCTCTCAAGTATTAGAAAGTCTAGGTGAAGAATCTAAAACCTGGTGGCTTACGAATAAACTAGACAAACTAGAAGCATGGCTAAAGATGAGCAATTACTCACTATCGATCAATTCAAACCAAATATGACATGGGATTACCACAACCATTTGGTCCTGGTGGACCCCTCAATCCATCTGGTTTTCCTTAGCTTGCAACAAAGCCCCACTTACTAGGGAGATGCTAGGGATATTATACCCTTTTCTAAACATGGCCCCTGACAAAGAAAAATCTAGATTTATCAGACTGTGGGAACAGGATTTGGGGGTTTCATGGGATCTTCAGAAATGGGGGAAGATTTGCTCAGGTCTACCTAAAGGCTCAATTTATTTTAGTTATCTAGAAACCGCAATAAAGATTTTATATAGAGTTTACTCCAGACAAATTACATAAACTGAACCCCCAAATTCCCTCAGAGTGTTTTAAAAACTGCTTGGAAACTGGACCCTTCTTACGCGGTGGGATTGCGCGATTTCACAAAATATTTGGTTAAAGGAAACCGAGATAGCTTCTAAAGTATTACACATTTTTTTTTATTAATCCATCAATTGAGCTTTGTCTACTGGGCATCCCCTGTTTGCATATAAACAAAAAACAAAAACAACTAGTGGCCATATTTCACCGCCACATCACATATATCAAGTACCCGGGGAACATTTTAATATATGTTGTTCAGTCCTTCAGTCATGTCCAACTCTCTATGATTCTATGGACTGCAGCACATTTAGCTAGTTCTCTGCCTATGCTGTTCCACAATGTTTGCATGCCAAAGATACTGGAGTGAGTTGCCAGTTCTATCTCTAGTGGAATTTGTCTGACCTCTCTGCTATCACCTGCCCACCTACACTGGTTCTACATGGTATAGCTCACAGCTTCATTCAGTACACAAGCCCCTTCGCCACCATCACTTAGCAATGCACACTAAGTTAAATTGATGAATAGCAGAACAGAACGGGAGGTCACAAAATGGGAATTGCTATACATCTTGGCACATGGCCATCAGCAATGGCGTGGGACTTTCCAGGATGGGCGTAGCGGAGATTACCCCTGATGTTGATGAGTTCGCTGTTAATGCACGTGCCGCTGCACAGCCTCCATGTGTTTTTGCGACCCCTCCTGATGGGTTACAGTAGATTAGTGTGGTGTATGTTCCCCTGGTCCCCTTCAACTAAGTGGTGGTGGTGAAGGGGCTTGTGTACTGCAATGAAGCTGTGAGCTTTACCATGAAGGGTCACTTTAAGCGGCCGGTCATAGCAGAGAGGTCAGACAAATCACAGTCCACTAGAGAAGGAACTGGCAACCCACACCAGTATCACCTGTCATATTGTTATCAGGCCCTTAGGGGAATGTTCATACTCCACAGTATAACTAATTGGACTTTGCATGTGTATTAACCCTTTAGTATGATTATATATGATACATAGTATTATATGAAATTTAATGCTATTATGACTATTATTGTTTTTACTAGCGACTAAGCCGTCAAAAATGACGGGGCAATAACATTTTAAGCCATGGCAATGCTGTTTGACACACAATGTAAAGCTTTTTCTACTCTGAGGACCTACAGCATTCATTTCGAGCCTCGCGCTGAGTGCCTTCGGCTTATAGCAAGCCGATCCTCTCGTTTACTTTTGGTCCTATGAGCGCCTTTGGCTTTCATCACAAATACAGATATACATGTCTTTTTTCTATAAAAATTAATAATAATAATATACTTTACCTATTTGTAACTGATATATCCAGCAATGAATAGCCTGAAGAGCTAAGTATCTATTTTTATATTCCTGCAGCATACAATTTACAGTTGGACTGTTGCTGGCCTGAGGAGAAAGTGTCATCAATGTCCCAAGTGTGCATTATAAATTTTCTGCGTGCACGAGGGCAAACCGTTGGTTTAGTTGTGTAAAGCACCATTTTAGATTCGTAATGTGTTAGTGTTGTAAAATGGCGTAGTTTGTCTATGTGCTACGCGGGTCGCAAGCATTTTCCGTGCTTTCTAAGTGTGTATTTTTTACTTCGTACGTCCCTGGCAAAAGTCGTATGTGCCTGGCGGTGTTTTGCGCATTTCGGGTCGTGTAGCTTTGTTTTCATTTTTTTCGGCCACCAATTTTTTTCTCGCTTAGCCAATTTCCAATTCTTGCTAAATTCGACTTTAATTAGCATGCAACCTCACTGGCACATGTCCATGCTGTGTGAGTTTTTTTTTTATTTTGTATTGTTTTTGTTGTTTTTGAATGTACGCATTTCGGCCGTTAAGTTTGTATTTTTGCAACCTCTTATTTTTTTTTTCTAAGTTCCGTGGGTCGTAATTAAAAGTCGTATGTCCTTGTCAGTGTTTTCTGCGCTTCAGGGTCGTGGAGCATTGTTTTAATTTTTTTGGGCCCCCATTTTTTTTTCTAACCCCCAGACGTCCTGGCTGTCCCCCCATGCTGTGTGTGATGTTTTTGTTAAGTGTTTTGTTATTTTTCTGTGATTTTTGATGTACACGTTTCGGTCGTTATGTTTGTATTTTTGTGACCTTGTATTTTTTTTTCTAAGTCCCCCAAGTCGTATTTTTATTTTTTTTAAATCCAGCGCATTTGTTTTTTTTTCAAAGTCGCACTTTTCATTTTTTTTTACCGGAAGTGAGGCGCCGTAGAGCCTCCACCTCCACAAATGTGGCCCTTCGCTTCGTGAGGGTCCGCATTTGTGGCCTGCAATGAGCTTTCGGCTCATTGCAGCCGACTTCAGAGCCTCCACTTCCAGGGCCACATTTGCGGCCAAAATTGCGTCCCTCGCTTTGCGAGGGACGCGGTTCTGCGAGCTCACTTTACAATCTCGCAAGGAGTGACAATGACTCAAAGTTTGACAACTATTATATGTGATATGTATTGATCTATTGCATGTAAGTAGGGCTCATTAGTTTACAGATATAGGAATGTGAGGGATACAGTCTGGAGTGACCTAAGTCTTTACGTCTCTATGTGTGTTCTTTAAATGATATCTATTGCAAATATGTGTAATCTGTAAATATGTGTAAGCAAGTATTAAGTGTAAACTTGTATGAAATTAAATATAAATGAATACAATTGCAAACTACCTCTCTCCAAAGTCTCCTACTCTCTCTCTCACTCTGAAAACACACCAGCTCCGGGACCTGCGTGCTACTTCGAAAGAAAGTACAACACAGTCGACGCATAGGCAGGTAGAACGCAAATTTATAATCTTCCTCTGTCAATCATCTTCGGCTGGACCACATTTTATTGGCTGAGAGGCCTGGGTCGCACTACGTTATACCACAATTGGTTATTGATGGCCGATTGCGACTCGTACGACCCCTTAACAGCTTGCCTGCGCTTAAAGGATTTACAGGCTTGTGACACAAGCCTGTAACTCGCGCCATGGTAAAGTTTAATAGCTCTGTAACGCAGCCGAATTTAATGTGGCTGCAAATCTATTAAAATCAGAAGCTTTGATTATGAAGATTTTTTGGCATAAATGCAGACAAATATGTTCATATCTCTACATATTTCTGGGAATGCATATAAATAAAGAAAAGTTTTGGCTGAGTTGTTTCAATCAAATTTCTACAATTATGAAAACCATATTCTTTCCCACTCCTGAAATGGTTCTACTCCACATCTTTCCTGCTGAGTTTACCTTGGATATTAAGGCTTTTGTTACAGGTCTTAATGATGGCAAAATGGCTTATTGCCTTGAACAAAGAACTTACAGGGAAGAATACGGAAAATAAATGGACAACATTCAGAATCCTTACTAAATAAACATACTCATCAGCATGTACCATGTGGAAATAAAATGAATAGGAGTAAATCACATCCTATGTGGCTTAACAATGACTTAAAGATCATGATGAGGAAAAAGAAACATGCATTTAAATTATACAAGAAGGAGGGAACAGAGGCAGCTTTATGTGACTATAAGGAAACCAACAAGTCTTGCAAAAGGGCTATTAGACTGGCTAAAATAGAAAATGAGAAGTCAGTTGCAATGGAAAGTAAGACTAACCCTAAAATATTTTTGAAATATATTAATGGGAAGAAGGCCAGGAAGGAATCAATAGGACCGTTAAAATGTGACACAGCCCATCTGATAATTAGTGACCAGGAAAAGGCAGATGAGCTAAATAGGTTATTTTCTTCGGTATACACAAGGGAGGTACCAGTGGTTGGGACACCCCAACATAAGGAGGCTACACTACCTTTACTAAATAATTGGTTAACGCAGGAAGTAATACAAAAGAGGTTGGAGAAAATAAATGTTAATAAAGCCCCAGGTCCTGATGGAATACATCCAAGGGTACTGAGGGAGCTGGGTTCTGTAATAGGCAAACCATTATATCTAATCTTTCAAGACTCACTCACTACAGGGTCTCTACCAGATGACTGGAGAAAAGCAGAGGTAATACCTATATTTAAGAAGGGATCTAGAGCAAATCCGGGGAATTATAGACCAGTGAGCCTCACTTCTGTAGTTGGGAAGCTTTTAGAAGGGTTAATAAGGGACAGAATACAAGAATATGTCTATTTGAACAGGATCATAGGTAGCAGTCTACACGGATTTATGAAGGATAGGTCGTGTCAGACCAATCTAATTAGTTTTTATGAGGAGGTTAGTAGGAACTTGGATCAGGGCAACTCAGTGGATGTAGTCTTTTTAGATTTTTAAAAGGCATTTGATACAGTGCCACATGGAAGACTAGTGAGCAAACTAAGGGATACAGGAATTGCAGTAAATATCTGCTCATGGATCGAGAGCTGGCTAAAAGACAGAAAGCAAAGGGTTGTTGTGAATGGAACATACTCCGATTGGTCTAATGTGATAAGTGGGGTTCCTCAAGGTTCAGTATTAGGTCCTCTCCTTTTTAACATATTTATTAATGACATTGAAGTAGGACTCGAATGTAGTGTCTCCATTTTTGCTGATGACACTAAGTTGTGCAAGGTAATACAATCAGATAATGATGTACTTTCCCTACAAAAGGATTTGCATAAATTAGAGATTTGGGCGGCTAAATGGCAGATGAGATTTAATACAAAACAATGTAAGGTTATGCATTTGGGAAGGAACAATAGCCAAACAATCTATAATCTTAATGGAGCAAATCTAGGGGTATCAGATATTGAAAGGGATTTGGGAGTACTAGTGGACAACCACCTAGGTAACAGCGCTCAAAGCCAAGCAGCGGCTGCAAAGGCAAATAAAATATTAGCATGTATTAGGAAGGGTATAGAAGCCAGGGAAGAAGATATAATTCTGCCACTATACAAATCTCTAGTACGTCCTCATTTGGAATATGGAGTACAATTTTGGGCACCACCTCATAAAAAAGACATTTTAGAGCTGGAAAAAGGACAGAGAAGGGCTACAAAACTAATAAGGGGAATGGAGGGGCTAAGTTATGAAGAAAGACTAACAAAATTAAACTTATTTTCGCTAGAAAAAAAGCGTCTAAGAGGAGATATGATTACGTTATATAAATACATCCAGGGTCAATATAAGGCTTTGTCAAGTGAACTTTTTGTAGCAAGAGATTTTCAACTGACAAGATGACATCCTTTGAGGTTAGAGGAAAAAAGATTTCACCTTAAACAAAGAAAAGGGTTCTTCACAGTTAGGGTGGTTAAACTGTGGAATTCTCTACCAAAGGAGGTGGTGACAGCGAATTCGATAGACAACTTCAAAAAGGGGTTAGATATATTTTTGAATAAAAAGGGCATTCAAGGCTATTCTAGATAACTAGCAAAGGAATATTGATGCAGGGAGAAATTTGATCGCCAGTTTCTGGGGTCAGGAAGGAATTTTGCTTTTTTTTCCCCTTATGAGACAATTAGCAAAGTTTCAATGGGTTTTTTTTTTTCTGTTTGCCTTCCTCTGGATCAAATAACAATTAACAAATAATAATAAATAGTCCACATAAAAAAAAGATCAATAGAGATCTAAAAAGGTTGAACTTGATGGACTAACTCTTTATTCATCCTCCAATACTATACTATTAATTATTATTCAATCAATAATTTAATTAATAACTATTCCGCATATTGCAGATCAGAGGAGATCTTAACAGGTTGAACTTGATGGACTAAAAGTCTTTTTTCAACCTTAATTACTATGTAACTATGTAACTATGTAACTAAATGGAATCAAAAAAATGTAACAGTCATTATAATGAAAAATCAATTACTAAGAACAGCCTTCCTAGAACTGGAAGTTACTGTTAAGTCTGTTCCTAAATGGACATTTTGGAACAACTATATAAAAGTGTCGTCCTAAAGGACCACCACATTAGGCTTTTTGTAGTTGCCGTTTGGACTCTATTCCTGTTTAGTCCTTCCTGATCCTGTCTCAAATCCTGTGTTTGTAATAGTTTATAAATCGTGACTATTAATTAAGATGATCTGGTTGTGTGGTAAAAAGGAAATTACATTTTAGAAATACATAAAAATGATTGTGAACTATAATGAACAGAAAACATTTTATTAAATGTGTGTACCGTATATACTCGAGAATAAGACGACCCGAGTATAAGCCGAGGCACCTATGTTACCACAAAATACTGGGAAAACTTAGTGACTCGAGTATAAGCCGAGGGTGGGAAATGCGCTGCCCCCGGTGTCCCTCTTGTGCCCTCTGTGTCCCCCTCTATGCCCATTTCTTGTGTCCCCCCTCTCTCTCCCCTGTGTCTCTTCCCCCCTCTCCCTTCCCTGTTTCTCTTCCCCCCTCTACCTTCCCTGTGTCTCTTTCCCCCCTCTCCATCGTGTCTCTTTCCCTCCCTCTCCCTTATCATCCTCCTCATCCTCCCTCCTTAACCCCCCTCCTCAACAGCCCTCCTCATCCTCCCTTCTCATCCTCTCTCCTCAACCCCCTTCCTCAACCCCCCTCCCACTCCTTAACCTCCCTCTTCAAACCCCCCTCCTCAACCCCCCTCCTCATCCTACCTCCTCAACCCCCCTCCTCAACCCCCTTCTTTATCCTCAACCCCCCTACTCAACCCCTCTCCTCAACCCCTCTCTTCAACCCGCCTCCTCAACCCCCCTTCTCAACCTCTCTCCTCAACCCCCCTCATAAATCGCCCGTCCTCATCATCTATCCCGCTCCTCATCCCCCCCAAACCTCCCTCCTCAACCCCCTCCCTCAACCCCCTCCTCATCCTCAACCCCCCTCCTACACCCCTCCTCAACCTCTTTCCTCAACCACCTCCTCATCCTCAATCCCCCTCCTCAATGCCCCTCCTCAACCTCCCTCCTCAACCCCCCTCCTCAACCCCCCTCCTCATCCTCAACCCCCATCCTCAACCCCCCTCCTCAACCTCTCTCCTCAACCTCTGGCCTCATCCTCCCTTCTTAACCCCCCTCCTCAACCCTTCCTCATCCTCAAGCCCCCTCCTCAAGCCCCCTCCTCAAGCCCCTCCTCAACCTCCCTCCTCAACCTCCCTCCTCATCCTCAACCCCCCTCCTCAACCCCTCTCCTCAACCCCTCTCCTCAACCCCCTTCCTCAACCTCCATATTTAACACCCCTCCTCACCCCCTCCTCATCATCTCTCCTCAACCCCCTTCCTCAACCCCCCTCCCACTCCTTAACCTCCCTCTTCAAACCCCCCTCCTCAACCCCCCTCCTCATCCTACCTCCTCAACCCCCCTCCTCAACCCCCTTCTTTATCCTCAACCCCCCTACTCAACCCCTCTCCTCAACCCCTCTCTTCAACCCGCCTCCTCAACCCCCCTTCTCAACCTCTCTCCTCAACCCCCCTCATCAATCGCCCGTCCTCATCATCTATCCCGCTCCTCATCCCCCCCAAACCTCCCTCCTCAACCCCCTCCCTCAACCCCCTCCTCATCCTCAACCCCCCTCCTACACCCCTCCTCAACCTCTTTCCTCAACCACCTCCTCATCCTCAATCCCCCTCCTCAATGCCCCTCCTCAACCTCCCTCCTCAACCCCCCTCCTCAACCCCCCTCCTCATCCTCAACCCCCATCCTCAACCCCCCTCCTCAACCTCTCTCCTCAACCTCTGGCCTCATCCTCCCTTCTTAACCCCCCTCCTCAACCCTTCCTCATCCTCAAGCCCCCTCCTCAAGCCCCCTCCTCAAGCCCCTCCTCAACCTCCCTCCTCAACCTCCCTCCTCATCCTCAACCCCCCTCCTCAACCCCTCTCCTCAACCCCTCTCCTCAACCCCCTCCCTCAACCTCCATATTTAACACCCCTCCTCACCCCCTCCTCATCCTCCCTCCTTAACCCCCCTCCTCAATCTCTCTCCTCAACCCCCTCCTAAGCCCCCTCCTCATCCTTAACCCCCCTCCTCACTTTACCCCTCTCTAATTACCTCCACCTCTCCCTTTCCCCTCACTTACCTTCCATCAGCAGCTGCTCCTCCGCACGTCTTCGGGGCTGCGTCGGGACAATGCTAATCACGTGATGCATGTGACGTCACGTCCTTAACATATTCCAGGTCCCGACACAGCCGGAAGACTAGTGGAGGAGCGGAGAAGCAGCTGCTGATGGAAGGTAAGTGAGGGGAAAGGGAGAAGGGGAGATAATTAGAGAGGGGTAAAGTGAGGAGGGAGGGTGAGGAGGGTGGTTGAGGTTGAGGACGGAGGTTGAGGAGGGGGTTGATGATGAGGAGGGGGATACTATTATATTGTTGACATTATATATACCGTATATACTCGAGTATAAGCCGAGTTTTTCCGCCCTTTTTTTAAGGCTAAAAATGGCCCCCTCGGCTTATACTCGAGTCACTCCCCCCCCCCCCCCCCGTGTCTCTCTAACGCCCTGTGTCTCTCTACCCCCCCGTGTCTCTCTACCCCCGTGTCTCTCCAACCCCCTGTCTCTCTTTCCCTCCCACCTCCTCATCCTCAACCTCCCCTCCTCATTCTAAACCCCCTCCTTATTCTAAAACCCCCTCCTCATTGTAAACCCCCTAAATACCTGCCCCTCTCCCTTTACCCTCACTTACCTGCTTCTGCTCCTGCCTCCGCTCTTTCTTGACGTTTTGTTACGTCACATGCGCACCACAACATTAGCATATACCGAGTGCCGGCACCCGGTATATGCTAATGACCTGACGTCACATGCGCGCCGGGTCATTAGCATATACCGGGTGCCGGTAAGCAGGTAAGTGAGGGTAAAGGGAGAGGGGGAGGTATTTAGGGGGGTTTAGAATGAGGAAGGGGTTGAGGATGAGGAGGGGGTTGAGGAGGGGGTTGAGGATGGGGGGGTTGAGGATGGGGGGTTTAGGATGGGGGGGTTGAGGATGAGGATGGGGGTTAAGGAGGGAGGATGAGGGAGGTTGAGGGGGGTTGAGGAGGGAGATTGAGGAGGGGGGTTGAGGATGGGGGGGTTAAGGAGGGGGTTGAAGATGGGGAGGTTGAGGAGGGAGGATAAGGAGGGAGGTTGAGGAGGGGGGTTGAGGTTGAGAAGGGGGTTAAGGATGGGGGGTTTGAGGAGGGGTTGAGGTTGAGGGGAAGATTTTACATAGAGTTTACTCCAGACAAATTACATAAACTGAACACCCACATTTCCTCAGAGTGTTTTAAAAACTGCTGGGAAACTGGAGCCTTCTTACACACCTGGTGGGATTGTGCGATTGCACAAAATATGTGGTTAAAGGTAACCGAGATAGCCTCTAAAGTATTACACATTTTTTTTTATTAATCCATCAGTTGAGCTTTGTCTACTGGGCATCCCCTGTTTGCATATAAACAAAAACCAAAAATAACTAGTGGCCATATTTCACCGCCACATCACATATATCAAGTACCCGGGGAACATTTTAATATATGTTGTTCAGTCCTTCAGTCAGGTCCAACTCTCTATGATTCTATGAACTGCAGCACATTTAGCTAGTTCTCTGCCTATGCTGTTCCATAATGTTTGCATGCCAAAGATACTGAAGTTAGTTGCCAGTTCTATCTCTAGTGGAATTTGTCTGACCTCTCTGCTATCACCTGCCCACCTACACTGGTTCTACATGGTATAGCTCACAGCTTCATTCAGTACACAAGCCCCTTCGCCACCACCACTTAGCAATGCACACTAAGTTAAATTGATGAATAGCAGAAAAGAATGGGAGGTCACAAAATGGGAATTGCTATACATCTTGGCACATGGCCATCAGCAATGGCGTGGGACTTTCCAGGATGGGCGTAGCGGAGATTACCCCTGATGTTGACGAGTTCGCTGTTAATGCACGTGCCGCTGCACAGCCTCCATGTGTTTTTGCGACCCCTCCTGATTGGTTACAGTAGATTAGTGTGGTGTATGTTCCCCTGGTCCCCTTCAGCTAAGTGGTGGTGGTGAAGGGGCTTGTGTACTGCAATGAAGCTGTGAGCTTTACCATGAAGGGTCACTTTAAGCGGCCGGTCATAGTCAGACAAATCACAGTCCACTAGATAAGGAACTGGCAACCCACACCAGTATCACCTGTCATATTGTTATCAGGCCCTCAGGGGAATGTTCATACTCCACAGTATCACTAATTGGACTTGGCATGTGTTTTAACCCTTTAGTATGATTATATATGATATACATAGTATTATATGAAATTTAATGCTATTATGACTATTATTGTTTTTACTAGCGACTTGGTCGTCAAAAATGACGGGGCAATAACATTTTAAGCCATGGCAATGCTGTTTGACACACAATGTAAAGCTTTTTCTACTCTGAGGACCTACAGCATTCATTTCGAGCCTCGCGCTGAGTGCCTTCGGCTTATAGCAAGCAGATCCTCTCATTTACTTTTGGTCCTATGAGCGCCTTTGGCTTTCATCACAAAGACAGATATATATGTCTTTTTTTTATAATAATTAATTAATTATTTACTTAATAAATTAATATACTTTACCTATTTGTAACTGATATATCCAGCAATCAATAGCCTGAAGAGCTAAGTATCTATTTTTATATTCCTGCAGCATACAATTTACAGTTGGACTGTTGCTGGCCTGAGGAGAAAGTGTTATCAATGTCCCAAGTGTGCATTATAAATTTTCTGCATGCACGAGGACAAACCGTTAGTTTAGTTGTGTAAAGCACCATTTTAGATTCGTAATGTGTTACTGTTGTAAAATGGCGTAGTTTGTCTATGTGCTACGCGGGTCACAAGCATTTTCCGTGCTTCCTAAGTGTGTATTTTTGTACCTCGTACGTCCCTGGCAAAAGTCGAATGTGCCTGGCGGTGTTTTGCGCATTTCGGTGTCGTGTAGCCTCGTTTTCAGTTTTTTCGGCCACCATTTTTTTTCTCGCTTAGCCAATTTCCAATTCTTGCTAAATTCGACTTTAATTAGCATGCAACCTCACTGGCACATGTCAATGCTGTCCCCCCATGGTGTGTGAGTTTTTTTATTTATTTTTTCTAAGTTCCGTGGGTGGTAATTAAAAGTCGTATGTCCTTGTCAGTGTTTTCTGCGCTTCAGGGTCGTGGAGCATTGTTTTCATTTTTTTGGGCCTCCATATTTTTCTCTAACCCCCAGACGTCCTGGCTGTCCCCCCGTGCTGTGTGTGATGTTTTTGTTAAGTGTTTTGTTATTTTTCAGTGTTTTTTGATGTACACATTTCGGCCGTTAAGTTTGTATTTTTGTCACCTTGTATTTTTTTTTTCTAAGTCCCGCTGGTCCTATTTTTATTTTTTTTAAATTCAGCGCCGTTGTTTTTTTTTTTTCAAAGTCGCACTTTTCATTTTTTTTTACCGGGAGTGAGGCGCCGTAGAGCCTCCACCTCCACAAATGTGGCCCCTCGCTTCGTGAGGGTCCGCATTTGCGGCCTGCAATGAGCTTTCGGCTTTTTGCAGCCTACGTCTGAGCCTCCACTTCCAGGGCCGCATTTGCGGCCAAAATTGCGTCCCTCGCTTTGCGAGGGACACGGTTCTGCGAGCTCACTTTACAAGCTCGCAAGGAGTGACAATGACTCAAAGTTTGACAACTATTATATGTGATATGTATTGATCTATTGCATGTAACTAGGGCTCATTAGTTTACAGATATAGGAATGTGAGGGATACAGTCTGGAGTGACCTAAGTCTTTACGTCTCTATGTGTGTTCTTTAAATGATGTCTATTGCAAATATGTGTAATCTGTAAATATGTGTAAGCAAGTATTAAGTGTAAACTTGTATGAAATAAAATATAAATTAATAAAATTGCAAACTACCTCCCTCCAAAGTCTCCTACTCTCTCTCTCTGAAAACCCACCAGCTGCGGGACCTGCGTGCTACTTCGAAAGAAAATCCAACACAGTCGATGCATGGCCAGGTAGAACGCAAATTTATAATCTTCCTATAATATATCTCTATATATGGTGGGAATGCATATAAATAAAAAAAAGTTTTGGCTGAGTTGTTTCAACCAAATATCTACAATTACGAAAACCATAATCTTTCCCACTCCTGAAATGGTTCTACTCCACATCTTTCCTGCTGAGTTTACCTTGGATATGAAGGCTTTTCTTACAGGTCTTAATGATGGCTAAATGGCTTATTGCCTTGAAATGGAATCAAAAAAATGTTCCCTCATGGAATGAAGTAACAGTCATTATAATGAAAAATCAATTACTAGGAACAGCCTTCCTAGAACTGGAAGTTACTGTTAAGTCTGTTCCTAAATGGAAATTTTGGAACAACTATATAAAATTGTCGTCCTAAATGACCACCACATTAGGCTTTTTGTAGTTGCTGTTTGGACTCTATTCCTGTTTAGTCCTTCCTGATCCTGTCTCAAATCCTGTGTTTGTAATAGTTTATAAATCGTGACTAATAATTAAGATGATCTGGTTGTGTGGTTAAAAAGGAAATTACATTTTAGAAATATATAAAAATGATTGTGAACTATAATGAACAGAAACTATTTAATTAAATGTGTGTACCGTATATACTCGAGTATAAGACGACCCGAGTATAAGCCGAGGCACCTATGTTACCACAAAATACTGGGAAAATTTAGTGACTCGAGTATAAGCCGAGGGTGGGAAATGCGCTGCCCCCGGTGTTCCACTTGTGCCCTCTGTGTCCCCCTCTTGTGTGCCCTCTGTGCCCATTTCTTGTGTCCCCCCTCTCTCTCCCCTGTGTCTCTTCCCCCCTCTCCCTCCCCTGTTTCTCTTCCCCCTCTACCTTCCCTGTGTCTCTTTCCCCCCTCTCTTACATGTCTCTTTCCCTCCCCCTCCCTTATCATCCTCCTCATCCTGCCTCGTCAACGCCCCTCCTCAACAGCCCTCCTCATCCTCCCTTCTCATCCTCAATTGCCCTCCTCATCCCCCCTCCTCATCATCTCTCCTCAACCCCCTTCCTCAACCACCTCCCACTCCTTAACCTCCCTCTTCAACCCCCCTCCTCAACCCCCCTCCTCAACCCCCTTCTTTATCCTCAACCCCCCTCCTCAACCCCCCTCCTCAACCCCTCTCTTCAACCCCCCTCCTCAACCCCCCTCCTCAACCTCTCTCCTCAACCCCCCTCATCAAGCGCCGCTCCTCATCCTCTATCCCCCTCCTCAACGCCCCTCCTCAACCTCCCTCCTCAACCCCCCTCCTCAACCCCCCTCCTCATCCTCAACTCCCATCCTCAACCCCCCTCCTCAACCTCTCTCCTCAACCTCCCTCCTCATCCTCCCTCCTCAACCCCCCTCCTCAACCCCTCCTCATCCTCAAGCCCCTCCTCAAGCCCCCTCCTCAACCCCCTTACTCAACCTCCCTCCTCAACCCTCCTCCTCATCCTCAACCCCCCTCCTCAACCCCCCTCCTCAACCCCTCTCCTCAACCCCCCTCCTCAACCGCCCTCCTCAACCACCCTCTTTAACACCCCTCCTCACCCTCCTCCTCAACCTCCCTCCTCAACCCATTCCTCAGCCCCCCACCTCATCCTTAACCCCCCTCCTCACTTTACCCCTCTCTAATTACCTCCCCCTCTCCCTTTCCCCTCACTTACCTTCCATCAGCAGCTGCTCCTCAGCACGTCTTCGGGGCTGCGTCGGGACCCTGCCAATGCTAATCACGTGATGCATGTGACGTCACATCATTAGCATATTCCCGGTCCCGACGCAGCCTGAAGACGAGCGGAGGAGCGGAGAAGCAGCTGCTGATGGAAGGTAAGTGAGGGGAAAGCGAGAGGGGGAGATAATTAGAGACTTATTCATCTCCAACTCCCTCAATCTACTGGCTCTCTCGGAAACCTGGCTCTCATCCTCAGACACTGCCTCCCCTGCAGCGCTCTCTCATGGTGGCTTTCACCTCAGCCACACACCTAGACCTGGGAACAAACAAGGTGGTGGTGTGGGTATATTGCTTTCCACTCGCTGTACATTTCACCTCATACCCCCTGTCCCATCCCTCCAATTCTCATCCTTTGAAGTGCATACAATCCGCCTCTTCTCACCTTTCTCTCTACGTGTTGCTGTGATCTATCGCGCCCCAGGCACTCCCTCTCAATTACTTGATCACTTTTCTGCCTGGCTCCCTCACTTTTTCTGCTCCAACGTTCCTTCACTGGTACTTGGAGATTTTAACATTCCCATTGACAATCCCACCTCCCCAGCAGCAGCCAAACTGTTTGCACTCACCTCTTCCCTCGGCCTCTCACAACTAACAGATTCTTCTGCTCATCATGCTGGACATTCTCTTGACCTTATCTTCACCAATCTCAGCACAGCCTCCCTCCCAGTCACCCATCCACTCCCTCTATCTGACCATCACTTACTTACCTTCAACCTCACCTCTTCTTCCTCCCACCACCCCTCTCCTACCCCTGCCACCATCACGAACAGAAACCTGCTAGCACTTGACCCTACTCAGCTCTCCATTAATATCCAACCCCTTCTCAGCACCATCACCTACCTCAACTACCCTGATACTGCCATCGCACTTTACAACTCTACTCTCTCTTCCATCCTTGATACCCTCGCCCCCATAACCACACGCAGACGCCCTCGCTCTCTTCCACAATCTTGGCACACAACTCAAACACGATACATCCAGAAGTGCTCCCGCACTGCTGAACGGCACTGGAGGAAATCATGCACCTCTGCAGATTTCCTCCACTACAAATTTATGTTACGCTCTTACTCCTCTGTCCTCAACCTCGCTAAACAACACTACTTCACTTCACTAATATCAACCCTATCCTCTAACCCAAAGCGTCTCTTCGCAACGTTCAAAACTCTCCTCCACCCACCACCTCCTCTCATCCCTTCCTCTCTCACAGTTGAAGACTTTGCCAACCATTTTATTCATAAAATCAAAAATATATGCAATGAACTCTCATCTCACAGTGGCTCACTCATTCTACCATCTCAACTATCCAACCACACCCACTCTTCTCCCTCCCCTAATCCAACAACCATTCTGCACTGCTTTGCCCCAGCTACAGAGGATGAAGTCGCTAGCCTGCTATCATCCATTCGCCTCACTACATGTCCCCAGGACCCTATTCCATCTCAGCTCATCCCTCCCCTCTCTACTACACTAATCCCAGCTCTCACACACATTTTCAACCTTTCCCTAACTACCGGCAAGTTTCCATCTTGTCTAAAACACGCCACAATTACACCCATTCTCTGACATTGCTTCTAACTACTGCCCTATCTCTCTACTTCCTCTGGCTTCCAAACTGCTGGAGCGGCTCGTCTATAACCGCCTTACCAGCTTTATCTCCTCTAACTCTTTTCTTGACACCTTCCAATCCGGCTTTCGGCTCCAACACTCCACTGAGACAGCTCTCACTAAAGTCACCAATGACCTGCTTACTGCCAAGTCAAAAGGTCACTTTTCTATTCTCCTTCTTCTAGATCTCTCTGCTGCCTTTGACACTGTTGACCATCCACTTCTACTCCATATCCTCTCTTCCCTCTGTATTCGAGACACTGCTCTCTCGTGGTTCTCATCATACCTACAAAATTGATCATTCAGTATCTCCTTTTCTGACACCTCTTCTTCTACCTACCCCCTGTCTGTTGGCGTACCTCAAGGATCTGTCCTAGGCCCGCTCCTCTTCTCCATCTACACTTCCTCACTTGGTACCCTAATAAACTCTTTTGGGCTGCAATATCATCTCTACGCAGATGACACCCAAATCTATCTCTCAGCACCAGATCTATCCCCCTCTCTTCTAACACATGTCTCCAACTGCCTCTCTAGTATATCCTCTTGGATGTCCACCCACCATCTCAAACTCAACATGTCTAAAACTGAACTCCTAATCTTCCCTCCCTCTCCCACTGTGTCAATTCCTTACATCTCTCTCACTGTCAATAATGACATCATCACCCCCTCCTCCCAAGCCCGTTGTCTTGGGGTTCTACTGGATCCCGCCCTGTCCTTCATCCCTCACATACAATCACTAACTAAATCTTGTCTTCTCCATCTAAAAAACATCTCCAGAATTTGCCACTTTCTTACGCAAGACACAACTAAAATCCTTATACACTCTCTCATCATCTCTCGACTGGACTACTGCAACTCGCTTCTTGCTGGCCTACCCACCACCCGGCTATCTCCACTACAATCCATTATGAATGCCTCTGCTAGACTAGTCTTCCGTACACAACGTTCAGTGTCGGCATCATCTCTCTGTCAATCTCTCCACTGGCTTCCTATAGCCTCCAGAATAAAATTTTAAATCCTGACCATAACTTTCAAAGCCCTCAACAAGAGCACTCCCCCATACATTTCTGGTCTCATCTCCAAATACTCCCCCACCCGCCCTCTTCGCTCTGCTAATAACCTTCTTCTTTCCACAACTCTTGTCACCTCCTCTCACTCTCGCCTTTAGGACTTTTCTCGTGCTGCCCCTATTCTCTGGAACTCCTTACCTCGCTCAACCAGACTATTCTCCAGCCTCAAAACATTCAAAACTTCTCTAAAAACACATCTCTTCAAAGAAGCGTATCACCTTCCACCCTAACACACTCTCAAATCTCTCTCCCTCCTTTTCCTCACACAATACCTTTAGGATGTAAGTCTGCGAGTTTCAATCCCACAAGTTGTTTTAGGGAAAGCACCATGGACACTGGATTCGAAACTCAAAGACAGGGCCCCCCTTGTTTTACTATGTGTTAATTTGCATGTATCTTTGTATTGAACGTATCTTATGTACAGCTCTACGGAATATGTTGGCACCTTATAAATAAACGATAATAATAATAATAATAATAATAAAAATAGGGGTAAAGTGAGGAGGGAGGATGAAGAGGGGGGTTGAGGATGAGGAGGGGGGTTGAGGAGGGGGTTGATGATGAGGAGGGGGATACTATTATATTGTTGACATTATATATACTGTATATACTCGAGTATAAGCCGAGTTTTTCAGACCTTTGTTAAAACTAAAAAGGGCTCCCTCGGCTTATACTCGAGACACTCTCCCCCACCGTGTCTCTCTAACGCCCCGTGTCTCTCTAACCCCCCCCGTGTCTCTCTACCCCCTGTGTCTCTCTCACCCCCCGTGTCTTTTTCCCTCTCACTTCCTCATCCTCAACCCCCCTTCTCATTCTAAACCCCCCTCCTTATTCTAAAACCCCCTAAATACCTGCCCCTCTCCCTTTACTCTCACTTACCTGCTTACCAGTACCCAGTATATGCTAATGACCCGGCGCGCATGTGACGTCACATGAGCGACGGGTCATTAGCATATACCGGGTTCCGGTAAGCAGGTAAGTGAGGGTAAAGGGAGAGTGGGAGGTATTTAGGGGGGTGGGGTTTGAATGAGGAGGGAGGTTGAGGATGAGGAGGGGGGTTGAGGAGGGGGTTGAGGATGGTAAGTTGAAGATGGGGGGTTGAGGATGGGGGTTGAGGATGAGGATGAGGGGGGTTGAGGAGGGAGGATGAGGATGAGGGAGGTTGAGGGGGGTTGAGGAGGGAGGTTGAGGAGTGGGGGTGAGGATGGGGGGGTTAAGAAAGGGGGTTGAGGATGAAGGGTTGAGGAGGGAGGATGAGGAGGAAGGTTGAGGAGGGGGTTGAGGATGAGGAGGGAGGTTGAGGAGGGGGGTGGAGGTTGAGGAGGGGGTTAAGGATGGGGGGGTTGAGGAGGGGGTTGAGGATGAGGAGGGAGGTTGAGGATCAGGGTTGAGGAGGGGGTTGAGGATGAGGAGGGAGGTTGAGGTTGAGGAGGGGGTTGAGGATGGGGGGGTTGAGGAGGGGGTTGAGGATGAGGAGGGAGGATGAGGAGGGAGGATGAGGAGGGAGGTTGAGGATGAGGAGTGGGATTGAGGAGGGTGATAAGGGAGGGGGAAGAGACACAGGGAAGGGAGAGGGGGGAAGAGACACAGGGAAGGGAGAGGGGAGAAGAGACACGGGAGAGAAAGGGGGGACACAGAGGGCACAAGAGGGACACAGGGGGCAGCACATTTCCCACCCTCAGCTTATACTCGAGTCACTCATTTTACCCAGTATTTTGTGGTAAAATAGGTGCCTCGGCTTACACTCGAGTATATACGGTACCTTGCCCAATATATATGGCATCTAAAAAAAATTCTGTTCAATCATAATACACCTGCTAAAGCTTCTTGGAAAATACATTATAATATTTTTTTACATTTGTATCACAAAATATCTGGTGACTAGAAATCAATTTTAGTTGAGATGATACTTTTTAATGACTAACAGAGCAGGATTAGACTGCAATCTTTCAATGTCATAACCGCTTGCTCAAATCCAATTCTCAAATGAAATCAGAAAACTTAGAATTTAAAAAAAATAAGTATGCTGAGAAGATATGTAGTCTCATTTAAATGTTTTGTTCACAACCTTTGGATAGATTTGTAAATTATATCAAGTTATTGTAGGGACCCTTTAAAAAGGTGTTGACTGCTGATGTGGAACAAGTAGCATTGTGAGGTCATTGATTCCTGGGCATTCTGTAGATACTGGAGGAGCTGTCTTAGTCCAGTCACAGACACACTAACTGCTGTAGTGCAGTGATCCTCAGAGCGGTCTCATAGTCCTGAGAGTTACTATACAATGCCACGATTCAAGCAGACTCCCCGTAAGTCCAGAGAAGAAAAAGCCCTGCACAAAGAGCCCACGAAAAATGGTGAAAGAAAAAGTACTGCCTCCACATCTGGTGTGAAGAAGCCTCATCGATATAGACCATCAACTGTTGCCCTCCGTGAGATCCGTCGCTATCAGAAGGCTACAGAATCGGTCATCCCCAGGTTGGCTTTCCAGAGGATGGTACAAGAAATTGCCCGGGCATTAAATCCTGATCTGCGTTTCCAATGTGCAGCTATTGGGGCTCTGCAGGAGGCTAGCGAGGCCTATCTGATCTCTCTGTTTGAAGACGTTAACATCTGTTCTACCTTTGCCAAAAGGGCCATCACACCCAAGGACATTCTGCTTGCTCGCAGGCTTCGAGGGCAGAGGGCCTAATGTATTCAGTTGTACATAATTCTCTTTTGTAATTAATTGTGTGTAATATGTTGATTAAAATATTTAACTTTTTTTGTGAAACTGTTTATCATGTTCTTTGTACTGACAAACTATTTTAACAACTACTCACAGCAGATGGTTGCCAAAATGTAATGTGCATTTAGAAGAGGTGTGTTAGCATTTAAAATGAAGTATTCTGCATTAAATTAGTTATTCAGTTTTATTTTTATACAAATACTGTATATTATATACTATATTATGATATACTTGTAATTGTTACCTGAATCACGATCTTGAAACCTTCATTTTACTGTAGTGTAAGGGGGAAATCAAATTTTGGTATGTATGTAACAATCAGTAATTAGCAGTTGTGTAAGCTATCATAAAATATTTTTTGGCTTCTTCTACACAATTATCGAAATTATAGTCATCCCAGGGTTGGCTTTCCAGAGGTTGGTAAAAAAGAAAATGCTTAAGGATTCAAAACAGAACTGAGGTTTCAGAGTGCAGCTATGTGGTCTCTGCTGGAGCCTAGCGAGGCCTATCTGGTCTCTCTATTTGAAGACACCAATGTGTGCGCTATCTCTGCCAAAAGGGCCATCACACCCAAGGACATTCAGTGCGTTCGAAGGATAAGAGGGAAGAGGGGCTAATTGCTTCAGTTTAAAGAATTATTTTTGTTGTTAATTCTGTCTAATACTTTAAATAAAATGTCTTATTTTTCCAAAGAAGGCCGATAATATTGTTCCTTAAACTGACAACCATTCTATTCTGTCACTCAGCATGAATGTTTAATCTATTCACAGAGGGCTCATTCCAAGAACGTTTAATATACAAGAGGTGGGTGATGTTATATTCTCATGCATATTCCTGATGACCCTTTCCCACTCTATCAGCCTCTGTTGTGAAGCTAAATCTGGCCTATTTAGCAAATTGTCCATTCTCCTTATTTTCCTACATCATAAAAAGTATAACTAAATATCTTAAATAATGGGGGGCACTTAGCTGATACTGTAATGTCAATTGTTGACTGTAGTGATTTCAGATTTTTCTATTTGTAACAAATCTTTACTTCCAGGCATATTTTTGTATTGTTCATACAACTGGTATAGACGGGAAAACTACAGAAACAAAAAAAGTAGAACGTCCTGGGGGCCCACCATGATAGGAATCTATAAGAATGTGTATATCAAATTTTACTCACAATAAAATAATCCTTAAAATATTAATGTGCATCCAGTGTGAAAAAGCCTCTGGTTATCTCAGCAGAACTGCCACCAACACATTAAATGATACTGAGCTATATTAAAGTATGTTAAGCGCTATAACCATTACAAATGATGCCAATTAAGTACTAATAAAAGGTATATATGCAGTGTGGGTAATCCCTGAAGAAGTTCAGATGCTGACAGAAACATGCTGTTCTGAGCTTCTATCTGGTTATAAGTTCCCTCATGAACAGTGTTTTTGCATTTTTGCTACATTATTAGCATTATTAGCATAAAGACATACTTTATTTTGGCCACTACAAAGATAGATAAGCAGACTGTAATCCTAATTAGCACATAAAAACAGCTAATTAATATAAGTGAGCTGCCCATTTACAAATATCTTAAACTTTTTGGCGAAACCTTAGATCACATACAGATTGAAAGGGGGACAAGACAGGGATGCCTCTTATCTCCATTGCTATTTGCCCTAGCCATTGAACCCCTAGCACAAGCCATACGTTCCACTCCTAGGATTCAGAGATTTAGAGTGGGATTACATAAGCTTCGGTCAACTCTAGGCATCAACCGATACATAAAACCTCTCCATTAACACCAACTCTTCGCTCCTCTCAAGTGTTAGAAAGTCTAGGTGAAAAATCCAAAACCTGATGGCTTACGAATAAACTAGACAAACTAGAAGCATGGCAATAGATGAGCAATTACTCACTATCGATCAATTCAAACCAAATATGACATGGGATTACCACAACCATTTGGTCCTGGTGGACCCCTCAATCCATCTGGTTTCCCTTAGCTTGCAACAAAGCCCCACTTACTAGGGAGATGCTAGGGATATTATACATTGTTCTAAACATGGCCCCTGACAAAGAAAAATCTAGATTTATCAGACTGTGGGAACAGGATTTGGGGGTTTCATGGGATCTTCAGAAATGGGTGAAGATTTGCTCAGGTCTACCTAAAGGCTCTGTCACGCAGCAGGAACACGCAGTCCAAAATCTCCGCTGGTATACGGTAAAATACCCAAGAGGCACTACAGTTTCACCATTCCCGACCTCCCATATTGGACGACACACAATTTGGGAGTCAAATGAATACTGACTTTATTTTGTTATTGCAGAAATATTTATACCCATCTCTTCCCACAGGCAATACACATGCCCATATTTGGCGACACAATACACATAAAGAGAACAATAGGTGGGTCACACCTCCCTGGCAACTTTGATACAATCAGACATTGATTCAATTACACTTCTTTGTTCTTATCTGAGAATGAAAACACTTTGGAAAATGCAAGGATCCTTTACAACTTTCTTATCTCTTGAATCTCTGTAATAGGATTATCTATTAGCCTAGGTCTGCAAAAGTCTGGCTAATATTCTGCAGAGCATAAACCAGCATACATATTGTAGGATCATATTTTAACCATAATAATCATAAAACAGGGTAAAACAGTGATGGGTTCCGCTACACACCTCCCCCGTGACCATAAGCCGGCATACACGGTCTGATCCCAACGGATCGGCCTGGGGATGTCCGGACAAAAGTATTTGTTGGTCAATTCTCTAGTTTGACAACCCGTCAGCATTACTGAAATTCACATTTACTCACATTTCCCATATCCCCAGATAGCTAGGATCTGAGCGCACAAAACTACCGAATAGCGCTCAGATCCTCTTCACACAGTTCAATTGCCATGTAGCTAAAGTCTTTCCCATAGTCTTTCATTATATGAATGGGCTTCATGGCACAGTTATCTGGGGTATCATGGTTCATACAGGGCAGGTACAGAATGACCTCCCTGTATGTAAAGGGCCAGAATGAGTGACATACACTCTGGTATGGCCGAACACTGGTTCCAAAGGGCAATATGTCCCAGGGCCATAGTCGCAGGGCAGGAGGCTGGCAAACAGTCCTCTCCAAGCCAAAGTGGCGATGGGCACTTCGTCACACATCTCCCCTTTGGGGGGAAGTCTAAACAGGCACCTGGATATTTCGCTGGGGTGATGGTGCAACACGCTGAGGGGACTTGAGGGGCAGAGGCCAGCGGCACTCTGCCCTGATGCCAGCTCTTCTGCTGGTATAACCTGCAGGACCTCCTGCTCTGTACAAGGGACAAAGGGAGGGCAGAGGCCGACTGCACTCTGCCCCACTGTCAGCTCTTCTGCTGGGGTACCTGGGACATATTCCGGCTCAGTAGCCAGGGAAACGTGGGGGTCAGTGGGGGTTAACATTTCCTCTGTTAACCCTGGGGCCACATTAGAAGTTAGCTGGGGAGGGGAATTTGTACTTACCCCCTCCTCCGGTTGTCCCAGTGAGGGTAGTTGGGGATCTGGACAGGCTGCGGGCGCAGAGACCACGGTCCCATCTGCGCTGTCTGGGAGATTGGTGTCTCCCCTGGTTAGGGTAAACTGTCGCTGGGGGGGAAGGACGACACCTTTGGCCCCCTGGGGTACCCACTGCCTCTGTGGAGGAAGGTCCACACCTTCTGCTCCCTGGGGTACACACTGCCGCTGGGGGGGAAGGACGACACCTTCTGCCCCCTGGGGTTCACACTGCCGCTGAGGGGGAAGGACGACACCTTCTGCCCCCTGGGGTTCACACTGCCGCTGGGGGGAAAGGACGACACCTTCTGCCCCCTGGGGTTCACACTGCCGCTGGGGAGGAAGGACGACACCTTCAGCTCCCTGGGGTACACACTGTCGCTGGGGGGGAAGGACGACACCTTCGGCCCCCTGGGGTACACACTGTCGCTGGGGAGGAAGGACGACACCTTCGGCCCCCTGGGGTACACACTGCTGCTGGGGAGGAAGGACGACACCTTCAGCTCCCTGGGGTACACACTGCCGCTGGGGAGGAAGGACGACACCTTCGGCTCCCTGGGGTACACACTGCCGCTGGGGGGTGGAATTAGTTGGAGTATTCCACGTGGAGCGGTTTCTGTTTCTGGGACAGTCTCTCTGCATGTGGCCCTGCTGGTTACACGTGTGGCACCTGATGTACCGTGGAGGGGTTTGGTAGTTCCCACCACCCGGACGCTCCCGTGCCCGCTGCTTTTCCATTATGTATTTGTGTACATCTGTCATTAACCATTCCAAGGTTTTCATGGGAAGCGTACCTGGGAAAAAGGCCAGCCTGCTTTGGAGTTCTCTTCCAAACTCATTCTGTGGGGTAATACTAGGTACTGTAACCATGAGTTCCTTTCTGTCTGCATCCCTGTAGTCGGCGGCCGCCTCCTCCTCATGATGGAACGCTGTCTGAAAACTAGCCGGTTCCATCCTGCTGTAGCCAGGGGCGCTGTACGGATACTAGCGTTGCCCTCAATTTGTAACTCCAAACGTTACCGGTGTCTCCGTGCTGCTTTTCCTCTTACTAGGAAGCCATCCCACCACTGCCAGCCAAATGTAACGGAGCAGGAACACGCAGTCCAAAATCTCCGCTGGTATACGGTAAAATACCCAAGAGGCACTACAGTTTCACCATTCCCGACCTCCCATATTGGACGACACACAATTTGGGAGTCAAATGAATACTGCCTTACTTTGTTATTGCAGAAATATTTATACCCATCTCTTCCCACAGGCAATACACATGCCCATATTTGGCGACACAATACACATAAAGAGAACAATAGGTGGGTCACACCTCCCTGGCAACTTTGATACAATCAGACATTGATTCAATTACACTTCTTTGTTCTTATCTGAGAATGAAAACACTTTGGAAAATGCAAGGATCCTTTACAACTTTCTTATCTCTTGAATCTCTGTAATAGGATTATCTATTAGCCTAGGTCTGCAAAAGTCTGGCTAATATTCTGCAGAGCATAAACCAGCATACATATTGTAGGATCATATTTTAACCATAATAATCATAAAACAGGGTAAAACAGTGATGGGTTCCGCTACAGGCTCAATTTATTTTAGTTATCTAGAAACTGTAATAAAGATTTTACAAAGAGTTTACTCCAGGCAAATTACATAAACTGAACCCCCAAATTTCCTCACAGTGTCTTAGAAACTGCTGGGAAACTGGAGCCTTCTTACACACCTGGTGGGATTGCGCGATTGCACAAAATATGTGGTTAAGGGTAACCGAGATAGCCTCTAAAGTACCGTATATACTCGAGTATAAGCCGACCCGAGTATAAGCAGAGGCACCCATTTTACCACAAAATACTGGGTAAAATGAGTGACTCGAGTATAAGCCGAGGGTGGGAAATGTGCTGCCCCCCTGTGTCCCTCTTGTGCCCTCTGTGTCCCCCTCTCTCTGTGTCTTTTCTCCCCTCTCCCTTCCCTGTGTCTCTTCTCCCCTCTCCCTTCCCTGTGTCTCTTCCAACCTCTCCCTTCCCTGTGTCTCTTCCCCCCTCCCTTATCACCCTCCTCAACCCCACTCCTCAACCTCCCTCCTCATCCTCAACCTCCCTCCTCATTCTCAACCTCCCTCCTCAACCTCCCTCCTCATCCTTCCTCCTCATCCTCAACCTCCCTCCTCATCCTCAACCCCCTCCTCATCCTCAACCCCCTCCTCATCCTCCCTCCTCAATCCCCCATCCTCAACCCCCCCATCCTCTCTCCTCAACCCCCCATCCTCAACCCCCATCCTCAATCCCGCCTCCTCATCCTCAACTTCCCTCCTCATCCTCAACTTCCTCCTCAGCCCCCTCCTCAACCTCAACCCTCCTCAACCTCAACCCCCCTCACAGACAGACCCTGCAGCCATCTCTGCAGTCCTCCATGACATATCTCTATGATGACAGTAACATATGGCATGATATCTCTGACTTCCTGATCTACAACAAGCCCAAAACCACAAAATAATCTTTATATGGAATCCCTGCTATATATTTTTTTAACCCATTTTTAATTAATGGTGCATTTATATGGCATTTGCTGAGATAATTATCTGCAACATCTGTAAGTAGAAAGCTCATTATTCTTAGAGGTGCAAAGCGTTCAGAATCATTTTAGTGCAAATAAATTATAAGACCACCACAGTGCAAGATTTAGAGTTCTCCCCCTCCTCATCCTCTCTTCTCAACCCCCCTCCTCAACCCTCCTCCTCATCCTTAACCTCCCTCCTCATCCTCAACCTCCCTCCTCATCCTCAACCCCCTCCTCAACCTCCCTCCTCATCCTCAACCCCCTCCTCAAGCCCCCCATCCTCAACCCCCTCCTCAACCTTCCTCCTCATCCCCCCCCCAATCCTCAACCCCCCCATCCTCATCCTCAACCCCCCATCCTCAACCTTCCTCCTCAAAAAACTCGGTTTATACTCGAGTATATACGGTATTACACACTTTTTTTATTAATACATCAATTGAGCTTTGTCTACTGGCTATCCCCGGTTTGCATATAAACAAAAACCAAAACAAATGGCTGCAGTTTCGTATGCTTGCTGCTAAAACTCACTTAGTAAAGAAATGGAAAATACTAGAAACTTAGATAAACAAGAAATAGTTAATAAGTTGAATACCCTTATGATTTATGAAAAAATTACCCATACTCTCACTACACCCTTCCAACATTTAGGGGGATGTGGGAGGATTGGTTTAACTCTATTTATACTATCTCCACAATCTAAAACTCCTAGAACACACTTTCTTGAGTGAAAAATAGCTTGGTAGTGGGGGGCTCCGGGGCAGAATATGAATTGTAAGCATCTTGGAAACTATCCAATGGACTTCTACGACACAGATAAAACTTAAAAGAGAATTCAAAGGTATAGATTACATTCAAGTTGTTATTTATTTATTAGAAATTATAATTATTATGTTTTCTTTTTTACTTTTTATTATGGTTAATGTTTATTGGCTGATCATCTTTATGTTAGAAGAATATTTACAGCGACCTTCTACATTAACAAAAGTTGAAAAAGGAAAATGATGTGGAGTAGTCATAATATGGTCTGTTCGAAATACTTTGTTAAGATTTTATGGATGCAATGTTTTTATAAATGCATTTGGACCTGCTTGTCAATAATACCTTTACTTGATGCTACAGACATATATGACAATTATTGAGAGAAAAAAAGTCTCTAAAAGGTCTTCATGACCTGATTGACAAATACAGTAGAGTCTAAAGCTACAGATTTACAGCCCTATTAAATTCCCTGAACTTGTAATACCGTAGTCTATAACGTCGCCCACAAGATTTGCGGCTATTAAATTGACCTTGTAAAGCAAGCTGCTCATGACTTGCAGCTTAAAATGTCTACGGGATGTGGAAATATGAACGCTTGCAAATCCTTTGTTCTCTCAAACCCGTAACTGCTACGTTCCAATTTCGCTATTAAATTGCAAAAAGTTTCCAAAGAAGCCATGGCATTCAAGCCCGTAACTTGCAAATGGAGGCAAAAACATTATGGCCTCCAAATAGGACCCGTAAAAGGTTTAAAGACAACATTTAAAAACTGTAAAAAACAATAGAAACACACCAGTGGATATTAAAATAAGGGGAAAGCATGTAAAGGCATTACAATTACTTGCACAATAATCCCCAAATAAAAAATGGGCATTAAAAAAATATATATATTTTTTCTATCATATGTTGGAATGGTCATGCACATGCCAATATGAAAACCCATGCTGCATCATGCATAAATCAATTAAAGACACACTACCTGATTAAATATCAACACAACAAAATGAAACCCATGCCATTTTAAAGATAAAAAATGACAGGGTTTTATGACCCTGTAATACTCTGTAGCGCTCCTCAGCTGATCTAGTTCTTAGGAGATTAGTTATCAATCCAATCTTTAGAGTGCTCTCATTTGTCTCTGAAATAAGTTGGTGTATTCTCAAGTCCAATGTGATGGTTATAGCTAGATGTGCTGCTTCTCTAGGAACACAGTGCACTGATGTGTCTGTATGGTATGCAACAAAGAGAAGAGGGGTTGGGAGAAATAGGGCACCAATTCCTAGTGCAAAATAACCAATATATTGTAATCCCAATATATTGGTTATTTTGCACTAGGAATTGGTGCGCTATCTCTCCCGACCCCTCTTCACTTTGTTTCATGCCATATTAACCCTTTCTCACTCACAGAGGCACTAATGTGGACCCTGGAATATAAATATAATTGCATAAACATTTCGCTCATCACATCTACATTTTGGAAAACAACTAGTGGCCATATTTCACTGCCACATCACATATATCAAGTACCCGGGGAACATTTTAATATATGTTGTTCAGTCCTTCAGTCATGTCCTCTCTGTGATTCTATGGACTGCAGCACATTTAGCTAGGTATCTGCCTATGCTGTTCCACAATGTTTGCATGCCAAAGATACTGGAGTGAGTTGCCAGTTCTATCTCTAGTGGACTGGGATTTGTCTGACCTCTCTGCTATCACCTGCCCACCTACAATGGCTCTACGTGGTATAGCTCACAGCTTCATTCAGTACACAAGCCCCTTCACCACCACCACTTAGCAATGCAAACTAAGTTAAATTGATGAATAGCAGAACAGAATGGGAGGTCACAAAATGGGAATTGCTATACATCTTGGCACATGGCCATCAGCAATGGCGTGGCACTTTCCAGGATGGGCGTAGCGGAGATTACCCTTGATGGAGATGAGTTCGCTGTTGATGAACGTGCTGCTGCGCAGCCTCCATGTGTTTTTGCGACCCCTCCTGATGGGTTACAGTAGATTAGTGTGGTGTATGTTCCCCTGGTCCCCTTCAGCTAAGTGGTGGTGGTGAAGGGGCTTGTGAACTGCAATGAAGCTGTGAGCTTTACCATGAAGGGTCACTTTAAGCGGCCGGTCATAGCAGAGAGGTCAGACAAATCAAAGTCCACTAGAGAAGGAACTGGCAACCCACACCAGTATCACCTGTCATATTGTTATCAGGCCCTCAGGGGAATGTTCATACTCCACAGTATCACTAATTGGACATGGCATGTGTATTAACCCTTTAGTATGATTATATATGATATATAGTATTATATGAAATTTAATGCTATTATGACTATTATTATTTTTACTAGCGACTTGGCTATCAAAAATGACGGGGCAATAACATTTTAAGCCATGGCAATGCTGTTTGACACACAATGTAAAGCTTTTTCTACTCTGAGGACCTACAGCATTCATTTCGAGTCTCACGCTGAGTGCCTTCGGCTTATAGCGAGCCGATCCTCTCGTTTACTTTTGGTCCTATGAGCGCCTTTGGCTTTCATCACAAATACAGATATATATGTCAATTTTTATAATAATTATTTACTTAATAAATTAATATACTTTACCTATTTGTAACTGATATATCCAGCAATGAATAGCCTGAAGAGCTATTTTTATATTCCTGCAGCATACAATTTACAGTTGGACTGTTGCTGGCATGAGGAGAAAGTGTCATCAATGTCCCAAGTGTGCATTATAAATTTTCTGCGTGCACGAGGGCAAACCGTTGGTTTAGTTGTGTAAAGCACCATTTTAGATTCGTAATGTGTTAGTGTTGTAAAATGGCGTAGTTTGTCTATGTGCTACGCGGGTCGCAAGCATCTTCCGTGTTTCCTAAGTGTGTATTTTTGTACCTGGCAAAAGTCGCATGTGCCTGGCGGTGTTTTGCTCATTTCGGGGTCGTGTAGCCTTGTTTTCATTTTTTCCAGGCCACCATTTTTTATCTCGCTTAGCCAATTTCCAATTCTTGTTAAATTCAACTTTAATTAGCATGCAACCTCACTGGCACATGTCATGGCTGTCCCCCCATGCTGTGTGAGTTTTTTTTATTTTTTTATTTTGTATTGTTTTTGTTGTTTTTGAATGTACGCATTTCGGGCGTTATGTCGTAATTAAAAGTCGTATGTCCTTGTCAGTGTTTTCTGCGCTTCGTGGTCGTGGAGCATCGTTTTCATTTTTTTGGTCCTCCATTTTTTTCTCTAACCCCCAGGCGTCCTGGCTGTCCCCCCGTGCTGTGTGTGATGTTTTTGTTAAGTGTTTTGTTATTTTTCAGTGTTTTTTGATGTAAACGTTTCGGCCGTTAAGTTTGTATTTTTGTGACCTTTTTATTTTTTTTTATAAGTCCCGCGGGTCGTATTTAAATTTTTTTAAAATCCAGCGCGTAGTTTTTTTTTTCAAAGCCGCACTTTTCATTTTTTTTTACCGGGAGTGAGGCGCCGTAGAGTTTACACCTGTACAAATGTGGCCCCTCGCTTGGTGAGGGTCCGCATTTGCGGCCTGCAATGAGCTTTCGGCTCATTGCAGCCGACGTCAGAGCCTCCACCTCCAGGGCCACATTTGCGGTCAAAAATGCGTCCCTCGCTTTGCGAGAGACGCGGTTCTGCGAGCTCACTTCACGAGCTCGCAAAGAGTGACAATGACTCACAGTTTGACAACTATTATATGTCATATGTATTGATCTATTGCATGTAACTAGAGCTCATTAGTTTACAGATATAGGAATGTGAGGGATACAGTCTTTACTTCTCTATGTGTGTTCTTTAAATGATGTCTATTGCAAATATGTGTAATCTGTAAATATGTGTAAGCAAGTATTAAGTGTAAACTTGTATGAAATAAAATATAAATGAATAAAATTGCAAACTACCTCTCTCCAAAGTCTCCTACTCTCTCTCTCACTCTGAAATCCCACCAGCTCCGGGACCTGCGTGCTACTTCGAAAGAAAATACAACACAGTCGACGCATGGGCAGGTAGAACGCAAATTTATAATCTTCCTCTGTCAATCATCTTCGGCTGGACCACATTTTATTGGCTGAGAGGCCTGGGTCGCACTACGTTATACCGCAATTGGTTATTGATGGCCGATTGCGACTCGTACGACCCCTTAACAGCTTGCCTGCGCTGAAAGGATTTACAGGCTTGCGACACAAGCCTGTAACTCGCGCCATGGTAAAGTTTAATAGCTCTGTAACGCAGTCGAATTTAATGTGGCTGCAAATCTATTAAAATCAGAATCTTTGATTATGAAGATTTTTTGGCATAAATGCAGACAAATATGTTCATATCTCTACATATGGTGGGAATGCATATAAATAAAAAAAAGTTTTGGCTGAGTTGTTTCAACCAAATATCTACAATTACGAAAACCATAATCTTTCCCACTCCTGAAATGGTTCTACTCCACATCTTTCCTGCTGAGTTTACCTTGGATATTAAGGCTTTTCTTACAGGTCTTAATGATGGCTAAATGGCTTATTGCCTTGAAATGGAATCAAAAAAATGTTCCCTCATGAAATGAAGTAACAGTCATTATAATGAAAAATCAATTACTAGGAACAGCCTTCCTAGAACTGGAAGTTACTGTTAAGTCTGTTCCTAAATGGAAATTTTGGAACAACTATATAAAAGTGTCGTCCTAAAGGACCACCACATTAGGCTTTTTGTAGTTGCCGTTTGGACTCTATTCCTGTTTAGTCCTTCCTGATCCTGTCTCAAATCCTGTGTTTGTAATAGTTTATAAATCATGACTATTAATTAAGATGATCTGGTTGTGTGGTAAAAATGGAAATTACATTTTAGAAATACATAAAAATGATTGTGAACTATAATGAACAGAAAATATTTTATTAAATGTGTGTACCGTATATACTCGAGTATAAGCCGACCCGAGTATAAGCCGAGGCACCTATGTTACCACAAAATACTGGGAAAACTCGAGTATAAGCCGAGGGTGGGAAATGTGCTGCCCCCGGTGTCTCTCTTGTGCCCTCTGTGTCCCCCTCTTGTGTGCCCTCTGTGCCCATTTCTTGTGCCCCCCCTCTCTCCCCTGTGTCTCTTCCCCCCTCTCCCTTCCCTGTTTCTCTTCCCCCCTCTACCTTCCCTGTGTCTCTTTCCCACCTCTCTCTCGTGTCTCTTTCTTTCCCCCTCCCTTATCATCCTCCTCATCCTCCCTTCTCAACCCCCCTCCTCAACTCCTCCTCATCATCAAGCCCCCTCCTCAAGCCCCTCCTCAACCTCCCTCCTCAACCTCCCTCCTCATCCTCAACCCCCCTCCTCATCCCCTCTCCTCAACCCCCTTCCTCAACCCCCCTCCTCAACCTCCCTATTTAACACCCCTCCTCACCCCCCCTCCTCATCTTCCCTCCTTAACCCCCCTCCTCAACCTCTCTCCTCAACCCCCTCCTAAGCTCCCCTCCTCATCCTTAACCCCCCTTCTCACTTTACCCCTCTCTAATTACCTCCCCCTCTCCCTTTCCCCTCACTTACAGGGCTGTGTCGGGACCCGGCCAATGCTAATCACATGATGCATGTGCCGTCACGTCATTAGCATATTCCAGGTCCCGACGCAGCCAGAAGACGAGCGGAGGAGCAGAGAAGCAGCTGCTGATGGAAGGTAAGTGAGGGGAAAGGGAGAAGGGGAGATAATTAGAGAGGGGTAAAGTGAGGAGGGAGGATGAGGAGGGGGGTTGAGGTTGAGGAGGGGGGTTGAGGATGAGGAGGGAGGTTGAGGATGAGGAGGGAGGTTGAGGAGGGGGTTGATGATGAGGAGGGGGATACTATTATATTGTTGACATTATATATACCGTATATACTCGAGTATAAGCCGAGTTTTTCAGCCCTTTTTTAAGGCTAAAAAGGGCCCCCTCGGCTTTTACTCGAGTCACTCTCCCCCCCGTGTCTCTCTAACGCCCTGTGTCTCTCTAACCCCCCCGTGTCTCTCTACCCCCGTGTCTCTCCAACCCCCCGTCTCTATTTCCCTCCCACCTCCTCATCCTCACCCTCCCCTCCTCATTCTAAACCCCCCTTCTTATTCTAAAAACCCCTCCTCATTGTAAACCCCCCTAAATACCTGCCCCTCTCCCTTTACCCTCACTTACCTGCTTCTGCTCCGGCCCCCGCTCCTTCTTGACCCGGCGCGTATGTTACGTCACATTCGCGCCACGTCATTAGCATATACCGGGTACCGGTAAGCAGGTAAGTGAGGGTAAAGGGAGAGGGGGAGGTATTTAGTGGGGTTTAGAATGAGGAAGGGGTTTTTGAATGAGGAGGGGGGTTTAGCATGAGGAGGGGGGGTTGAGGATGAGGAGGGGGTTGAGGAGGGGGTTGAGGATGAGGGGGTTGAGGATGGGGGGTTGAGGATGGGGGGGTTGAGGATGGGGGGGTTGAGGATGGGGGATTAAGGAGGGAGGATGTGGATGAGGGAGATTGAGGATGGGGGGTTGAGGTTGTGGGGGGAGGTTGAGGATGAGGGTTGAGGAGGGGGTTGAGGATGAGGAGGGGGGTTGAGGTTGAGGAGGGGGTTGAGGATGGGGGGTTGAGGTTGTGGGGGGAGGTTGAGGATGAGGGTTAAGGAGGGGGTTGAGGATGAGGAGGGGAGTTGAGGTTGAGGAGGGGGGTTGAGGATGGGGGGGTTGAGGAGGGGGTTGAGGATGGGGAGGTTTGAGGAGGGAGGATGAGGAGGGAGGTTGAGGAGGGGGTTGAGGATGAGGAGGGAGGTTGAGGATGAGGGTTGAGGAGGGGGTTGAGGATGAGGGGGTTGAGGTTGAGGAGGGGGTTGAGGATGAGGGGGTTGAGGAGGGAGGTTGAGGTTGAGGAGGGGGGTTGAGGAGGGTGTTGAAGATGAGGAGATGGGATAAGGTTGAGGAGGGGGGGGTTGAGGATGGGGGGGTTGAGGATGAGGGGGTTGAGGAGGGAGGTTGAGGATGAGGAGGGAGGATGAGGAGGGAGGTTGAGGATGAGCAGTGGGGTTGAGGAGGGAGGTTGAGAATGAGGAGGGGGGTTGAGGAGGGTGATAAGGGAGGGGGAAGAGACACAGGGAAGGGAGAGGGGGGAAGAGACACAGGGAAGGGAGAGGGGTGAAGAGACACAGGAGAGAGAGGGGGGGCACAGAGGGCACAAGAGGGACACAGGGGGCAGCACATTTCCCACCCTCGGCTTATACTCGAGTTACTCATTTTACCCAGTATTTTGTGGTAATGATGAGGAAGGGGTTGAGGAGGGGGTTGAGGATGGGGGAGTTGAGGATGGGGGGTTGAGGATGGGGGGGTTGAGGATGGGGGGGTTGAGGATGGGGGGTTGAGGAGGGAGGATGCGGATGAGGGAGGTTGAGGGGGGGTTGAGGAGGGAGATTGAGGAGGGGGGTTGAGGATGGGGGGTTGAGGAGGGGGTTGAGGATGGGGAGGTTGAGGAGGGGGTTGAGGATGAGGAGGGAGGTTGAGGATGAGGAGGGAGGTTGAGGAGGGGGGTTGAGGTTGAGGAGGGGGTTGAGGATGGGGGGTTGAGGAGGGGGTTGAGGTTGTGGGGGGAGGTTGAGGATGAGGGTTGAGGAGGGGGTTGAGGATGAGGAGGGGAGTTGAGGTTGAGGAGGGGGTTAAGAAGGAGGGGGTTGAGGAGGGAGGTTGAGGATGAGGAGGGAGGATGAGGAGGGAGGTTGAGGATGAGGAGTGGGGTTGAGGAGGGAGGTTGAGAATGAGGAGGGGGTTGAGGATGGGGGGGTTGAGGAGGGGGTTGAGGATGGGGAGGTTTGAGGAGGGAGGATGAGGAGGGAGGTTGAGGAGGGGGTTGAGGATGAGGAGGGAGGTTGAGGATGAGGAGGGAGGTTGGGGAGGGGGATTGAGGTTGAGGAGGGTGTGGAGGATGGGGGGTTTGAAGAGGGGGTTGAGGTTGAGGAGGGGGTTGAGGATGAGGGGGTTGAGGTTGAGCAGGGGGTTTTGGTTGAGGGGGTTGAGGAGGGGGTTGAGGATGAGGGGGTTGAGGAGGGAGGTTGAGGTTGAGGAGGGGGGTTGAGGAGGGTGTTGAAGATGAGGAGATGGGTTAAGGTTGAGGAGGGGGGGGTTTGAGGATGGGGGGGTTGAGGATGAGGGGGTTGAGGAGGGAGGTTGAGGATGAGGAGGGAGGATGAGGAGGGAGGTTGAGGATGAGCAGTGGGGTTGAGGAGGGAGGTTGAGAATGAGTAGGGGGGTTGAGGAGGGTGATAAGGGAGGGGGAAGAGACACAGGGAAGGGAGAGGGGGGAAGAGACACAGGGAAGGGAGAGGGGAGAAGAGACACAGGAGAGAGAGGGGGGGCACAGAGGGCACAAGAGGGACACAGGGGGCAGCACATTTCCCACCCTCGGCTTATACTCAAGTTACTCATTTTACCCAGTATTTTGTGGTAAAATAGGTGTCTCGGCTTATACTTGAGTATATACGGTACCTTGCCCTCCAATATATATGGCATCTAAAAAAAATTCTGTTCAATCATAATACACCTGCTAAAGCTCCTTGGAAAATACATTATAATATTTTTTTACATTTGTATCACAAAATATCTTGTGACTAGAAATCAATTTTAGTTGAGATGATAATTTTTAATGACTAACAGAGCAGGATTAGATTGCAATCTTTCAATGTCATAACCACTTGCTCAAATCCAATTCTCAAATGAAATCAGAAAACTTAGAATTTTGAAAAATAATTATGCTGAGCAAATATGTAGCCTCCTTTAAATATTTTGTTCACAACCATGGGGCAGATTTGTAAATAATATCAAAGTATTGTAGGGACCCTTTAAAAAGGTGTTGTCTGCTGATGTGGAACAAGTAGCATTGTGAGGTCATTGATTCCTGGGCATTCTGTAGATACTGGAGGAGCTGTCTTAGTCCAGTCACAGACACACTAACTGCTGTAGTGCAGTGATCCTCAGAGTGGTCTCATAGTCCTGAGAGTTACTAGACAATGCCACGTTTCAAGCAGACTCCCCGTAAGTCCAGAGGAGAAAAAGCTCTGCACAAAGAGCCCATGAAAAAAGGTGAAAGAAAAAGTACTGCCTCCACATCTGGTGTGAAGAAGCCTCGTCGTTATAGACCATCAACTGTTGCCCTCCGTGAGATCCGTCGCTATCAGAAGGCTACAGAATCGGTCATCCCCAGGTTGGCTTTCCAGAGGATGGTACAAGAAATTGCCCGGGCATTCAATCCTGATCTGCGTTTCCAATGTGCAGCTATTGGGGCTCTGCAGGAGGCTAGCGAGGCCTATCTGATCTCTCTGTTTGAAGACGTTAACATCTGTTCTACCTTTGCCAAAAGGGCCATCACACCCAAGGACATTCTGCTTGCTCGCAGGCTTCGAGGGCAGAGGGCCTAATGTATTCAGTTGTACATAATTCTCTTTTGTAATTAATTGTGTATAATATGTTGATTAAAATATTTGACTTTTTGTGTGAAACTGTTTATCATGTTCTTTGTACTGACAAGCTATTTTAACAATTACTCACAGCAGATGGTTGCCAAAATGTAATGTGCATTTAGAAGAGGTGTGTTAGCATTTAAACTGAAGTATTCTGCATTAAATTAGTTATTCAGTTTTATTTTTATACAAATACTGTATATTATATACTATATTATGATATACTTGTAATTGTTACCTGAATCATGATCTTAAAACCTTCATTTTACTGTAGTCTAAGGGGGAAATCTAATTTTGGTATGTATGTAACAAGCAGTAATTAGCAGTTGTGTAAGCTATCATAAAATATTTTTTGGCTGCTTCTACACAATTAACGAAATTATGGTCATCCCAGGGTTGGCTTTCCAGAGGTTGGTAAAAAAGAAAATGCTTAAGGATTCAAAACAGAACTGAGGTTTCAGAGTGCAGCTATGGGGTCTCTGCAGGAGCCTAGCGAGGCCTATCTGGTCTCTCTATTTGAAGACACCAATGTGTGCGCTATCTATGCCAAAAGGGCCATCACTCCTAAGGACATTCAGTGCGTTCGAAGGATAAGAGGGAAGAGGGGCTAATTGCTTCAGTTTAAAGAATTATTTTTGTTGTTAATTCTGTCTAATACTTTAATTAAAATGTCTTATTTTTCCATAGAAGGCCGATAATATTGTTCCTTAAACTGACAACCATTCTATTCTGTCACTCAGCGTGAATGTTTAATCTATTCACAGAGGGCTCATTCCAAGAACGTTTAATATACAAGAGGAGGGTGATGTTATATTCTCATGCATATTCCTGATGACCCTTTCCCACTCTATCAGCCTCTGTTGTGAAGCTAAATCTGGCCTATTTAGTAGATTGTCCATTCTCCTTATTTTTCTCCATCATAAAAAGTATAACTAATTATCTTAAATAATGGGGGGCACTTAGCTGATACTATAATGTCAATTGTTGACTGTAGTGATTTCAGATTTTTCTATTTGCAACAAATCTTTACTTCCAGGCATTTTTTGGTATTGTTCATACAACTGGTATAGATGGGAAAACTACAGAAACAAAAAATGTAGAGCGTCCTGGGGGCCCACCATAATAAGAATCTATAAGAATGTGTATATCAAATTTTACTCACAATAAAATAATCCTTAAAAAATTAATGTGCATCCAGTGTGAAAAAGCTTCTGGTTATCTCAGCAGAACTGCCACCAACACATTAAATGATACTGAGCTATATTAAAGTATGTTAAGCGCTATAACCATTACAAATAATGCCAATTAAGTGCTAATAAAAGGTATATATGCAGTGTGGGTCATCCCTGAAGAAGTTCAGATGCTGGCAGAAACTTGTTAGTCTGAGCTTCTATCTGGTTATAAGTTCCCTCATGAACAGTGTTTTTGCATTTTTGACACATTATTAGGATTATTAGCATAAAGACATACTTTATTTTGCCACTTCAAAGATAGATAAGCAGACTTTAATCCTAATTAGCACATAAAAACAGCTCATTAATATAAGTGAGCTGCCCATTTGCAAATATCTTAAACTTTCTGCCGAAACCTTAGATCACATACAGATTCAAAGAGGGACAAGACAGCGATGCCTCTTATCTCCATTGCTATTTGCCCTAGCCATTGAACCCTGAGAACAAGCCATACGTTCCACTCCTAGGAATCAGAGATTTAGAGTGGGATTACATAAGTTCAAATGTTGTGTACAATCACTGACTCCTCTAACTCAATACTGGCTCTAATGGAAATTCTGGAGTCCCTTGGGCAGATTCAGGTCTCCAAGTTAATATGGAAAAGACTGAAATCATAGGAGCCCGCATCTCTGACCAGACATTGGCTTGTTTGAAAGATAAATACTTTTCCTGGCCGAAAAATAAACTAAAATATCTCAGCTTAAATTTAACCCCTGAGATCACAGATCTCTATAAAGCTAATTATAAACCCCTATTTAAAGACCTAACGGTAGATTTGTTGAAATGGGATAGGTTCCAAAAATCTTGGACTAGGCGCATAAATGCTATCAAAGTGAATATTTTATTTAGAATTCTATATTTTTTTTTCTCACTCCCTATTCCAATTAAGGGGAATGAGCTAGAAACATTCCAGAAGTCAGTTTTCAGATTTATTTGGAAAAACAAACCCCCTAGGATAAATAGATCCATTATGTACAGAAACAAAAACTCAGGAGGGCTATCTTGCGCCAATTATATATATTAAATACACCAACATCTATGGGTGTTTATCGAGAATCTTCAAATAAAACAGTTTGTCTGGGATACTCTATTATGGACCCCTTCAGCCGCCACTTTTAGTGGTAAACTTCAAAATCCCATGATCAAATCGTCCCTTGAGAATTGGGCTTCGGTCAACTCTAGGCATCAACCGATACATAAAACCTCTCCATTAACACCAACTCTTGCCTCCTCTCAAGTATTAGAAAGTCTAGGTGAAGAATCTAAAACCTGGTGGCTTACGAATAAACTAGACAAACTAGAAGCATGGCTAAAGATGAGCAATTACTCACTATCGATCAATTCAAACCAAATATGACATGGGATTACCACAACCATTTGGTCCTGGTGGACCCCTCAATCCATCTGGTTTTCCTTAGCTTGCAACAAAGCCCCACTTACTAGGGAGATGCTAGGGATATTATACCCTTTTCTAAACATGGCCCCTGACAAAGAAAAATCTAGATTTATCAGACTGTGGGAACAGGATTTGGGGGGTTCATGGGATCTTCAGAAATGGGGGAAGATTTGCTCAGGTCTACCTAAAGGCTCAATTTATTTTAGTTATCTAGAAACCGCAATAAAGATTTTATATAGAGTTTACTCCAGACAAATTACATAAACTGAACCCCCAAATTCCCTCAGAGTGTTTTAAAAACTGCTTGGAAACTGGAGCCTTCTTACGCGGTGGGATTGCGCGATTTCACAAAATATTTGGTTAAAGGAAACCGAGATAGCCTCTAAAGTATTACACATTTTTTTTTATTAATCCATCAATTGAGCTTTGTCTACTGGGCATCCCCTGTTTGCATATAAACAAAAACCAAAAACAACTAGTGGCCATATTTCACCGCCACATCACATATATCAAGTACCCGGGGAACATTTTAATATATGTTGTTCAGTCCTTCAGTCATGTCCAACTCTCTATGATTCTATGGACTGCAGCACATTTAGCTAGTTCTCTGCCTATGCTGTTCCACAATGTTTGCATGCCAAAGATACTGGAATGAGTTGCCAGTTCTATCTCTAGTGGAATTTGTCTGACCTCTCTGCTATCACCTGCCCACCTACACTGGTTCTACATGGTATAGCTCACAGCTTCATTCAGTACACAAGCCCCTTCGCCACCACCACTTAGCAATGCACACTAAGTTAAATTGATGAATAGCAGAACAGAACGGGAGGTCACAAAATGGGAATTGCTATACATCTTGGCACATGGCCATCAGCAATGGCGTGGGACTTTCCAGGATGGGCGTAGCGGAGATTACCCCTGATGTTGATGAGTTCGCTGTTAATGCACGTGCCGCTGCACAGCCTCCATGTGTTTTTGCGACCCTTCCTGATGGGTTACAGTAGATTAGTGTGGTGTATGTTCCCCTGGTCCCCTTCAACTAAGTAGTGGTGGTGAAGGGGCTTGTGTACTGCAATGAAGCTGTGAGCTTTACCATGAAGGGTCACTTTAAGCGGCCGGTCATAGCAGAGAAGTCAGACAAATCACAGTCCACTAGAGAAGGAACTGGCAACCCACACCAGTATTACCTGTCATATTGTTATCAGGCCCTCAGGGGAATGTTCATACTCCACAGTATCACTAATTGGACTTTGCATGTGTATTAACCCTTTAGTATGATTATATATGATACATAGTATTATATGAAATTTAATGCTATTATGACTATTATTGTTTTTACTAGCAACTAAGCCGTCAAAAATGACGGGGCAATAACATTTTAAGCCATGGCAATGCTGTTTGACACACAATGTAAAGCTTTTTCTACTCTGAGGACCTACAGCATTCATTTTGAGCCTCGCGCTGAGTGCCTTCGGCTTATAGCAAGCCGATCCTCTCGTTTACTTTTGGTCCTATGAGCGCCTTTGGCTTTCATCACAAATACAGATATATATGTCTATTTTCTATAATAATTAATTAATTATTTACTTAATAAATTAATATACTTTACCTATTTGTAACTGATATATCCAGCAATGAATAGCCTGAATAGCTAAGTATCTATTTTTACATTACTGCAGCATACAATTTACAGTTGGACTGTTGCTGGCCTGAGGAGAAAGTGTCATCAATGTCCCAAGTGTGCATTATAAATTTTCTGCGTGCACGAGGGCAAACCGTTGGTTTAGTTGTGTAAAGCACCATTTTAGATTCGTAATGTGTTAGTGTTGTAAAATGGCGTAGTTTGTCTATGTGCTACACGGGTCGCAAGCATTTTCCGTGCTTTCTAAGTGTGTATTTTTGTACTTCGTACGTCCCTGGCAAAAGTCGTATGTGCCTGGCGGTGTTTTGCGCATTTCGGGTCGTGTAGCTTTGTTTTCATTTTTTTCGGCCACCAATTTTTTTCTTGCTTAGCCAATTTCCAATTCTTGCTAAATTCGACTTTAATTAGCATGCAACCTCACTGGCACATGTCCATGCTGTGTGAGTTTTTATTTTATTTTGTATTGTTTTTGTTGTTTTTGAATGTACGCATTTCGGCCGTTAAGTTTGTATTTTTGCAACCTCTTATTTTTTTTTTCTAAGTTCCGTGGGTCGTAATTAAAAGTCGTATGTCCTTGTCAGTGTTTTCTGCGCTTCAGGGTTGTGGAGCATTGTTTTAATTTTTTTGGGCCCCCATTTTTTTTTTCTAACCCCCAGACGTCCTGGCTGTCCCCCCATGCTGTGTGTGATGTTTTTGTTAAGTGTTTTGTTATTTTTCTGTGTTTTTTGATGTATACGTTTCGGTCGTTAAGTTTGTATTTTTGTGACCTTGTATTTTTTTTTCTAAGTCTCGCAAGTCGTATTTTTATTTTTTTTAAATCCAGCGCCGTTGTTTTTTTTTTCAAAGTCGCACTTTTCATTTTTTTTTACCGGGAGTGAGGCGCCGTAGAGCCTCCACCTCCACAAATGTGGCCCTTCGCTTCGTGAGGGTCCGCATTTGTGGCCTGCAATGAGCTTTCTGCTCATTGCAGCCGACTTTAGAGCCTCCACTTCCAGGGCCGCATTTGCGGCCAAAATTAGGTCCCTCGCTTTGCGAGGGACGCGGTTCTGCGAGCTCACTTTACAAGCTCGCAAGGTGTGACAATGACTCAAAGTTTGACAACTATTATATGTGATATGTATTGATCTATTGCATGTAAGTAGGGCTCATTAGTTTACAGATATAGGAATGTGAGGGATACAGTCTGGAGTGACCTAAGTCTTTACGTCTCTATGTGTGTTCTTTAAATGATATCTATTGCAAATATGTGTAATCTGTAAATATGTGTAAGCAAGTATTAAGTGTAAACTTGTATGAAATTAAATATAAATGAATACAATTGCAAACTACCTCTCTCCAAAGTCTCCTACTCTCTCTCTCACTCTGAAAACACACCAGCTCCGGGACCTGCGTGCTACTTCGAAAGAAAGTACAACACAGTCGACGCATAGGCAGGTAGAACGCAAATTTATAATCTTCCTCTGTCAATCATCTTCGGCTGGACCACATTTTATTGGCTGAGAGGCCTGGGTCGCACTACGTTATACCACAATTGGTTATTGATGGGCGATTCCGACTCGTACGACCCCTTAACAGCTTGCCTGCGCTTAAAGGATTTACAGGCTTGTGACACAAGCCTGTAACTCGCGCCATGGTAAAGTTTAATAGCTCTGTAACGCAGCCGAATTTAATGTGGCTGCAAATCTATTAAAATCAGAAGCTTTGATTATGAAGATTTTTTTGCATAAATGCAGACAAATATGTTCATATCTCTACATATTTCTGGGAATGCATATAAATAAAGAAAAGTTTTGGCTGAGTTGTTTCAATCAAATTTCTACAATTACGAAAACCATATTCTTTCCCACTCCTGAAATGGTTCTACTCCACATCTTTCCTGCTGAGTTTACCTTGGATATTAAGGCTTTTGTTACAGGTCTTAATGATGGCAAAATGGCTTATTGCCTTGAACAAAGAACTTACAGGGAAGAATACGGAAAATAAATGGACAACATTCAGAATCCTTTCTAAATAAACATACTTATCAGCATGTACCATGTGGAAATAAAATGAATAGGAGTAAATCACATCCTATGTGGCTTAACAATGACTTAAAGATCATGATGAGGAAAAAGAAACATGCATTTAAATTATATAAGAAGGAGGGAACAGAGGCAGCTTTATGTGACTATAAGGAAACCAACAAGTCTTGCAAAAGGGCTATTAGACTGGCTAAAATAGAAAATGAGAAGTCAGTTGCAATGGAAAGTAAGACTAACCCTAAAATATTTTTGAAATATATTAATGGGAAGAAGGCCAGGAAGGAATCAATAGGACCGTTAAAATGTGACACAGCCCATCTGATAATTAGTGACCAGGAAAAGGCAGATGAGCTAAATAGGTTATTTTCTTCGGTATACACAAGGGAGGTACCAGTGGTTGGGACACCCCAACATAATGAGGCTACACTACCTTTACTAAATAATTGGTTAACGCAGGAAGTAATACAAAAGAGGTTGGAGAAAATAAATGTTAATAAAGCCCCAGGTCCTGATGGAATACATCCAAGGGTACTGAGGGAGCTGGGTTCTGTAAGAGGCAAACCATTATATCTAATCTTTCAAGACTCACTCACTACAGGGTCTCTACCAGATGACTGGAGAAAAGCAGAGGTAATACCTATATTTAAGAAGGGATCTAGAGCAAATCCGGGGAATTATAGACCAGTGAGCCTCACTTCTGTAGTTGGGAGGCTTTTAGAAGGGTTAATAAGGGACAGAATACAAGAATATGTCTATTTGAACAGGATCATAGGTAGCAGTCAACACGGATTTATGAAGGATAGGTCGTGTCAGACCAATCTAATTAGTTTTTATGAGGAGGTTAGTAGGAACTTGGATCAGGGCAACTCAGTGGATGTAGTCTTTTTAGATTTTTAAAAGGCATTTGATACAGTGCCACATGGAAGACTAGTGAGCAAACTAAGGGATACAGGAATTGCAGTAAATATCTGCTCATGGATCGAGAGCTGGCTAAAAGACAGAAAGCAAAGGGTTGTTGTGAATGGAACATACTCCGATTGGTCTAATGTGATAAGTGGGGTTCCTCAAGGTTCAGTATTAGGTCCTCTCCTTTTTAACATATTTATTAATGACATTGAAGTAGGACTCGAATGTAGTGTCTCCATTTTTGCTGATGACACTAAGTTGTGCAAGGTAATACAATCAGATAATGATGTACTTTCCCTACAAAAGGATTTGCATAAATTAGAGATTTGGGCGGCTAAATGGCAGATGAGATTTAATACAAAACAATGTAAGGTTATGCATTTGGGAAGGAACAATAGCCAAACAATCTATAATCTTAATGGAGCAAATCTAGGGGTATCAGATATTGAAAGGGATTTGGGAGTACTAGTGGACAACCACCTAGGTAACAGCGCTCAAAGCCAAGCAGCGGCTGCAAAGGCAAATAAAATATTAGCATGTATTAGGAAGGGTATAGAAGCCAGGGAAGAAGATATAATTCTGCCACTATACAAATCTCTAGTACGTCCTCATTTGGAATATGGAGTACAATTTTGGGCACCACCTCATAAAAAAGACATTTTAGAGCTGGAAAAAGTACAGAGAAGGGCTACAAAACTAATAAGGGGAATGGAGGGGCTAAGTTATGAAGAAAGACTAACAAAATTAAACTTATTTTCGCTAGAAAAAAAGCGTCTAAGAGGAGATATGATTACGTTATATAAATACATCCAGGGTCAATATAAGGCTTTGTCAAGTGAACTTTTTGTAGCAAGAGATTTTCAACTGACAAGATGACATCCTTTGAGGTTAGAGGAAAAAAGATTTCACCTTAAACAAAGAAAAGGGTTCTTCACAGTTAGGGTGGTTAAACTGTGGAATTCTCTACCAAAGGAGGTGGTGACAGCGAATTCGATAGACAACTAAAAAGGGCATTCAAGGCTATTCTAGATAACTAGCAAAGGAATATTGATACAGGGAGAAATTTGATCGCCAGTTTCTGGGGTCAGGAAGGAATTTTGCTTTTTTTTCCCCTTATGAGACAATTAGCAAAGTTTCAATGGTTTTTTTTTTCTGTTTGCCTTCCTCTGGATCAAATAACAATTAACAAATAATAATAAATAGTCCACATAAAAAAAAGATCAATAGAGATCTAAAAAGGTTGAACTTGATGGACTAACTCTCTATTCATCCTCCAATACTATACTATTAATTATTATTTAATCAATAATTTAATTAATAACTATTCCGCATATTGCAGATCAGAGGAGATCTTAACAGGTTGAACTTGAGACTGTTAAGTCTGTTCCTAAATGGACATTTTGGAACAACTATATAAAAGTGTCGTCCTAAAGGACCACCACATTAGGCTTTTTGTAGTTGCCGTTTGGACTCTATTCCTGTTTAGTCCTTCCTGATCCTGTCTCAAATCCTGTGTTTGTAACAGTTTATAAATCGTGACTATTAATTAAGATGATCTGGTTGTGTGGTAAAAAGGAAATTACATTTTAGAAATACATAAAAATGATTGTGAACTATAATGAACAGAAAACATTTTATTAAATGTGTGTACCGTATATACTCGAGAATAAGACGACCCGAGTATAAGCCGAGGCACCTATGTTACCACAAAATACTGGGAAAATTTAGTGACTCGAGTATAAGCCGAGGGTGGGAAATGCGCTGCCCCCGGTGTTCCACTTGTGCCCTCTGTGTCCCCCTCTTGTGTGCCCTCTGTGCCCATTTCTTGTGTCCCCCCTCTCTCTCCCCTGTGTCTCTTCCCCCCTCTCCCTCCCCTGTTTCTCTTCCCCCTCTACCTTCCCTGTGTCTCTTTCCCCCCTCTCCCTCGTGTCTCTTTCCCTCCGCCTCCCTTATCATCCTCCTCATCCTGCCTCGTCAACGCCCCTCCTCAACAGCCCTCCTCATTCTCCCTTCTCATCCTCAACTGCCCTCCTCATCCCCCCTCCTCATCATCTCTCCTCAACCCCCTTCCTCAACCCCCTCCCACTCCTTAACCTCCCTCTTCAACCCCCCTCCTCATCCTACCTCCTCAACCCCCCTCCTCAACCCCCTTCTTTATCCTCAACCCCCCTCCTCAACCCCCCTCTTCAACCTCCCTCCTCAACCCTCCTCCTCATCCTCAACCCCCCTCCTCAACCCCCCTCCTCAACCCCCCTCCTCAACCCCCCTCCTCAACCCCTCTCCTCAACCCCCCTCCTCAACCGCCCTCCTCAACCACCCTCTTTAACACCCCTCCTCACCCTCCTCCTCAACCTCCCTCCTCAACCCATTCCTCAGCCCCCCACCTCATCCTTAACCCCCCTCCTCACTTTACCCCTCTCTAATTACCTCCCCCTCTCCCTTTCCCCTCACTTACCTTCCATCAGCAGCTGCTCCTCAGCACGTCTTCGGGGCTGCGTCGGGACCCTGCCAATGCTAATCACGTGATGCATGTGACGTCACATCATTAGCATATCCCCGGTCCCGACGCAGCCTGAAGACGAGCGGAGGAGCGGAGAAGCAGCTGCTGATGGAAGGTAAGTGAGGGGAAAGCGAGAGGGGGAGATAATTAGAGACTTATTCATCTCCAACTCCCTCAATCTACTGGCTCTCTCGGAAACCTGGCTCTCATCCTCAGACACTGCCTCCCCTGCAGCACTCTCTCATGGTGGCTTTCACCTCAGCCACACACCTAGACCTGGGAACAAACAAGGTGGTGGTGTGGGTATATTGCTTTCCACTCGCTGTACATTTCACCTCATACCCCCTGTCCCATCCCTCCAATTCTCATCCTTTGAAGTGCATACAATCCGCCTCTTCTCACCTTTCTCTCTACGTGTTGCTGTGATCTATCGCGCCCCAGGCACTCCCTCTCAATTACTTGATCACTTTTCTGCCTGGCTCCCTCACTTTCTCTGCTCCAACGTTCCTTCACTGGTACTTGGAGATTTTAACATTCCCATTGACAATCCCACCTCCCCAGCAGCAGCCAAACTGTTTGCACTCACCTCTTCCCTCGGCCTCTCACAACTAACAGATTCTTCTGCTCATCATGCTGGACATTCTCTTGACCTTATCTTCACCAATCTCAGCACAGCCTCCCTCCCAGTCACCCATCCACTCCCTCTATCTGACCATCACTTACTTACCTTCAACCTCACCTCTTCTTCCTCCCACCACCCCTCTCCTACCCCTGCCACCATCACGAACAGAAACCTGCTAGCACTTGACCCTACTCAGCTCTCCATTAATATCCAACCCCTTCTCAGCACCATCACCTACCTCAACTACCCTGATACTGCCATCGCACTTTACAACTCTACTCTCTCTTCCATCCTTGATACCCTCGCCCCCATAACCACACGCAGACGCCCTCGCTCTCTTCCACAATCTTGGCACACAACTCAAACACGATACATCCAGAAGTGCTCCCGCACTGCTGAACGGCACTGGAGGAAATCATGCACCTCTGCAGATTTCCTCCACTACAAATTTATGTTACGCTCTTACTCCTCTGTCCTCAACCTCGCCAAACAACACTACTTCACTTCACTAATATCAACCCTATCCTCTAACCCAAAGCGTCTCTTCGCAACGTTCAAAACTCTCCTCCACCCACCACCTCCTCTCATCCCTTCCTCTCTCACAGTTGAAGACTTTGCCAACCATTTTATTCATAAAATCAAAAATATACGCAATGAACTCTCATCTCACAGTGGCTCACTCATTCTACCATCTCAACTATCCAACCACACCCACTCTTCTCCCTCCCCTAATCCAACAACCATTCTGCACTGCTTTGCCCCAGCTACAGAGGATGAAGTCGCTAGCCTGCTATCATCCATTCGCCTCACTACATGTCCCCAGGACCCTATTCCATCTCAGCTCATCCCTCCCCTCTCTACTACACTAATCCCAGCTCTCACACACATTTTCAACCTTTCCCTAACTACCGGCAAGTTTCCATCTTGTCTAAAACACGCCACAATTACACCCATTCTCTGAGATTGCTTCTAACTACCGCCCTATCTCTCTACTTCCTCTGGCTTCCAAACTGCTGGAGCGGCTCGTCTATAACCGCCTTACCAGCTTTATCTCCTCTAACTCTTTTCTTGACACCTTCCAATCCGGCTTTCGGCTCCAACACTCCACTGAGACAGCTCTCACTAAAGTCACCAATGACCTGCTTACTGCCAAGTCAAAAGGTCACTTTTCTATTCTCCTTCTTCTAGATCTCTCTGCTGCCTTTGACACTGTTGACCATCCACTTCTACTCCATATCCTCTCTTCCCTCTGTATTCGAGACACTGCTCTCTCGTGGTTCTCATCATACCTACAAAATTGATCATTCAGTATCTCCTTTTCTGACACCTCTTCTTCTACCTACCCCCTGTCTGTTGGCGTACCTCAAGGATCTGTCCTAGGCCCGCTCCTCTTCTCCATCTACACTTCCTCACTTGGTACCCTAATAAACTCTTTTGGGCTGCAATATCATCTCTACGCAGATGACACCCAAATCTATCTCTCAGCACCAGATCTATCCCCCTCTCTTCTAACACATGTCTCCAACTGCCTCTCTAGTATATCCTCTTGGATGTCCACCCACCATCTCAAACTCAACATGTCTAAAACTGAACTCCTAATCTTCCCTCCCTCTCCCACTGTGTCAATTCCTTACATCTCTCTCACTGTCAATAATGACATCATCACCCCCTCCTCCCAAGCCCGTTGTCTTGGGGTTCTACTGGATCCCGCCCTGTCCTTCATCCCTCACATACAATCACTAACTAAATCTTGTCTTCTCCATCTAAAAAACATCTCCAGAATTTGCCACTTTCTTACGCAAGACACAACTAAAATCCTTATACACTCTCTCATCATCTCTCGACTGGACTACTGCAACTCGCTTCTTGCTGGCCTACCCACCACCCGGCTATCTCCACTACAATCCATTATGAATGCCTCTGCTAGACTAGTCTTCCGTACACAACGTTCAGTGTCGGCATCATCTCTCTGTCAATCTCTCCACTGGCTTCCCATAGCCTCCAGAATAAAATTTTAAATCCTGACCATAACTTTCAAAGCCCTCAACAAGAGCACTCCCCCATACATTTCTGGTCTCATCTCCAAATACTCCCCCACCCGCCCTCTTCGCTCTGCTAATAACCTTCTTCTTTCCACAACTCTTGTCACCTCCTCTCACTCTCGCCTTCAGGACTTTTCTCGTGCTGCCCCTATTCTCTGGAACTCCTTACCTCGCTCAACGAGACTATCCTCCAGCCTCAAAACATTCAAAACCTCTCTAAAAACACATCTCTTCAAAGAAGCGTATCACCTTCCACCCTAACACACTCTCAAATCTCTCTCCCTCCTTTTCCTCACACAATACCTTTAGGATGTAAGTCTGCGAGTTTCAATCCCACAAGTTGTTTTAGGGAAAGCACCATGGACACTGGATTCGAAACTCAAAGACAGGGCCCCCCTTGTTTTACTATGTGTTAATTTGCATGTATCTTTGTATTGAACGTATCTTATGTACAGCTCTACGGAATATGTTGGCACCTTATAAATAAACGATAATAATAATAATAATAATAATAAGAAAAATAGGGGTAAAGTGAGGAGGGAGGATGAAGAGGGGGGTTGAGGATGAGGAGGGGGGTTGAGGAGGGGGTTGATGATGAGGAGGGGGATACTATTATATTGTTGACATTATATATACTGTATATACTCGAGTATAAGCCGAGTTTTTCAGACCTTTGTTAAAACTAAAAAGGGCTCCCTCGGCTTATACTCGAGACACTCTCCCCCACCGTGTCTCTCTAACGCCCCGTGTCTCTCTAACCCCCCCGTGTCTCTCTACCCCCTGTGTCTCTCTCACCCCCCCGTGTCTTTTTCCCTCTCACTTCCTCATCCTCAACCCCCCTTCTCATTCTAAACCCCCCTCCTTATTCTAAAAACCCCTAAATACCTGCCCCTCTCCCTTTACCCTCACTTACCTGCTTACCAGTACCCAGTATATGCTAATGACCCGGCGCGCATGTGACGTCACATGCGCGACGGGTCATTAGCATATACCGGGTGCCGTTCAGAAGTTCAGATGCTGACAGAAACATGCTGTTCTGAGCTTCTATCTGGTTATAAGTTCCCTGATGAACAGTGTTTTTGCATTTTTGCTACAATATTAGCATTATTAGCATAAAGACATACTTTATTTTGGCCACTACAAAGATAGATAAGCAGACTGTAATCCTAATTAGCACATAAAAACAGCTAATTAATATAAGTGAGCTGCCCATTTACAAATATCTTAAACTTTTTGGCGAAACCTTAGATCACATACAGATTTAAAGGGGGACAAGACAGGGATGCCTCTTATCTCCATTGCTATTTGCCCTAGCCATTGAACCCCTAGCACAAGCCATACGTTCCACTCCTAGGATTCAGAGATTTAGAGTGGGATTACATAAGCTTCGGTCAACTCTAGGCATCAACCGATACATAAAACCTCTCCATTAACACCAACTCTTCGCTCCTCTCAAGTGTTAGAAAGTCTAGGTGAAAAATCCAAAATCTGATGGCTTACGAATAAACTAGACAAACTAGAAGCATGGCAATAGATGAGCAATTACTCACTATCGATCAATTCAAACCAAATATAACATGGGATTACCACAACCATTTGGTCCTGGTGGACCCCTCAATCCATCTGGTTTCCCTTAGCTGGCAACAAAGCCCCACTTACTAGGGAGATGCTAGGGATATTATACATTGTTCTAAACATGGCCCCTGACAAAGAAAAATCTAGATTTATCAGACTGTGGGAACAGGATTTGGGGGTTTCATGGGATCTTCAGAAATGGGGGAAGATTTGCTCAGGTCTACCTAAAGGCTCAATTTATATTAGTTATCTAGAAACTGTAATAAAGATTTTACATAGAGTTTACTCCAGGCAAATTACATAAACTGAACCCCCAAATTTCCTCACAGTGTCTTAGAAACTGCTGGGAAACTGGAGCCTTCTTACACACCTGGTGGGATTGCGCGATTGCACAAAATATGTGGTTAAGGGTAACCGAGATAGCCTCTAAAGTACCGTATATACTCGAGTATAAGCCGACCCGAGTATAAGCCGAGGCACCCATTTTACCACAAAATACTGGGTAAAATGAGTGACTCGAGTATAAGCCGAGGGTGGGAAATGTGCTGCCCCCCTGTGTCCCTCTTGTGCCCTCTGTGTCCCCCTCTCTCTGTGTCTTTTCTCCCCTCTCCCTTCCCTGTGTCTCTTCTCCCCTCTCCCTTCCCTGTGTCTCTTCCAACCTCTCCCTTCCCTGTGTCTCTTCCCCCCTCCCTTATCACCCTCCTCAACCCCACTCCTCAACCTCCCTCCTCATCCTCAACCTGCCTCCTCATTCTCAACCTCCCTCCTCAACCTCCCTCCTCATCCTTCCTCCTCATCCTCAACCTCCCTCCTCATCCTCAACCCCCTCCTCATCCTCAACCCCCTTCTCATCCTCCCTCCTCAATCCCCCATCCTCAACCCCCCATCCTCTCTCCTCAACCCCACATCCTCAACCCCCATCCTCAATCCCGCCTCCTCATCCTCAACTTCCCTCCTCATCCTCAACTTCCTCCTCAGCCCCCTCCTCAACCTCAACCCTCCTCAACCTCAACCCCCCTCACAGACAGACCCTGCAGCCATCTCTGCAGTCCTCCATGACATATCTCTATGATGACAGTAACATATGGCATGATATCTCTGACTTCCTGATCTACAACAAGCCCAAAACCACAAAATAATCTTTATATGGAATCCTTGCTATATATTTTTTTAACCCATTTTTAATTAATGGTGCATTTATATGGCATTTGCTGAGATAATTATCTGCAACATCTGTAAGTAGAAAGCTCATTATTCTTAGAGGTGCAAAGCGTTCAGAATCATTTTAGTGCAAATAAATTATAAGACCACCACAGTGCAAGATTTAGAGTTCTCCCCCTCCTCATCCTCTCTTCTCAACCCCCCTCCTCAAACCCTCCTCCTCAGCCTTAACCTCCCTCCTCATCCTCAACCTCCCTCCTCATCCTCAACCCCCTCCTCAACCTCCCTCCTCATCCTCAACCCCCTCCTCAACCCCCCCATCCTCAACCCCCTCCTCAACCTTCCTCCTCATCCCCCCCAATCCTCAACCCCCCCATCCTCATCCTCAACCCCCCATCCTCAACCTTCCTCCTCAAAAAACTCGGTTTATACTCGAGTATATACGGTATTACACACTTTTTTTATTAATCCATCAATTGAGCTTTGTCTACTGGCTATCCCCGGTTTGCATATAAACAAAAACCAAAACAAATGGCTGCAGTTTCGTATGCTTGCTGCTAAAACTCACTTAGTAAAGAAATGGAAAATACTAGAAACTTAGATAAACAAGAAATAGTTAATAAGTTGAATACCCTTATGATTTATGAAAAAATTACCCATACTCTCACTACACCCTTCCAACATTTAGGGGGATGTGGGAGGATTGGTTTAACTCTATTTATACTATCTCCACAATCTAAAACTCCTAGAACACACTTTCTTGAGTGAAAAATAGCTTGGTAGTGGGGGGCTCCAGGGCAGAATATGAATTGTAAGCATCTTGGAAACTATCCAATGGACTTCTACGACACAGATAAAACTTAAAAGAGAATTCAAAGGTATAGATTACATTCAAGTTGTTATTTATTTATTAGAAATTATAATTATTATGTTTTCTTTTTTACTTTTTATTATGGTTAATGTTTATTGGCTGATCATCTTTATGTTAGAAGAATATTTACAGCGACCTTCTACATTAACAAAAGTTGAAAAAGGAAAATGATGTGGAGTAGTCATAATATGGTCTGTTCGAAATACTTTGTTAAGATTTTATGGATGCAATGTTTTTATAAATGCATTTGGACCTGCTTGTCAATAATACCTTTACTTGATGTTACAGACATATATGACAATTATTGAGAGAAAAAAAGTCTCTAAAAGGTCTTCATGACCTGATTGACAAATACAGTAGAGTCTAAAGCTACAGATTTACAGCCCTATTAAATTCCCTGAACTTGTAATACCGTAGTCTATAACGTCGCCCACAAGATTTGCGGCTATTAAATTGACCTTGTAAAGCAAGCTGCTCATGACTTGCAGCTTAAAATGTCTACGGGATGTGGAAATATGAACGCTTGCAAATCCTTTGTTCTCTCAAACCCGTAACTGCTACGTTCCAATTTCGCTATTAAATTGCAAAAAGTTTCCAAAGAAGCCATGGCATTCAAGCCCGTAACTTGCAAATGGAGGCAAAAACATTATGGCCTCCAAATAGGACCCGTAAAAGGTTTACAGACAACATTTAAAAACTGTAAAAAACAATAGAAACACACCAGTGGATATTAAAATAAGGGGAAAGCATGTAAAGGCATTACAATTACTTGCACAATAATCCCCAAATAAAAAATGGGCATTAAAAAAAAATATATATTTTTTCTATCATATGTTGGAATGGTCATGCACATGCCAATATGAAAACCCATGCTGCATCATGCATAAATCAATTAAAGACACACTACCTGATTAAATATCAACACAACAACATGAAACCCATGCCATTTTAAAGATAAAAAATGACAGGGTTTTATGACCCTGTAATACTCTGTAGCGCTCCTCAGCTGATCTAGTTCTTAGGAGATTAGTTATCAATCCAATCTTTAGAGTGCTCTCATTTGTCTCTGAAATAAGTTGGTGTATTCTCAAGTCCAATGTGATGGTTATAGCTAGATGTGCTGCTTCTCTAGGAACACAGTGCACTGATGTGTCTGTATGGTATGCAACAAAAAGAAGAGGGGTTGGGAGAAATAGGGCACCAATTCCTAGTGCAAAATAACCAATATATTGTAATCCCAATATATTGGTTATTTTGCACTAGGAATTGGTGCGCTATCTCTCCCGACCCCTCTTCACTTTGTTTCATGCCATATTAACCCTTTCTCACTCACAGAGGCCCTAATGTGGACCCTGAAATATAAATATAATTGCATAAACATTTCGCTCATCACATCTACATTTTGGAAAACAACTAGTGGCCATATTTCACTGCCACATCACATATATCAAGTACCCGGGGAACATTTTAATATATGTTGTTCAGTCCTTCAGTCATGTCCTCTCTGTGATTCTATGGACTGCAGCACATTTAGCTAGGTATCTGCCTATGCTGTTCCACAATGTTTGCATGCCAAAGATACTGGAGTGAGTTGCCAGTTCTATCTCTAGTGGACTGGGATTTGTCTGACCTCTCTGCTATCACCTGCCCACCTACAATGGCTCTACGTGGTATAGCTCACAGCTTCATTCAGTACACAAGCCCCTTCACCACCACCACTTAGCAATGCAAACTAAGTTAAATTGATGAATAGCAGAACAGAATGGGAGGTCACAAAATGGGAATTGCTATACATCGTGGCACATGGCCATCAGCAATGGCGTGGCACTTTCCAGGATGGGCGTAGCGGAGATTACCCTTGATGGAGATGAGTTCGCTGTTGATGAACGTGCTGCTGCGCAGCCTCCATGTGTTTTTGCGACCCCTCCTGATGGGTTACAGTAGATTAGTGTGGTGTATGTTCCCCTGGTCCCCTTCAGCTAAGTGGTGGTGGTGAAGGGGCTTGTGAACTGCAATGAAGCTGTGAGCTTTACCATGAAGGGTCACTTTAAGCGGCCGGTCATAGCAGAGAGGTCAGACAAATCAAAGTCCACTAGAGAAGGAACTGGCAACCCACACCAGTATCACCTGTCATATTGTTATCAGGCCCTCAGGGGAATGTTCATACTCCACAGTATCACTAATTGGACTTGGCATGTGTATTAACCCTTTAGTATGATTATATATGATACATAGTATTATATGAAATTTAATGCTATTATGACTATTATTATTTTTACTAGCGACTTGGCTATCAAAAATGACGGGGCAATAACATTTTAAGCCATGGCAATGCTGTTTGACACACAATGTATAGCTTTTTCTACTCTGAGGACCTACAGCATTCATTTCGAGTCTCACGCTGAGTGCCTTCGGCTTATAGCGAGCCGATCCTCTCGTTTACTTTTGGTCCTATGAGCGCCTGTGGCTTTCATCCCAAAGACAGATATATATGTCTATTTTCTATAATAATTAATTAATTATTTACTTAATAAATTAATATACTTTACCTATTTGTAACTGATATATCCAGCAATGAATAGCCTGAAGAGCTAAGTATCTATTTTTATATTCCTGCAGCATACAATTTACAGTTGGACTGTTGCTGGCATGAGGAGAAAGTGTCATCAATGTCCCAAGTGTGCATTATAAATTTTCTGCGTGCACGAGGGCAAACCGTTGGTTTAGTTGTGTAAAGCACCATTTTAGATTCGTAATGTGTTAGTGTTGTAAAATGGAGTAGTTTGTCTATGTGCTACGCGGGTTGCAAGCATCTTCCGTGTTTCCTAAGTGTGTATTTTTGTACCTCGTACGTCCCTGGCAAAAGTCGCATGTGCCTGGCGGTGTTTTGCGCATTTCGGGGTCGTGTAGCCTTGTTTTCATTTTTTCCAGGCCACCATTTTTTATCTCGCTTAGCCAATTTCCAATTCTTGCTAAATTCAACTTTAATTAGCATGCAACCTCACTGGCACATGTCATGGCTGTCCCCCCATGCTGTGTGAGTTTTTTTTTTTTTTTTATTTTGTATTGTTTTTTTTTTTTTTGAATGTACGCATTTCGGCCGTTATGTCGTAATTAAAAGTCGTATGTCCTTGTCAGTGTTTTCTGCGCTTCGTGGTCGTGGAGCATCATTTTCATTTTTTTGGTCCTCCATTTTTTTCTCTAACCCCCAGGCGTCCTGGCTGTCCCCCCGTGCTGTGTGTGATGTTTTTGTGTTTTGTTATTTTTCAGTGTTTTTTGATGTAAACGTTTCGGCCGTTAAGTTTGTATTTTTGTGACCTTTTTATTTTTTTTTTATAAGTCCCGCGGGTCGTATTTTATTTTTTTTTAAATCCAGCGCGTAGTTTTTTTTTTCAAAGCCGCACTTTTCATTTTTTTTTACCGGGAGTGAGGCGCCGTAGAGTTTACACCTGTACAAATGTGGCCCCTCGCTTGGTGAGGGTCCGCATTTGCGGCCTGCAATGAGCTTTCGGCTCATTGCAGCCGACGTCAGAGCCTCCACCTCCAGTGCCACATTTGCGGTCAAAAATGCGTCCCTCGCTTTGCGAGGGACGCGGTTCTGCGAGCTCACTTCACGAGCTCGCAAAGAGTGACAATGACTCACAGTTTGACAACTATTATTTGTCATATGTATTGATCTATTGCATGTAACTAGGGCTCATTAGTTTACAGATATAGGAATGTGAGGGATACAGTCTTTACTTCTCTATGTGTGTTCTTTAAATGATGTCTATTGCAAATATGTGTAATCTGTAAATATGTGTAAGCAAGTATTAAGTGTAAACTTGTATAAAATAAAATATAAATGAATAAAATTGCAAACTACCTCTCTCCAAAGTCTCCTACTCTCTCTCACTCTGAAAACCCACCAGCTCCGGGACCTGCGTGCTACTTCGAAAGAAAATACAACACAGTCGACGCATGGGCAGGTAGAACGCAAATTTATAATCTTCCTCTGTCAATCATCTTCGGCTGGACCACATTTTATTGGCTGTGAGGCCTGGGTCGCACTACGTTATACCGCAATTGGTTATTGATGGCCGATTGCGACTCGTACAACCCCTTAACAGCTTGCCTGCGCTGAAAGGATTTACAGGCTTGCGACACAAGCCTGTAACTCGCGCCATGGTAAAGTTTAATAGCTCTGTAACGCAGTCGAATTTAATGTGGCTGCAAATCTATTAAAATCAGAAGCTTTGATTATGAAGATTTTTTGGCATAAATGCAAATATGTTCATATCTCTACATATGGTGGGAATGCATATAAATAAAAAAAAGTTTTGGCTGAGTTGTTTCAAACAAATATCTACAATTACGAAAACCATAATGTTTCCCACTCCTGAAATGGTTCTACTCCACATCTTTCCTGCTGAGTTTACCTTGGATATTAAGGCTTTTCTTACAGGTCTTAATTATGGCTAAATGGCTTATTGCCTTGAAATGGAATCAAAAAAATGTTCCCTCATGGAATGAAGTAACAGTCATTATAATGAAAAATCAATTACTAGGAACAGCCTTCCTAGAACTGGAAGTTACTGTTAAGTCTGTTCCTAAATGGAAATTTTGGAACAACTATATAAAAGTGTCGTCCTAAAGGACCACCACATTAGGCTTTTTGTAGTTGCCGTTTGGACTCTATTCCTGTTTAGTCCTTCCTGATCCTGTCTCAAATCCTGTGTTTGTAATAGTTTATAAATCATGACTATTAATTAAGATGATCTGGTTGTGTGGTAAAAATGGAAATTACATTTTAGAAATACATAAAAATGATTGTGAACTATAATGAACAGAAAATATTTTATTAAATGTGTGTACCGTATATACTCGAGTATAAGCCGACCCGAGTATAAGCCGAGGCACCTATGTTACCACAAAATACTGGGAAAACTCGAGTATAAGCCGAGGGTGGGAAATGTGCTGCCCCCGGTGTCTCTCTTGTGCCCTCTGTGTCCCCCTCTTGTGTGCCCTCTGTGCCCATTTCTTGTGCCCCCCCTCTCTCCCCTGTGTCTCTTCCCCCCTCTCCCTTCCCTGTTTCTCTTCCCCCCTCTACCTTCCCTGTGTCTCTTTCCCACCTCTCTCTCGTGTCTCTTTCTTTCCCCCTCCCTTATCATCCTCCTCATCCTCCCTTCTCAACCCCCCTTCTCAACCCCTCCTCATCATCAAGCCCCCTCCTCAAGCCCCCTCCTCAAGCCCCTCCTCAACCTCCCTCCTCAACCTCCCTCCTCATCCTCAACCCCCCTCCTCATCCCCTCTCCTCAACCCCTCTCCTCAACCCCCCTCCTCAACCCCCCTCCTCAACCTCCCTATTCAACACCCTCCTCACCCCCCCTCCTCATCTTCCCTCCTTAACCCCCCTCCTCAACCTCTCTCCTCAACCCCCTCCTAAGCTCCCCTCCTCATCCTTAACCCCCCTTCTCACTTTACCCCTCTCTAATTACCTCCCCCTCTCCCTTTCCCCTCACTTACAGGGCTGTGTCGGGACCCGGCCAATGCTAATCACATGATGCATGTGCCGTCACGTCATTAGCATATTCCAGGTCCCGACGCAGCCGGAAGACGAGCGGAGGAGCAGAGAAGCAGCTGCTGATGGAAGGTAAGTGAGGGGAAAGGGAGAAGGGGAGATAATTAGAGAGGGGTAAAGTGAGGAGGGAGGATGAGGAGGGGGGTTGAGGTTGAGGAGGGGGGTTGAGGATGAGGAGGGAGGTTGAGGAGGGGGTTGATGATGAGGAGGGGGATACTATTATATTGTTGACATTATATATACCGTATATACTCGAGTATAAGCCGAGTTTTTCAGCCCTTTTTTAAGGCTAAAAAGGGCCCCCTCGGCTTTTACTCGAGTCACTCTCCCCCCCATGTCTCTCTAACGCCCTGTGTCTCTCTAACCCCCCCGTGTCTCTCTACCCCCGTGTCTCTCCAACCCCCCCGTCTCTATTTCCCTCCCACCTCCTCATCCTCAACCTCCCCTCCTCATTCTAAACCCCCCTTCTTATTCTAAAAACCCCTCCTCATTGTAAACCCCCCTAAATACCTGCCCCTCTCCCTTTACCCTCACTTACCTGCTTCTGCTCCGGCCCCCGCTCCTTCTTGACCCGGCGCGTATGTTACGTCACATTCGCGCCACGTCATTAGCATATACCGGGTACCGGTAAGCAGGTAAGTGAGGGTAAAGGGAGAGTGTCACGATCTGCTTCTTCAAGGGGGCTTGATATGAACCTAGTTCAAACCTACCCCAGCAGAATCATGTACTTCCTGATCTCTGTGGCACAAAAGATGGCTTCTGAAGATTGCAAGGCCCAAAAGCTACAGGCAGAGAATACTGGATCCAGGTTACTTAGTGGCCCATAGCAAGACCACTCCCCAAGTCAGGATACAACACACAGAAATAGTCTCACACCTTGTTTATGTGAAAACTATATTGCAACCTTTATTGAATGAACAAAACAACATATTTATACTCTCCAATACCACACCCTTGTGTACATTGGTGTATGTGTGATTTCAGACCATCTGGCTTGCAACCTTGGGCTATCAAAGCTCTTGAGATCACATTCATTAGATAACCTTTATGTTAAACTCAAGTGTTTGCCCAGGACCACTTGAAGCACATGCATCTGTCTTGACCCAAGGTCTGCATGTTTGAGTGTGCAATGATCTGCAGCTAACTTCTATCCAGAGCATTTCTACCAATTCCACATATGTTCTATATAACATTTTCCCTCATAATATATTATACCTAGGATACATAATAACCATGTACAGGCAACATATAACCGCACAATAACACATAATCCCAATGTAACAATGTCATGCTCCCTTGGACATACTCACAAACCACTGACAATATGAGTCCTTAAACAATTAAATCATGACAACTTCTCCCCCTTCCTTTCTAGTATAGCATAGAGGATCATCCTAACGGATAATTCTCTAGCTATACTGCTTTTACTTGTCCTCCTGTCTGGAAAGTCCATCCATGTGATAGCCTCAGTGGCTCTCTGGGTACCCTGCCTCCCCCTGTCCAGGGCGAATACTCGCTCCTTCCCAGTGGCCTTGTGACTTTCCCAAGCCCCTGGGGAGACTTATAAGACAACTGCCATGGAGGACCCTTCAAGGTAGTCCAGGGGAAACAGTACATCCCAGCTAGTAAGTCCAGCATAAATTTGGGAGGATCCTTACCCAGCAAAGCCCTTTCCTTCCAGGCTAGGGAGACCTCCTGTCCTGCCGATTCTGGATCAGCACTCTGTCCCATGGGTAAGATTGAAGAGTACAAGGTTCCCTTTGTCAGGCCTGATCTTTCTCCTGAATAAACTGGGATACGGGAGTTGCAACATGGGCTAGTGACATTCACTGGTGGCATCCATGCTGGATTAATGGGCAGTTCTGATACAAGCTGTTGTGGCTCAGTAGCCAACCTTTCTCCCACCAAGCCTGGCCAATGGCCCCTTCTTTCCAGGGTTACAGGTACACAGCCAGTGTCTTTGGGCAGCTGCAGGGGAGTCATTGTAGGGATACCAGGAGACAAATCACAATCTGGGGTACCCTCTGGCTCTTTGGTCTCTGGATCCTCAGGTGGAACCTCCTGACTCTCTCCATCTGAGACTGCCTGGTGTGTAGTTACAGGCAGCCCTTGAGAAGCAGCAGCTACTGCCTCTTGTTCAGGCTGAAGAACAGGGCTACTTTCTGTTTCTGCTCCAGGGTCTGTGGCTTGCTCCTGGACAATGGTCATCCAAGGAACCTCTCTACAATTTCCACAATCAAATGGTAGGGCCCAGTGCTCATTAGGTTCTTCTCTTACACTAGGAGCAGAGTAGCTTTTCCCCAGTTCTTCCCCTGGGCCTGGCACTGCTGTGGTTTGGCCCTGTCCCCCTTCCTCTAACTGGGTGAGACTTAGCCCCCTAAAGATAGGGACCAGTTCTTCCTCTTCCCAGTCCCCCCCATGGATGCCGGCATCCTTGTTATTTTGAGAATCATGGATATCAAAATTCTCCCCACAGTCCATACATTTATTTTCTGACCCCGCCTCAGCAATATTTAGCTGGGTCTCTGTAGTACCTGTTAGGTGGTTCTGTTCCATGCCTGACTGGCATGAGCCCTCCCAGCTGGCTGGCCAACAACCATCCAGGGATGCTTCATCCAGTAAGTCTATATAATCCACCTCCAGCTGTAGCTCCTGTTGGATCAAAGGCCAAAGTAATTTAGCTGTATGAGAGCCTGTCTCCAGTCCCAGCATGTGACAGCGCTTGGCAAACAGACACAGCTTTCTTTTCTCTGTCCCCAAGCCACAGTCCGGATCCCCATGTACTATGTCCCAAAGTGCCTTTTCCAGCCCCAATGAAAAATGATGATGTATCCCAACAGGTCCAACCCAATAAGCATATTGATCTTCCAGGGCGACCTCCTCATATACCAATTCTTCCAGCCATTCCAGTAGCCTGTGACCTGGCCATAGTCCCAGGAATGCCATCCATTTATTTAGAAGGCCCATTCCTCTACAGTCCTTTCCAGTCACCAGAACATTCTCTATCTCTACTGGGGATAAGCATTTCCCCTCCACAGGAGCTGAGACAGGGCCATTGCTTACCCTTCTCCTGTTCCCCTTTACCTCCTGTGTGATTTGTATCCGGAGTTCCCTCTGCTGATCCTTAGTAAAACCTGCAGGCATTACCGCCATCCATCTTTGATACCGTCTGGACACTTCCTCCTCCACTGCTGCAGACATCTCTTCATAAGCTGCCATCCTTCTGTGTTTTATACAGAGATCCCACCACTGCCACCAAATGTCACGATCTGCTTCTTCAAGGGGGCTTGATATGAACCTAATTCAAACCTACCCCAGCAGAATCATGTACTTCCTGATCTCTGTGGCACAAAAGATGGCTTCTGAAGATTGCAAGGCCCAAAAGCTACAGGCAGAGAATACTGGATCCAGGTTACTTAGTGGCCCATAGCAAGACCACTCCCCAAGTCAGGATACAACACACAGAAATAGTCTCACACCTTGTTTATGTGAAAACTATATTGCAACCTTTATTGAATGAACAAAACAACATATTTATACTCTCCAATACCACACCCTTGTGTACATTGGTGTATGTGTGATTTCAGACCATCTGGCTTGCAACCTTGGGCTATCAAAGCTCTTGAGATCACATTCATTAGATAACCTTTATGTTAAACTCAAGTGTTTGCCCAGGACCACTTGAAGCACATGCATCTGTCTTGACCCAAGGTCTGCATGTTTGAGTGTGCAATGATCTGCAGCTAACTTCTATCCAGAGCATTTCTACCAATTCCACATATGTTCTATATAACATTTTCCCTCATAATATATTATACCTAGGATACATAATAACCATGTACAGGCAACATATAACCGCACAATAACACATAATCCCAATGTAACAATGTCATGCTCCCTTGGACATACTCACAAACCACTGACAATATGAGTCCTTAAACAATTAAATCATGACAACTTCTCCCCCTTCCTTTCTAGTATAGCATAGAGGATCATCCTAACGGATAATTCTCTAGCTATACTGCTTTTACTTGTCCTCCTGTCTGGAAAGTCCATCCATGTGATAGCCTCAGTGGCTCTCTGGGTACCCTGCCTCCCCCTGTCCAGGGCGAATACTCGCTCCTTCCCAGTGGCCTTGTGACTTTCCCAAGCCCCTGGGGAGACTTATAAGACAACTGCCATGGAGGACCCTTCAAGGTAGTCCAGGGGAAACAGTACATCCCAGCTAGTAAGTCCAGCATAAATTTGGGAGGATCCTTACCCAGCAAAGCCCTTTCCTTCCAGGCTAGGGAGACCTCCTGTCCTGCCGATTCTGGATCAGCACTCTGTCCCATGGGTAAGATTGAAGAGTACAAGGTTCCCTTTGTCAGGCCTGATCTTTCTCCTGAATAAACTGGGATACGGGAGTTGCAACATGGGCTAGTGACATTCACTGGTGGCATCCATGCTGGATTAATGGGCAGTTCTGATACAAGCTGTTGTGGCTCAGTAGCCAACCTTTCTCCCACCAAGCCTGGCCAATGGCCCCTTCTTTCCAGGGTTACAGGTACACAGCCAGTGTCTTTGGGCAGCTGCAGGGGAGTCATTGTAGGGATACCAGGAGACAAATCACAATCTGGGGTACCCTCTGGCTCTTTGGTCTCTGGATCCTCAGGTGGAACCTCCTGACTCTCTCCATCTGAGACTGCCTGGTGTGTAGTTACAGGCAGCCCTTGAGAAGCAGCAGCTACTGCCTCTTGTTCAGGCTGAAGAACAGGGCTACTTTCTGTTTCTGCTCCAGGGTCTGTGGCTTGCTCCTGGACAATGGTCATCCAAGGAACCTCTCTACAATTTCCACAATCAAATGGTAGGGCCCAGTGCTCATTAGGTTCTTCTCTTACACTAGGAGCAGAGTAGCTTTTCCCCAGTTCTTCCCCTGGGCCTGGCACTGCTGTGGTTTGGCCCTGTCCCCCTTCCTCTAACTGGGTGAGACTTAGCCCCCTAAAGATAGGGACCAGTTCTTCCTCTTCCCAGTCCCCCCCATGGATGCCGGCATCCTTGTTATTTTGAGAATCATGGATATCAAAATTCTCCCCACAGTCCATACATTTATTTTCTGACCCCGCCTCAGCAATATTTAGCTGGGTCTCTGTAGTACCTGTTAGGTGGTTCTGTTCCATGCCTGACTGGCATGAGCCCTCCCAGCTGGCTGGCCAACAACCATCCAGGGATGCTTCATCCAGTAAGTCTATATAATCCACCTCCAGCTGTAGCTCCTGTTGGATCAAAGGCCAAAGTAATTTAGCTGTATGAGAGCCTGTCTCCAGTCCCAGCATGTGACAGCGCTTGGCAAACAGACACAGCTTTCTTTTCTCTGTCCCCAAGCCACAGTCCGGATCCCCATGTACTATGTCCCAAAGTGCCTTTTCCAGCCCCAATGAAAAATGATGATGTATCCCAACAGGTCCAACCCAATAAGCATATTGATCTTCCAGGGCGACCTCCTCATATACCAATTCTTCCAGCCATTCCAGTAGCCTGTGACCTGGCCATAGTCCCAGGAATGCCATCCATTTATTTAGAAGGCCCATTCCTCTACAGTCCTTTCCAGTCACCAGAACATTCTCTATCTCTACTGGGGATAAGCATTTCCCCTCCACAGGAGCTGAGACAGGGCCATTGCTTACCCTTCTCCTGTTCCCCTTTACCTCCTGTGTGATTTGTATCCGGAGTTCCCTCTGCTGATCCTTAGTAAAACCTGCAGGCATTACCGCCATCCATCTTTGATACCGTCTGGACACTTCCTCCTCCTCTGCTGCAGACATCTCTTCATAAGCTGCCATCCTTCTGTGTTTTATACAGAGATCCCACCACTGCCACCAAATGTCACGATCTGCTTCTTCAAGGGGGCTTGATATGAACCTAATTCAAACCTACCCCAGCAGAATCATGTACTTCCTGATCTCTGTGGCACAAAAGATGGCTTCTGAAGATTGCAAGGCCCAAAAGCTACAGGCAGAGAATACTGGATCCAGGTTACTTAGTGGCCCATAGCAAGACCACTCCCCAAGTCAGGATACAACACACAGAAATAGTCTCACACCTTGTTTATGTGAAAACTATATTGCAACCTTTATTGAATGAACAAAACAACATATTTATACTCTCCAATACCACACCCTTGTGTACATTGGTGTATGTGTGATTTCAGACCATCTGGCTTGCAACCTTGGGCTATCAAAGCTCTTGAGATCACATTCATTAGATAACCTTTATGTTAAACTCAAGTGTTTGCCCAGGACCACTTGAAGCACATGCATCTGTCTTGACCCAAGGTCTGCATGTTTGAGTGTGCAATGATCTGCAGCTAACTTCTATCCAGAGCATTTCTACCAATTCCACATATGTTCTATATAACATTTTCCCTCATAATATATTATACCTAGGATACATAATAACCATGTACAGGCAACATATAACCGCACAATAACACATAATCCCAATGTAACAATGTCATGCTCCCTTGGACATACTCACAAACCACTGACAATATGAGTCCTTAAACAATTAAATCATGACAGAGAGGGGGAGGTATTTAGGGGGGTTTAGAATGAGGAAGGGGTTTTTGAATGAGGAGGGGGGTTTAGCATGAGGAGGGGGGGTTGAGGATGAGGAGGGGGTTGAGGAGGGGGTTGAGGATGGGGGGGTTGAGGATGGGGGGTTGAGGATGGGGGGGGTTGAGGATGGGGGGGTTGAGGATGGGGGGTTGAGGAGGGAGGATGCGGATGAGGGTGATTGAGGATGGGGGGTTGAGGTTGTGGGGGGAGGTTGAGGATGAGGGTTGAGGAGGGGGTTGAGGATGAGGAGGGGCGTTGAGGTTGAGGAGGGGGTTGAGGATGGGGGGTTGAGGTTGTGGGGGGAGGTTGAGGATGAGGGTTGAGGAGGGGGTTGAGGATGAGGAGGGGAGTTGAGGTTGAGGAGGGGGGTTGAGGATGGGGGGGTTGAGGAGGGGGTTGAGGATGGGGAGGTTTGAGGAGGGAGGATGAGGAGGGAGGTTGAGGAGGGGGTTGAGGATGAGGAGGGAGGTTGAGGATAAGGAGGGAGGTTGAGGAGGGGGATTGAGGTTGAGGAGGGTGTGGAGGATGGGGGGTTTGAAGAGGGGGTTGAGGATGAGGAGGGAGGTTGAGGATGAGGGTTGAGGAGGGGGTTGAGGATGAGGGGGTTGAGGTTGAGGAGGGGGTTTTGGTTGAGGGGGTTGAGGAGGGGGTTGAGGATGAGGGGGTTGAGGAGGGAGGTTGAGGTTGAGGAGGGGGGTTGAGGAGGGTGTTGAAGATGAGTAGATGGGTTAAGGTTGAGGAGGGGGGGGGGGTTGAGGATGGGGGGGTTGAGGATGAAGGGGTTGAGGAGGGAGGTTGAGGATGAGGAGGGAGGATGAGGAGGGAGGTTGAGGATGAGCAGTGGGGTTGAGGAGGGAGGTTGAGAATGAGGAGGGGGGTTGAGGAGGGTGATAAGGGAGGGGGAAGAGACACAGGGAAGGGAGAGGGGGGAAGAGACACAGGGAAGGGAGAGGGGTGAAGAGACACAGGAGAGAGAGGGGGGGGCACAGAGGGCACAAGAGGGACACAGGGGGCAGCACATTTCCCACCCTCGGCTTATACTCGAGTTACTCATTTTACCCAGTATTTTGTGGTAATGATGAGGAGGGGGTTGAGGATGAGGGTTGAGGAGGGGGGTTGAGGATGGGGGGTTGAGGATGGGGGGGTTGAGGATGGGGGGGTTGAGGATGGGGGGTTGAGGAGGGAGGATGCGGATGAGGGAGGTTGAGGGGGGGTTGAGGAGGGAGATTGAGGAGGGGGGTTGAGGATGGGGGGGTTGAGGAGGGGGTTGAGGATGGAGATGTTGAGGAGGGGGTTGAGGATGAGGAGGGAGGTTGAGGAGGGGGTTGAGGATGGGGGGTTGAGGAGGGGGTTGAGGTTGTGGGGGGAGCTTGAGGATGAGGGTTGAGGAGGGGGTTGAGGATGAGGAGGGGAGTTGAGGTTGAGGAGGGGGTTAAGAAGGAGGGGGTTGAGGAGGGAGGTTGAGGATGAGGAGGGAGGATGAGGAGGGAGGTTGAGGATGAGGAGTGGGGTTGAGGAGGGAGGTTGAGAATGAGGAGGGGGTTGAGGATGGGGGGGGGTTGAGGAGGGGGTTGAGGATGGGGAGGTTTGAGGAGGGAGGATGAGGAGGGAGGTTGAGGAGGGGCTTGAGGATGGGGAGGGAGGTTGAGGATGAGGAGGGAGGTTGGGGAGGGGGATTGAGGTTGAGGAGGGTGTGGAGGATGGGGGGTTTGAAGAGGGGGTTGAGGATGAGGAGGGAGGTTGAGGATGAGGGTTGAGGAGGGGGTTGAGGATGAGGGGGTTGAGGTTGAGGAGAGGGTTTTGGTTGAGGGGGTTGAGGAGGGGGTTGAGGATGAGGGGGTTGAGGAGGGAGGTTGAGGTTGAGGAGGGGGGTTGAGGTGGAGGAGGGGGGTTGAGGAGGGTGTTGAAGATGAGGAGATGGGTTAAGGTTGAGGAGGGGGGGTTTGAGGATGGGGGGGTTGAGGATGAGGGGGTTGAGGAGGGAGGTTGAGGATGAGGAGGGAGGATGAGGAGGGAGGTTGAGGATGAGCAGTGGGGTTGAGGAGGGAGGTTGAGAATGAGGAGGGGGGTTGAGGAGGGTGATAAGGGAGGGGGAAGAGACACAGGGAAGGGAGAGGGGGGAAGAGACACAGGGAAGGGAGAGGGGAGAAGAGACACAGGAGAGAGAGGGGGGGCACAGAGGGCACAAGAGGGTCACAGGGGGCAGCACATTTCCCGCCCTCAGCTTATACTCAAGTTACTCATTTTACCCAGTATTTTGTGGTAAAATAGGTGTCTCGGCTTATACTTGAGTATATATGGTACCTTGCCCTCCAATATATATGGCATCTAAAAAAAATTCTGTTCAATCATAATACACCTGCTAAAGCTCCTTGGAAAATACATTATAATATTTTTTTACATTTGTATCACAAAATATCTGGTGACTAGAAATTCATTTTACTTGAGAGGATACTTTTTAATGACTAACAGAGCAGGATTAGATTGCAATCTTTCAATGTCATAACCACTTGCTCAAATCCAATTCTCAAATGAAATCAGAAAACTTAGAATTTTGAAAAATAATTATGCTGAGCAAATATGTAGCCTCCTTTAAATATTTTGTTCACAACCATGGGGCAGATTTGTAAATTATATCAAAGTATTGTAGGGACCCTTTAAAAAGGTGTTGTCTGCTGATGTGGAACAAGTAGCATTGTGAGGTCATTGATTCCGGTGCATTCTGTAGATACTGGAGGAGCTGTCTTAGTCCAGTCACAGACACACTAACTGCTGTAGTGCAGTGATCCTCAGAGGGGTCTCATAGTCCTGAGAGTTACTAGACAATGCCACGTTTCAAGCAGACTCCCCGTAAATCCAGAGGAGAAAAAGCCCTGCACAAAGAGCCCACGAAAAATGGTGAAAGAAAAAGTACTGCCTCCACATCTGGTGTGAAGAAGCCTCATCGTTATAGACCATCAACTGTTGCCCTACGTGAGATCCGTCGCTATCAGAAGGCTACAGAATCGGTCATCCCCAGGTTGGCTTTCCAGAGGATGGTACAAGAAATTGCCTGGGCATTCAATCCTGATCTGCGTTTCCAATGTGCAGCTATTGGGGCTCTGCAGGAGGCTAGCGAGGCCTATGTTATCTCTCTGTTTGAAGACGCCAACATCTGTTCTACCTTTGCCAAAAGGGCCATCACACCCAAGGACATTCTGCTTGCTCGCAGGCTTCGAGGGCAGAGGGCCTAATGTATTCAGTTGTACATAATTCTCTTTTGTAATTAATTGTGTATAAAATGTTGATTAAAATATTTGACTTTTTGTGTGAAACTGTTCATCATGTTCTTTGTACTGAACAACTATTTTAACAATTACTCACAGCAGATGGTTGCCAAAATGTAATGTGCATTTAGAAGAGGTGTGTTAGCATTTAAAATGAAGTATTCTGCATTAAATTAGTTATTCAGTTTTATTTTTATACAAATACTGTATATTATATACTATATTATGATATACTTGTAATTGTTACCTGAATCATGATCTTAAAACCTTCATTTTACTGTAGTGTAAGGGGGAAATAAAATTTTGGTATGTATGTAACAAGCAGTAATTAGCAGTTGTGTAAGCTATCATAAAATATTTTTTGGCTGCTTCTACACAATTAACGAAATTATGGTCATCCCAGGGTTGACTTTGCAGAGGTTGGTAAAAAAGAAAATGCTTAAGGATTCAAAACAAAACTGAGGTTTCAGAGTGCAGCTATGGGGTCTCTGCTGGAGCCTAGCGAGGCCTATCTGGTCTCTCTATTTGAAGACACCAATGTGTGCGCTACCTATGCCTAAAGGGCCATCACACCCAAGGACATTCAGTGCGTTCGAAGGATAAGAGGGAAGAGGGGCTAATTGCTTCAGTTTAAAGAATTATTTTTGTTGTTAATTCTTTCTAATACTTTAATTAAAATGTCTTATTTTTCCATAGAAGGATGATAATATTGTTCCTTAAATTGACAACCATTCTATTCTGTCACTCAGCGTGAATGTTAAATCTATTCACATAGGGCTCATTCCAAGAACATTTAATATACAAGAGGAGGGTGATGTTATATCCTCATGCATATTCCTGATGACCCTTTCCCTTTCTATCAGCCTCTGTTGTGAAGCTAAATCTGGCCTATTTAACAGATTGTCCATTCTACTTATTTTTCTACATCATGAAAAGTATAACTAATTATCTTAAATAATGGGGGGCACTTAGCTGATACTATAATGTCAATTGTTGACTGTAGTGATTTCAGATTTTTCTATTTGCAACAAATCTTTACTTCCAGGCATTTTTTGGTATTGTTCATACAACTGGTATAGATGGGAAAACTACAGAAACAAAAAATGTAGAGCATCCTGGGGGCCCACCATGATAAGAATCTATAAGAATGTGTATATCAAATTTTACTCACAATAAAATAATCCTTAAAATATTAATTTGCATCCAGTGTGAAAAAGCCTCTGGTTATCTCAGCAGAACTGCCACCAACACATTAAATGATACTGAGCTATATTAAAGTATGTTAAGTGCTATAACCATTACAAATGATGCCAATTAAGTGCTAATAAAAGGTATATATGCAGTGTGGGTCATCCCTGAAGAAGTTCAGATGCTGGCAGAAACCTGTTAGTCTGAGCTTCTATCTGGTTATAAGTTCCCTCATGAACAGTGTTTTTGCATTTTTGACACATTATTAGCATTATTAGCATAAAGACATGCTTTATTTTGCCACTACAAAGATAGATAAGCAGACTTTAATCCTAATTAGCACATAAAAACAGCTAATTAATATAAGTGAGCTGCCCATTTGCAAATATTTTAAACTTTCTGCTGAAACCTTAGATCACATACAGATTCAAAGAGGGACAAGACAGGGATGCCTCTTATCTCCATTGCTATTTGTCCTAGCCATTGAACCCCTAGCATAAGCCATACGTTACACTCCTAGGATTCAGAGATTTAAATTGGGATTACATAAACTCAAATGTAGTGTACGATCACTGACTCCTCTAACTCAATACTGGCTCTAATGGAAATTCTAGAGTCCTTTGGGCAGATTCAGGTCTCCAAGTTAATATGGAAAAGACTGAAATCATAGGAGCCCGCATCTCTGACCAGACATTGGCTTGTTTGAAAGATAAATACTTTTCCTGTCCAAAAAAAAAAACGAAAATATCTCAGCTTAAATGTAACCCCTGAGATCACAGATCTCTATAAAGCTAATTATAAACCCCTATTTAAAGACCTAACGGTAGATTTGTTGAAATGGAAAAGGTTCCAAATATCTTGGACTGGGCGCATAAACGCTATCAAAGTGAATATTTTACCTAGAATTCTATATATTTTTTGCTCACTCCCTATTCCAATTAAGGGGAATGAGCTAGAAACATTCCAGAAGTCAGTTTTCAGATTTATTTGGAAAAACAAACTCCCTAGGATAAATAGATCAATTATGTACAGAAACAAAAAGCCCCACTTACTAGGGAGATGCTAGGGATATTATACTCTTTTCTAAACATGGCCCCTGACAAAGAAAAATCTAGATTTATCAGACTGTGGGAACAGGATTTGGGGGTTTCATGGGATCTTCAGAAATGGGGGAAGATTTGCTCAGGTCTACCTAAAGGCTCAATTTATTTTAGTTATCTAGAAACCGCAATAAAGATTTTACATAGAGTTTACTCCAGACAAATTACATAAACTGAACCCCCAAATTTCCTCAGATTGTTTTAAAAACTGCTGGGAAACTGGAGCATTCTTACACACCTGGTGGGATTGCGCGATTGCACAAAATATGTGGTTAAAGTTAACCGAGATAGCCTCTAAAGTATTACACACTTTTTTTTATTAATCCATCAATTGAGCTTTGTCTACTGGGCATCCCCTGTTTGCATATAAACAAAAACCAAAAATAACTAGTGGCCATATTTCACCGCCACATCACATATATCAAGTACCCGGGGAACATTTTAATATATGTTGTTCAGTCCTTCAGTCATGTCCAACTCTCTATGATTCTATGGACTGCAGCACATTTAGCTAGTTCTTTGCCTATGCTGTTCCACAATGTTTGCATGCCAAAAATACTGGAGTGAGTTGCCAGTTCTATCTCTAGTGGAATTTGTCTGACCTCTCTGCTATCACCTGCCCACCTACACTGGTTCTACATGGTATTGCTCACAGCTTCATTCAGTACACAAGCCCCTTCGCCACCATCACTTAGCAATGCACACTCAGTTAAATTGATGAATAGCAGAACAGAATGGGAGGTCACAAAATGGGAATTGCTATACATCTTGGCACATGGCCATCAGCAATGGTGTGGGACTTTCCAGGATGGGCGTAGCGGAGATTACCCCTGATGTTGATGAGTTCGCTGTTAATGCACGTGCCGCTGCACAGCCTCCATGTGTTTTTGCGACCCCTCCTGATGGGTTTCAGTAGATTAGTGTGGTGTATGTTCCCCTGGTCCCCTTCAGCTAAGTGGTAGTGGTGAAGGGGCTTGTGTACTGCAATGAAGCTGTGAGCTTTACCATGAAGGGTCACTTTAAGTGGCCAGTCATAGCAGAGAAGTCAGACAAATCACAGTCCACTATAGAAGGAACTGGAAACCACACCAGTATCACCTGTCATATTGTTATCAGGCTCTCAGGGGAATGTTCATACTCCACTGTATCACTAATTGGACTTGGCATGTGTAGTAACCCTTTAGTATGATTGTATATGATACATAGTATTATATGAAATGTAATACTATTATGACTATTATTGTTTTTACTAGCGACTTGGCCGGCAATAACATTTTAAGCCATGGCAATGCTGTTTGACACACAATCTAAAGCTTCCTACTCTGAGGACCTACAGCATTCATTTTGAGCCTCGCGCTGAGTGCCTTCGGCTTATAGCAAGCAGATCCTCTCATTTACTTTTGGTCCTATGAGCGGTTTTGGCTTTCATCACAAAGACAGATATATATGTCTATTTTCTCTAATAATTAATTAATTATTTACTTAATAAATTAATATACTTTACCTATTTGTAACTGATATATCCAGCAATGAATAGCCTGAAGAGCTAAGTATCTATTTTTATATTCCTGCAGCATACAATTTACAGTTGGACTGTTGCTGGCCTGAGGAGAAAGTGTCATCAATGTCCCAAGTGTGCATTATAAATTTTCTGCGTGCACGAGGGCAAACCGTTGGTTTAGTTGTGTAAAGCACCATTTTAGATTCGTAATGTGTTAGTGTTGTAAAATGACGTAGTTTGTCTATGTGCTACGCGGGTCGCAAGCATTTTCTGTGCTTCCTAAGGGCCTCATTCTATTAGCGGCAGCAGCCGTTGCGGGGCCGCAAGGACCGGCCGCAAGCTATTCGGCTATTCTATTCCCTTACGGCCGGAGGCTCCGGCAGGCTTGCGGCCGGTGCCTTGCTATCTCTTGCAGCCGCTCGCGCCGGAGGGAAGCCTTTGATCTAAAACGGCCGCAAGAGATTTGCAATTCAATTGCTCCGGGAAACCTCTCTGCAAGGCTAAAAACGAGCCGCAGCTTACTTGCAGGAAAGAGGTCTCGCTAGCACCAATTAAGCACATAAAATAGCTCAAATAAAGCCATCGTGCACTTTGAGAAGACTATAAAGGGATTTTAGGTGTTAGAAAAAATAGCACATAATTATCCTGTACTCAAATCCGTAAAATATTTTATTTTTAATATCCGTAAAATATCCATGTAAAAAGTCCAGAGTGCTTGGAGCACCTCAGACACACCCACGCCGCAGCCGGAAAATAAACAGTTAATTTGAACTCGGGTTTGGGCAGATGTGCAAGCTTGAGAGTGGGTTTCTTTTAATCCTCATGTCCCCCAATATGATCCCTAGCATTTACAGAGCTGTACAGTGCAGGCTTGAATTTATTTTTGCGTTTTTAGATTTCACAGCTTACGGCCGGTTCCAAGATATGCGGCCGGCCGTAAAAGGAGATCCTTGCGGGGCCGTATAATAGAATCGCGAGTTAACTGAACCCCCGCAAGGAATCGCAGCCTTACGGCCGATTTACGTCCGATAATAGAATGAGGCCCCAAGTGTGTATTTTTGTACCTCGTACGTCCCTGGCAAAAGTCGTATGTGCCTGGCAGTGTTTTGCGCATTTCGGGGTCGTGTAGCCTTGTTTTCATTTTTTTCGGCCACCATTTTTTTTCTCGCTTAGCCAATTTCCAATTCTTGCTAAATTCGACTTTAATTAGCATGGAACCTCACTGGCACATGTCAATGCTGTCCCCCCATGCTGTGTGAGTTTTTTTTTTTTTTTTGTATTTTGTATTGTTTTTGTTGTTTTTGAATGTACGCATTTCGGCCGTTAAGTTTGTATTTTTGCAACCTCTTATTTTTTTTTTCTAAGTTCCGTGGGTCGTAATTAAAAGTCGTATGTCCTTGTCAGTGTTTTCTGCGCTTCAGGGTCGTGGAGCATTGTTTTCATTTTTTTGGGCCCCCATTTTATTTTTTAACCCCCAGACGTCCTGGCTGTCCCCCCGTGCTGTGTGTGATGTTTTTGTTAAGTGTTTTGTTATTTTTCAGTGTTTTTTGATGTACACGTTTCGGCCGTTAAGTTTGTATTTTTGTCACCTTTTATTTAAGTCCCACGGGTCGTATTTTTATTTTTTTTAAATCCAGCGCCGTTGTTTTTTTTTTTAACGTCGCACTTTTCATTTTTTTTTACCGGGAGTGAGGCGCCGTAGAGCCTCCACCTCCACAAATGTGGCCCCACACTTCGTGAGGGTCCGCATTTGTGGCCTGCAATGAGCTTTCGGCTCATTGCAGCCGACGTCAGAGCCTCCACTTCCAGGGCCGCATTTGCGGCCAAAATTGAGTCCCTCGCTTTGCGAGGGATGCGGTTCTGCAAGCTTACTTTACAAGCTCGCAAGGAGTGACAATGACTCAAAGTTTGACAACTATTATATGTGATATGTATTGATCTATTGCATGTAACTAGGGCTCATTAGTTTACAGATATAGGAATGTGAGGGATACAGTCTGGAGTGAACTAAGTCTTTACGTCTCTATGTGTGTTCTTTAAATGATGTCTATTGCAAATACGTGTAATCTGTAAATATGTGTAAGCAAGTATTAAGTGTAAACTTGTATGAAATAAAATATAAATGAATAAATTGCAAACTACCTCTATCCAAAGTCTCCTACTCTCTCTCTCACTCTGAAAACCCACCAGCTCCGGGACCTGCGTGCTACTTCGAAAGAAAATACAACACAGTCGACGCATGGGCAGGTAGAACGCAAATTTATAATCTTCCTCTGTCAACCATCTTCGGCTGGACCACATTTTATTGGCTGAGAGGCCTGGGTCGCACTACGTTATACCGCAATTGGTTATTGATGGCCGATTGCGACTCGTACGACCCCTTAACAGCTTGCCTGCGCTGAAAGGATTTACAGGCTTGCGACACAAGCCTGTAACTCGCGCCATGGTAAAGTTTAATAGCTCTGTAATGTAGCTGCAAATCTATTAAAATCAGAAGCTTTGATTATGAAGATTTTTTGGCATGAATGCAGACAAATATGTTCATATCTCTACATATGGTGGGAATGCATATAAATAAAAAAAAGTTTTGGCTGAGTTGTTTCAACCAAATATCTACAATTACGAAAACCATAATCTTTCCCACTCCTGAAATGGTTCTACTCCACATCTTTCCTGCTGAGTTTACCTTGGATATTAAGGCTTTTCTTACAGGTCTTAATGATGGCTAAATGGCTTATTGCCTTGAAATGGAATCAAAAAAATGTTCCCTCATGGAATGAAGTAACAGTCATTATATTGACAAATCAATTACTAGGAACAGCCTTCCTAGAACTGGAAGTTACTGTTAAGTCTGTTCCTAAATGGAAATTTTGGAACAACTATATAAAAGTGTCGTCCTAAAGGACCACCACATTAGGCTTTTTGTAGTTGCCGTTTGGACTCTATTCCTGTTTAGTCCTTCCTGATCCTGTCTCAAATCCTGTGTTTGTAATAGTTTATAAATCGTGACTATTAATTAAGATGATCTGGTTGTGTGGTAAAAAGGAAATTACATTTTAAAAATACATAAAAATGATTGTGAACTATAATGAACAGAGAATATTTTATTAAATGTGTGTACCATATATACTCGAGTATAAGACGACCCGAGTATAAGCCGAGGCACCTATGTTACCACAAAATACTGGGAAAACTTAGTGACTCGAGTATAAGCGAGGGTGGGAAATGCGCTGCCCCCTGTGTCCCACTCTTGTGTGCCCTCTGTGCCCATTTCTTGTGTCCCCCCTCTCTCTCCCCTGTGTCTCTTCCCCCCCTCTACCTTCCCTGTGTCACTTTCCCCCCTCTCCCTCGTGTCTCTTTCCCTCCCCCTCCCTTATCATCCTCCTCATCCTCCCTCCTCAATCCCCCTCCTCAACAGCCCTCCTTATCCTCCCTTCTCATCCTCAACCGCCCTCCTCATCCTCCCTCCTCATCCTCTCTCCTCAACCCCCTTCCTCAACCCCCCTCCCACTCCTTAACCACCCTCTTCAACCCCCCTTCTCAACACCCCTCCTCATCCTACCTCCTCAACCCCCCTCCACCCCCTTCTTTATCCTCAACCCCCCTACTCAACCCCCCTCCTCAACCCCTCTCTTCAACCCCCCTCCTCAACCCCCCTCCTCAACCTCTCTCCTCAACCCCCCTCATCAAGCGCCCCTCCTCATCCTCTATCCCCCTCCTCCCCCCCCAAACCTCCCTCCTCAACCACCTTCCTCCACCCCCTCCTCATCCTCAACCCCCCCTCCTACACCCCCCTCCTCAACCTCTCTCCTCAACCCCCTCCTCATCCTCAATCTCCCTCCTCAACGCCCCTCCTCATCCTCCCTCCTCAACCCCCCTCCTCAACCCCCCTCCTCATCCTCAACCCCCATCCTCAACCCCCCTCCAACCTCTCTCCTCAACCTCCGTCCTCATCCTCCCTTCTCAACCCCCCTCCTCAACCCATCCTCATCCTCAAGCCCCCTCCTCAAGCCCCCTCCTCAAGCCCCTCCTCAACCTCCCTCCTCAACCTCCCTCCTCATCCTCAACCCCCCTCCTCAGCCCCTCTCCTCAACCCCTCTCCTCAGCCCCCCTCCTCAACCCCCCTCCTCAACCTCCTTATTCAACAACCCTCCTCACCCCCCTCCTCATCCTCCCTACTTAACCCTTTTTTACGGCTAAAAAGGGCCCCCTCGGCTTATACTCGGGTCACTCTCCCCACCGTGTCTCTCTAACGCCCTTTGTCTCTCTAACCCCCCCGTGTCTCTCTACCCCCATGTCTCTCCAACACCCCGTCTCTCTTTCCCTCCCACCTCCTCATGCTCAACCTCCCCTCCTAATTCTAAACCCCCTCCTTATTCTAAAACCCCCTCCTCATTGTAAACCGCCCTAAATACCTGCCCCTCTCTCTTTACCCTCACTTACCTGATTCTGCTCCGGCCTCCGCTCCTTCTTGACCCGGCGTGCATGTTACGTCACATGAGCGCCACGTTATTAGCATGTACCGGGTGCCGGCACCCGGTATATGCTAATGACGTGACGTCACATGCGTGCCGTGTAAGCAGGTAAGTGAGGGTAAAGGGAGAGGGGGAGGTATTTAGGGGGGTTTAGAATGAGGAAGGGGTTTTTGAATGAAGAGGGGGGTTTAGAATGAGGAGGATGGGGGTTGAGGATGAGGAGGGGGTTGAGGAGGGGGTTGAGGATGGGGGGGTTGAGGATGGGGGGTTGAGGATGGGGGGGTTGAGGATGGGGTGTTGAGGAGGGAGGATGAGGGAGGTTGAGGGGGGTTGAGGAGGGAGATTGAGGAGGGGGGTTGAGGATGGGGGGGGTTGAGGATGGGAAGGTTGAGGACGGAGGATGAGGAGGGAGGTTGAGGAGGGGGTTGAGGATGAGGTGGGAGGTTGAGGATGGGGAGGGAGGTTGAGGAGGGGGGTTGAGGTTGAGGAGGGGGTTGAGGATATGGTAGTTGAGGAGGGGGTTGAGGTTGAGGAGGGAGGTTGAGGATGAGGGTTGAGGAGGGGGTTGAGGATGAGGAGGGGGGTTGAGGTTGAGGAGGGGGTTGAGGATGGGGGGGTTGAGGATGGGGTTGAGGATGAGGGGGTTGAGGAGGGAGGTTGAGGATGAGGAGGGAGGATGAGGAGGGAGGTTGAGGATGAGGAGTGGGGTTAAGGAGGGAGGTTGAGAATGAGGAGGGGGTTTGAGGATAGGGGGGTTGAGGAGGGGGTTGAGGATGGGGAGGTTGAGGAGGGAGGATGAGGAGGGAGGTTGAGAAGGGGGTTGAGGATGAGGAGGGAGGTTGAGGATGAGGAGGGAGGTTGAGGAAGGGGATTGAGGTTGAGGAGGGGCAGGAGGATGGGGGGTTTGAGGAGGGGATTGAGGATGAGGAGGGAGGTTGAGGATGAGGGTTGAGGAGGGGGTTGAGGATGAGGAGGGGGGTTAAAGTTGAGGAGGGGGTTGAGGATGAGGGGGTTGAGGATGAGGGGGTTGAGGAGGGAGGTTGAGGATGAGGAGGGGGGTTGAGGAGGGGGTTGAGGATGAGGAGATTGGTTGAGGTTGAGGAGGGGGTTTGAGGATGGGGGTTTGAGGATGAGGGGGATGAGGAGGGAGGTTGAGGATGAGGAGGGAGGAGGAGGAGGGAGGTTGAGGATGAGGAGTGGGGTTGAGGAGGGAGGTTGAGAATGAGGAGGGGGGTTGAGGAGGGTGATAAGGGAGGGGGGAAGAGACACAGGGAAGGGAGAGGGGGGAAGAGACACAGGGAAAGGAGAGGGGAGAAGAGACACAGGAAGGAGAGAGGGGGCACAGAGGGCACAAGAGGGACACATGGGGCAGCACATTTCCCACCCTCGGCTTATACTCGAGTCAATCATTTTACCCAGTATTTTGTGGTAAAATAGGTGGCTCGGCTTATACTCGAGTATATGCGGTTCCTTGCCCTGCAATATATATAGCATCTAAAAAAAATTCTGTTCAATCATAATAAACCTGCTAAAGCTTCTTGGAAAATACATTATAATATTTTTTTACATTTGTATCACAAAATATCTGGTGACTAGAAATCAATTTTAGTTGAGATGATACTTTTTAATGACTAACAGAGCAGGATTAGATTGCAATCTTTCAATGTCATAACCACTTGCTCAAATCCAATTCTCAAATGAAATCAGAAAACTTAGAATTTTGAAAAATAATTATGCTGAGCAAATATGTAGCCTCCTTTAAATATTTTGTTCACAACCATGGGGCAGATTTGTAAATTATATCAAAGTATTGTAGGGACCCTTTAAAAAGGTGTTGTCTGCTGATGTGGAACAAGTAGCATTGTGAGGTCATTGATTCCTGGGCATTCTGCATTCTGTCCAGTCACAGACACACTAACTGCTGTAGTGCAGTGATCCTCAGAGTGGTCTCATAGTCCTGAGAGTTACTAGACAATGCCACGTTTCAAGCAGACTCCCCGTAAGTCCAGAGGAGAAAAAGCCCTGCACAAAGAGCCCATGAAAAAAGGTGAAAGAAAAAGTACTGCCTCCACATCTGGTGTGAAGAAGCCTCGTCGTTATAGACCATCAACTGTTGCCCTCCGTGAGATCCGTCGCTATCAGAAGGCTACAGAATCGGTCATCCCCAGGTTGGCTTTCCAGAGGATGGTACAAGAAATTGCCCGGGCATTCAATCCTGATCTGCGTTTCCAATGTGCAGCTATTGGGGCTCTGCAGGAGGCTAGCGAGGCCTATCTGATCTCTCTATTTGAAGACGTTAACATCTGTTCTACCTTTGCCAAAAGGGCCATCACACCCAAGGACATTCTGCTTGCTCGCAGGCTTCGAGGGCAGAGGGCCTAATGTATTCAGTTGTACATAATTCTCTTTTGTAATTAATTGTGTATAATATGTTGATTAAAATATTTGACTTTTTGTGTGAAACTGTTTATCATGTTCTTTGTACTGACAAACTATTTTAACAATTACTCACAGCAGATGGTTGCCAAAATGTAATGTGGATTTAGAAGAGGTGTGTTAGCATTTAAAATGAAGTATTCTGCATTAAATTAGTTATTCAGTTTTATTTTTATACAAATACTGTATATTATATACTATATTATGATATACTTGTAATTGTTACCTGAATCATGATCTTAAAACCTTCATTTTACTGTAGTGTGAGGGGGAAATCAAATGTTGGTATGTATGTAACAAGCAGTAATTAGCAGTTGTGTAAGCTATCATAAAATATTTTTTGGCTGCTTCTACACAATTAACGAAATTATGGTCATCCCAGGGTTGGCTTTCCAGAGGTTGGTAAAAAAGAAAATGCTTAAGGATTCAAAACAGAACTGAGGTTTCAGAGTGCAGCTATGGGGTCTCTACAGGAGCCTAGCGAGGCCTATCTGGTCTCTCTATTTGAAGACACCAATGTGTGCGCTATCTATGCCAAAAGGGCCATCACACCCAAGGACATTCAGTGCGTTCGAAGGATAAGAGGGAAGAGGGGCTAATTGCTTCAGTTGAAAGAATTATTTTTGTTGTTAATTCTGCCTAATACTTTAATTAAAATGTCTTATTTTTCCATAGAAGGCCGATAATATTGTTCCTTAAACTGACAACCATTCTATTCTGTCACTCAGCGTGAATGTTTAATCTATTCAAAGAGGGCTCATTCCAAGAACGTTTAATATACAAGAGGAGGGTGATGTTATATTCTCATGCATATTCCTGATGACCCTTTCCCACTCTATCAGCCTCTGTTGAGAAGCTAAATCTGGCCTATTTAGCAGATTGTCCATTCTCCTTATTTTTTCTACATCATAAAAAGTATAACTAATTATCTTAAATAATGGAGGGCACTTAGCTGATACTATAATGTCAATTGTTGACTGTAGTGATTTCAGATTTTTCTATTTGCAACAAATCTTTACTTACAGGCATTTTTTGGTATTGTTCATACAACTGGTATAGATGGGAAAACTACAGAAACAAAAAAAGTAGAGCGTCCTGGGGGCCCACCATGATAAGATTCTTTAAGAATGTGTATATCAAATTTTACTCACAATAAAATAATTATTGAAATATTAATGTGCATCCAGTGTGAAAAAGCCTCTGGTTATCTCAGCAGAACTGCCACCAACACATTAAATGATACTGATCTATAACCATTACAAATGATGCCAATTAAGTGCTAATAAAAGGTATATATGCAGTGCGGGTCATCCCTGAAGAAGTTCAGATGCTGGCAGAAACCTGTTAGTCTGAGCTTCTATCTGGTTATAAGTTCCCTCATGAACAGTGTTTTTGCATTTTTGACACATTATTAGCATTATTAGCATAAATACATACTTTATTTTGCCACTACAAAGATAGATAAGCAGACTGTAATCCTAATTAGCACATAAAAACAGCTAATTAATATAAGTGAGCTGTCCATTTGCAAATATCTTAAACTTTCTGCCGAAACCTTAGATCACATACAGATTCAAAGAGGGACAAGACAGGGATGCCTCTTATCTCCATTGCTATTTGCCCTAGCCATTGAACCCCTAGCACAAGCCATATGTTCCACTCCTAGGATTCAGAGATTTAGAGTAGGATTAAATAAGCTCAAATGTTGTGTACGATCACTGACTCCTCTAACTCAATACTGGCTCTAATGGAAATTCTAGAGTCCTTTGGGCAGATTCAGGTCTCCAAGTTAATATGGAAAAGACTGAAATAATAGGAGCCCGCATCTCTGACCAGATAGTGGCTTGTTTGAAACATAAATACTTTTACTGGCCGAAAAATAAACTAAAATATCTCAGCTTAAATTTAACCCTGAGATCACAGATCTCTATAAAGCTAATTATAAACCCCTATTTAAATACCTAACACTAGATTTGTTGAAATGGAATAGGTTCCAAAAAGTGAATATTTTACCTAGAATTCTATATATTTTTTGCTCACTCCCTATTCCAATTAAGGGGAATGAGCTAGAAACATTCCAGAAGTCAGTTTTCAGATTTATTTGGAAAAACAAACCCCCTAGGATAAATAGATCCATTATGTACAGAAACAAAAACTCAGGAGGGCTATCTTGCCCCAATTATATATATTAAATACACCAACATCTATGGGTGTTTATCGAGAATCTTCAAATAAAACCGTTTGTCTGGGATGCTCTATTATGGACCCCTTCAGCCACCACTTTTGGTGGTAAATTTCAAAATCCCATGATCAAATCGTCCCTTGAGAATTGGGCTTCGGTCAACTTTAGGCATCAACCAATACATAAAACCTCTCCATTAACACCAACTCTTGCCTCCTCTCAAGTATTAGAAAGTCTAGGTGAAGAATCTAAAACCTGGTGGCTTACGAATAAACTAGACAAACTAGAAGCATGGCTATAGATGAGCAATTACTCACTATCGATCAATTCAAACCAAATATGACATGGGATTACCACAACCATTTGGTCCTGGTGGACCCCTCAATCCATCTGGTTTTCCTTAGCTTGCAACAAAGCCCCACTTACTAGGGAGATGCTAGGGATATTATACTCTTTTCTAAACATGGCCCCTGACAAAGAAAAATCTAGATTTATCAGACTGTGGGAACAGGATTTGGGGGTTTCATGGGATCTTCAGAAATGGGGGAAGATTTGCTCAGGTCTACCTAAAGGCTCAATTTATTTTAGTTATCTAGAAACCGCAATAAAGATTTTACATAGAGTTTACTCCAGACAAATAACATAAACTGAACCCCCAAATTTCCTCAAAGTGATTTAAAAACTGCTGGGAAACTGGAGCCTTCTTACACACCTGGTGGGATTGCGCGATTGCACAAAATATGTGGTTAAAGGTAACCGAGATAGTCTCTAAAGTATTACACACTTTTTTTATTAATCCATCAATTGAGTTTTGTCTACTGGGCATCCCCTGTTTGCATATAAACAAAAACCCAAAACAACTAGTGGCCATATTTCACCGCCACATCACATATATCAAGTACCCGGGGAACATTTTAATATATGTTGTTCAGTCCTTCAGTCATGTCCAACTCTCTATGATTATATGGACTGCAGCACATTTAGCTAGTTCTCTGCCTATGCTGTTCCACAATGTTTGCATGCCAAAGATACTGGAGTGAGTTGCCAGTTCTATCTCTAGTGGAATTTGTCTGACCTCTCTGCTATCACCTGCCCACCTACACTGGTTCTACATGGTATAGCTCACAGCTTCATTTAGTACACAAGCCCCTTTCCCACCACCAAGTAGCAATGCGCACTAAGTCTAATTGATGAATAGCAGAACAGAATGGGAGGTCACAAAATGGGAATTGCTATACATCTTTGCACATGGCCATCAGCAATGGCGTGGGACTTTCCAGGATGGGCGTAGCGGAGATTACCCCTGATGTTGATGAGTTCGCTGTTAATGCATGTGCCGCTGCACAGCCTCCATGTGTTTTTGCGACCCCTCCTGATGGGTTACAGTAGATTAGTGTGGTGTATGTTCCCCTGGTCCCCTTCAGCTAAGTGGTGGTGGTGAAGGGGCTTGTGTACTGCAATGAAGCTGTGAGCTTTACCATGAAGGGTCACTTTAAGCGGCCGGTCATAGCAAAGAAGTCAGACAAATCACAGTCCACTAGAGAAGGAACTGGCAACCCACACCAGTATCACCTGTCATATTGTTATCAGGCCCTCAGGGGAATGTTCATACTCCACAGTATCACTAATTGGACTTGGCATGTATATTAACCCTTTAGTATGATTATATATGATACATAGTATTATATGAAATTTAATGCTATTATGACTATTATTGTTTTTACTAGCGACTTGGCCGTCAAAAATGACAGGGCAATAACATTTTAAGCCATGGCAATGCTGTTTGACACACAATGTAAAGCTTTTTCTACTCTGAGGACCTATAGCATTCATTTCGAGCCTCGCGCTGAGTGCCTTCGGCTTATAGCAAGCCGATCCTCTCGTTTACTTTTGGTCCTATGAGCGCCTTTGGCTTTCATCACAAATACAGATATATATGTCTATTTTCTATAATAATTAATTAATTATTTACTTAATAAATTAATATACTTTACCTATTTGTAACTGATATATCCAGCAATGAATAGCCTGAAGAGCTAAGTATCTATTTTTATATTCCTGCAGCATACAATTTACAGTTGGACTGTTGCTGGCCTAAGGAGAAAGTGTCATCAATGTCCCAAGTGTGCATTATAAATTTTCTGCGTGCACGAGGGCAAACGTTGGTTTAGTTGTGTAAAGCACCATTTTAGATTCGTAATGTGTTAGTGTTGTAAAATGGCTTAGTTTGTCTATGTGCTACGCGGGTCGCAAGCATTTTCCGTGCTTCCTAAGTGTGTATTTTTGTACCTCGTACGTCCCTGGCAAAAGTCGTATGTGCCTGGCGGTGTTTTGCGCATTTCGGGGTCGTGTAGCCTCGCTTTCATTTTTTTCGGCCACCATTTGTTTTCTCGCTTAGCCAATTTCCAATTCTTGCTAAATTCGACTTTAATTAGCATGCAACTTTACTGGCACATGTCAATGCTGTCCCCCCATGCTGTGTGAGTTTTTTTTTTTTTTTTGTATTGTTTTTGTTGTTTTTTAATGTATGCATTTCGGCCGTTAAGTTTGTATTTTTGCAACCTCTTATTTTTTTTTTCTAAGTTCCGTGGGTTGTAATTAAAAGTCGTATGTCCTTGTCAGTGTTTTCTGCGCTTCAGGGTCGTGGAGCATTGTTTTCATTTTTTTGGGCCCCCATTTTTTTTTCTAACCCCCAGACGTCCTGGCTGTCCCCCCGTGCTGTGTGTGATGTTTTTGTTAAGTGTTTTGTTATTTTTCAGTGTTTTTTGATGTACAAGTTTCGGCCGTTAAGTTTGTATTTTTGTGACCTTGTATTTTTTTTTTCTAAGTCCCACGGGTCGTATTTTTATTTTTTTAAAATCCAGCGCCGTTGTTTTTTTTTTTCAAAGTCGCACTTTTCATTTTTTTTTACTGGGAGTGAGGCGCCGTAGAGCCTCCACCTCCACAAATGTGGCCCCTCGCTTCGTGAGGGTCCGCATTTGCGGCCTGCAATGAGATTTCGGCTCATTGCAGCCGACTTCAGAGCCTCCACTTTAAAGTTTGACAACTATTATATGTGATATGTATTGATCTATTGCATGTAACTAGGGCTCATTAGTTTACAGATATAGGAATGTGAGGGATATAGTCTGGAGTGACCTAAGTCTTTACGTCTCTATGTGTGTTCTTTAAATGATGTCTATTGCAAATATGTGTAATCTGTAAATATGTGTAAGCAAGTATTAAGTGTAAACTTGTATGAAATAAAATATAAATGAATAAAATTGCAAACTACCTCTCTCCAAAGTCTCCTACTCTCTCTCTCACTCTGAAAACCCACCAGCTCCGGGACCTGCGTGCTACTTCGAAAGAAAATACAACACAGTCGACGCATGGGCAGGTAGAACGCAAATTTATAATCTTCCTCTGTCAACCATCTTCGGCTGGACCACATTTTATTGGCTGAGAGGCCTGGGTCGCACTACGTTATACCGCAATTGGTTATTGATGGCCGATTGCGACTCGTACGACCCCTTAACAGCTTGCCTGCGCTAAAAGGATTTACAGGCTTGCGACAGAAGCCTGTAACTCGCGCCATGGTAAAGTTTAATAGCTCTGTAATGTAGCTGCAAATCTATTAAAATCAGAAGCTTTGATTATGAAGATTTTTTGGCATGAATGCAGACAAATATGTTCATATCTCTACATATGGGGAGAATGCATATAAATAAAAAAAAGTTTTGGCTGAGTTGTTTCAACCAAATATCTACAATTACGAAAACCATAATCTTTCCCTCTCAGGAAATGGTTTTACTCCACATCTTTCCTGCTGAGTTTACATTGGATATTAACGCTTTTCTTACAGTTCTTAATGATGGCTAAATTGCTTATTGAATACTAGAACATCATAGGGTTAATCATATTCACATAATATTGGAAATTGTATTAATGAATAAACAACGTCGATTAAAAGAGTTTTAAAAAGTTTAAAAACACTGTGAAAAAAAGTTCCTTCAATGACTATTGTAACCACTATTACCACTCTGTCATACAATATTCTTAGAGTGTAGTTACAAAGAAAAATAATTTATCAGAGTATATAAAAGGGCATTTGCTCACTGACTTAAGAGCTATGAAGAAAGTCCCATAGGTATATATATATAATGCTTTAAGAAATTACTAGCAAGTAGTATAAAACACCTATTATTAGTAATGTTATATAGGTGGTCAGGGATACAGAGCATACAAAATGTTCCACCTCATATGGGAGTGTAATGGAGTCTAATATAGAATCAAGTCAGTATATAGAGCCATGCTGCTTTCTCTTTTGTGTATATATCCACACACACAACTGACATTTAGTTATTGAAAAGATTACTGTCTCCTCTTAGCTACATCACCAAGGGTACTTGTCAATTCTAGATATGGGCTATAGTAGCCAAAATTACATATATGCCCTTAAATTGCCTCTGAACTATCTACTACAGAGCGTTTGCGCCTCCATCAACTCGGAGGTTCGCGCTTCCTGATTGCGACGTGCGTGATGACGTCACGCTACGTGCGCCTGTTATCTAACATGTTTCTACGTTACAAACGTCCTTGTCAAAGGATTAAGGCTTATGCTGGAACTAGGAGCTATTTAAAGAGAACGGTAGTCATGGTTACCAATACTACCATGTGTGCTACACTTCAAAACGTCTCTAATATTGCATATGACTAAAAAGGAAGAAAAACGGTGGAAAAATAATAATATTTGGTATATGTTATATATTGTCATTAAGACACTGAAAGATCTTTATATATCAGATAGAATAATACAAGGCTAAAGGAATCATCCAGACAAGTAAAGGGGTGTCTCATATGTAATGGTAAACTCAATGGTGAAAAAATAAGTGAAGGAATATAACCTTTACTAGTGATCAGTATTCACTGAAAAAGTGAACAAATACATATGGATAAGGAAAAACAGGGGTGTGCTAATGATACCAAAATAACTAAAAAAGTGCAAGTGCTTAATATATTCTATGGATAAAAATTATATCAATGTTAATAGTATAGAAATTCTTATACATAAACTAGTGATCCAGATGGATAAATAAAGAAGTCCCAAAATGCTAAGGACTATGTAATAGGATAACAATAATAACTGTAATACATTACTTATATAGATAAGTCCTAATAGAGTGACAAAAGAAATATACATCTAAAAAGTGGGTAACAATACTGGGTGAAGAGACCTATAATTGAAATGGAATAAAGTGCTAATTGTGTAGGTGCTAGGAGTATACAACTAATACACCATGAGATATACCTAATATACACAAGCAACCTGTTAAGAAGCCAGCATAAATAGACTAATACAGGTGGAACGGTCTGGGGACTTCAAAGAGAATATATATATAAGATATAATATAGTTAAATAAAAGGAGTGTAGGAAAAACCTTTGTTTAGACCATTGGGTACTTGTGCTTGAAGTTTGTAAATCCATTTGGATTCACATTGTAGTAGTTTCCTTTGGAAATTACCCCTCCTAGGTCCTGGAATTACTGAATCTATGATGCAGAATTTAAGTACATACGGATTATTGTTGTGGCAATATTTAATGTGTCTTGCTATGGGGGTATCATATTCATTAAGAATGGAGTATATATGTTCCCCCACTCTACGTCGAAGCTCTCTACAGGTTTTGCCTACGTAAATCTTGTTACAAAGGCATGTGGCTATATATACCACTCCTGTGGATTTGCAGTTAAAGAAGCTGTTGATATCAAAGCTGGACCCACTAATAGGGTGTATATAGTTCTTACAAGGTTTAACAAATTTACAGATTTTGCATCTGCCACATTTATACATTCCCTTGAGGGGTTTAAGCCATGTCTTGGCCTCAATCTGATTGTCTTTGTACATGCTATGTACAATCATATCTTTGATATTAGTGCCTCTCCTATATGTTATGCTTGCCTTTGGAGTTAGTGCATCTTGTATATCTTTATCGCTTGTAAGGAGATGCCAATGTCTATCAAGAATGTTTTTTATAATTTCAGAATCATGACCGTATGTCATTATACATCTAATAAGATTTTGGTTAGATGTATCATTTATTTTGGTGGTATTATTTTCCTGTTGTTTTGTGACATGTGCGTTTAGCAGGTCAGTTCTGTTACCGGATAAGGCATGCTTATAAGCTGATTTCAGACTCCTGTTCGGGTAACCTTTTGATTTAAACCGTTGTCTTAGTTTGTCTGCTTCAATTTTAAATTCATGTTCTGAACTGCAATTCCTCCGAATTCTTAAATATTGGCCTTTAGGGATTCCTCTTTTTTGGGGCCCAAAGTGCTGGCTTTCCCATTTTAATAATGTTTTGGAGGCTGTTTCCTTTCTAAAGGTGGAAGTACAGATTTTTCCTTCTGAATCTTTTTTGATTTTTAAATCTAGAAAAGAAACTTCACTTTGACTCGCCTCAGAGGTAAATCTCAGGCCTAATTCATTACTGTTAATATATGATACGAAAGTAGTTAAATCTTGTCTGTTACCCGTCCAGACAAGGATCACATCATCTATGTATCTTCTCCAGATGAGTATATTGTTTCCAAAAGAATGTGCGTTGTCATCATATATGTATTTATCCTCCCACCAACCAAGGAAAAGATTGGCATAACTGGGAGCACACAGTGTCCCCATCGCAGTTCCTTATTGTTGGTGGTACCATTTATGGTTGAAGAGGAAAAAATTATGTTTCAGAACATATTCAAGTAATGATATCAACAGTTTATTTAGTTCTTCAAAAGTGGAGCCTTTCATCTGTAAAAAATATTTTACTGCATCAATCCCAAATTGATGAGGGATACTACTATAAAGAGCTTCGACGTCAATACATACTAGCCAAGATTCAGTAGGTATAGTTAGGTCTTCTAGTTGCCTAAGAATGTCTGGAGTGTCCTTTACATAAGATGGTAATCCCATCACAAATTCTCTGAGGTAGTAGTCCAAAAATACACTACAATTATGTGACATATTGTCAGTGCCAGAAACTATAGGTCTCCCAGGAATAGGCCTAGTTTTTTTGTGTACTTTTGGAAGAGAATAGAAGACTGACACCGTAGGAAATTTGGGAACAAAAATTGATAGGTCTGGTCATCAATAATTCCTAAGTTTTTTACACCATCTAGAATATTCTTAAGTTTTGATCTAAAGTCAAAAGTAGGGTCTTTGGGAATAATTTTATAGGTCATTTTAACCTTGAGAATCCTTTCACACATATCTTTATAGTCCATGTTGTCCATTAGGACTATATTACCACCCTTATCGGCTGGTTTGATATAAATGGTATTATCGTCTCTAAGTTCTTTAAGAGCTGTATAATCAGATTTAGTGAGATTGTACATTTTTTATAGCTCATATAATCTATATTCTCTATGTCATTTGACACTTGTTGTAAAAATACCCAAATGTTGGCATAATCTTTCAATTGAGGTGTAAAAATACTTTTATTTCTCCATCTCTTAGGTTCAATTGTTGGTGTACAGTTTTCTTCCAATAGTTCTACAAGGCCTTGTACTATTTTAATATCCTCTTGGGGTACACCCAGATTTAGGATTTCTCTCTCTTTCTTCATTTTATAAAATGTATGTAGAGCTAATTTCCTAGAGAACAGATTTAAATCCTTTATATGAGTAAAGGTATCTGCTTTGGATGTGGGCACAAAAGTTAGGCCTTTACTTAGTACTGAAATGTGTGACTCTTGCAGTTCAAAGTGAGATACATTTATAATTCTTAGTTCATCCTCTCTTTTACTAGGTATCATAGAAATTGATTTGGTCTTGTTTGTATCGATCTCCTCCCTTGAGATCGTCCTATTCCTAAAAAAGGAGGAGGAGGAAGATCATTCTCATACCTAAAGTGTGGTCTAACTTGTCTGTCAGAATCATACTGATTCCTTCTAGAACGTAATTCATATTGATCTCTTCTCCAATTGGAGTTTCTCGCTCTATTATTAGTTTTGTGTTGATAAAAATTGGGACCTATAAGGTATTTTCTGGTAGTGTTATCCTCTATGTCTGAGGTATCATAGTCAGATGAACTAATTTCAGATCCAACTTGGGTTTCTGAATTTACTGGTGGTCTCTTGTATATTCTACCTGTCTTAAAGTCTGTTTGGTCTCTTAGAAATGTTCTCTGTTTTCGATCTTTAATATCCTTTTTGAATTTGTCAATGTTAAAATTCAGTTTGTTACATACATTTTCAAAGTCAGAGAGATCTTTAAATTTATCAACTTCTGCTTGATTTAGTATAACTCTTTGTTTAATGTTCTCCAAATTTTTTTGCTCAGTTTCAATAATCAAGGACATAAGGTCCATAGAAGCATTTAAATAAGATTTCCTTCCATTTAGACAAGAAAGCCTCATCATTTATATTGGAGGCTGGTGTAATATTTGTCCTCAGGCCTCTAGGGATCAACTTATTTTTCATATAATTTTGGAGACTGGATATTTCCCAAATAGATCTAATTTGCTTCCTCATATTCTTTTGAAGCTCATATAAGGCTGAGTTAACATCTTTATTTTCAATTCTGGGTTGTATTGAGGGCATGAAAGTTTCTTCTGCCTCAATTTGTAATTGTGCAAAATCCAGGCTAGTGATGTTAGCCCCTGCCATTTTAAAGATTGGGCAGTTTACTTAATAGACTAACAGCAAAAAAGAGGGGGTAAGAGTGTAGACTTGTAATTGCAACCCCTAAGTGTGGATTAAACAACTAGTAAAGGTAAATAAAGAAATAATATCTTAGGGAAATAAACCCATTAGTGCTTGACACTACAAATTCGAATACTAGAACATCACAGGGTTAATCATATTCACATAATATTGGAAATTTTATTAATGAATAAACAACGTTGATTAAAAGAGTTTAAAAAAGTTTAAAAACACTGTGAAAAATAGTTCCTTCAATGACTGTTGTAACCACTATTACCACTCTGTCATACAATATTCTTAGAGTGTAGTTACAAAGAAAAATAATTTATCAGAGTATATAAAAGGGCATTTGCTCACTGACTTAAGAGCTATGAAGAAAGTTGCATAGGTATATATATATATAATGCTTTTAGAAATTACTAGCAAGTAGTATAAAACACCTATTATTAGTAATGTTATATAGGTGGTCAGGGATACAGAGCATACAAAATGCTCCACCTCATATGGGAGTGTAATGGAGTCTAATATAGAATCAAGTCAGTATATAGAGCCAGGCTGCTTTCTCTTTTGTGTATATATCCACACACACAACTGACATTTAGTTATTGAAAAGATTACTGTCTCCTCTTAGCTACATCCCCAAGGGTACTTGTAAATTCTAGATATGGGCTATAGTAGCCAAAATTACATATATGCCCTTAAATTGCCTCTGAACTATCTACTACAGAGCGTTTGCGCCTCCATCAACTCGAAGGTTCGCGCTTCCTGATTGCGGCGTGCGTGATGACGTCACGCTACGTGCGCCTGTCACTTAACATGTTTCTACGTTACAAACGTCTTTGTCAAAGGATTAAGGCGTATGCTGGAACTAGGAGCTATTTAAAGAGAACGGTAGTCATGGTTACCAATACTACCATGTGTGCTACACTTCAAAACGTCTCTAATATTGCATATGACTAAAACTGAAGAAAAACGGTGGAAAAATAATAATATTTGGTATATGTTATATATTGTCATTAAGACACTGAAAGATCTTTATATATCAGATAGAATAATACAAGGCTGAGGAATCATCCAGACAAGTAAAGGGGTGTCTCATATGTAATGGTAAACTCAATGGTGAAAAAATAAGTGAAGGAATATAACCTTTACTAGTGATCAGTATTCACTGAAAAAGTGAACAAATACATATGGATAAGGAAAAACAGGGGTGTGCTAATGATACCAAAATAACTAAAAAAGTGCAAGTGCTTAATATATTCTATGGATAAAAATAATATCCATGTTAATAGTATAGAAATTCTTATACATAAACTAGTGATCCAGATGGATAAATAAAGAAGTCCCAAAATGCTAAGGACTATGTAATAGGATAACAATAATACCTGTAATACATTACTTATATAGATAAGTCCTAATAGAGTGACAAAAGAAATATACATCTAAAAAGTGGGTAACAATACTGGGTGAAGAGACCTATAATTGAAATGGAATAAAGTGCTAATTGTGTAGGTGCTAGGAGTATACAACTAATACACCATGAGATATACCTAATATACACAAGCAACCTGTTAAGAAGCCAGCATAAATAGACTAATACAGGTGGAACGGTCTGGGGACTTCAAAGAGAATATATATATAAGATATAATATAGTTAAATAAAAGGAGTGTAGGAAAAACCTTCGTTTAGACCATTGGGTACTTGTGCTTGAAGTTTTTAAATCCATTTGGATTCACATTGTAGTAGTTTCCTTTGGAAATTACCCCTCCTAGGTACTGGAATTACTGAATCTATGATGCAGAATTTAAGTACATCCAGATTATTGTTGTGGCAATATTTAATGTGTCTTGCTAGGGGGGTATCATATTCATTAAGAATGGAGTATATATGTTCCCCCACTCTACGTCGAAGCTCTTTACAGGTTTTGCCTATGTAAATCTTGTTACAAAGGCATGTGGCTATATATACCACTCCTGTGGATTTGCAGTTAAAGAAACTGTTGATATCAAAGCTGGACCCACTAATAGGGTGTATATAGTTCTTACAAGGTTTAACAAATTTACAGAATTTGCATCTGCCACATTTATACATTCCCTTGAGGGGTTTAAGCCGTGTCTTGGCCTCAATCTGATTGTCTTTGTACATGCTATGTACAATCATATCTTTGATATTAGTGCCTCTCCTATATGTTATGCTTGCCTTTGGAGTTAGTGCATCTTGTATATCTTTATCGCTTGTAAGGAGATGCCAATGTCTATCAAGAATGTTTTTTATAATTTCAGAATCATGACCGTATGTCATTATACATCTAATAATATTTTGGTTAGATGTATCATTTATTTTGGTGCTATTATTTTCCTGTTGTTTTGGGACATGTGCGTTTAGCAGGTCAGTTCTGTTACAGGATAAGGCATGCTTATAAGCTGATTTCAGACTCCTGTTCGGGTAACCTCTTGATTTAAACCGTTGTCTTAGTTTGTCTGCTTCAATTTTAAATTCATGTTCTGAACTGCAATTCCTCCGAATTCTTAAATATTGGCCTTTAGGGATTCCTCTTTTTTGGGGCCCAAAGTGCTGGCTTTCCCATTTTAATAATGTGTTGGAGGCTGTTTCCTTTCTAAAGGTGGAAGTACAGATTTTTCCTTCTGAATCTTTTTTGATTTTTAAATCTAGAAAAGAAACTTCACTTTGACTCGCCTCAGAGGTAAATCTCAGGCCTAATTCATTACTGTTAATATATGATACGAAAGTAGTTAAATCTTGTCTGTTACCCGTCCAGACAAGGATCACATCATCTATGTATCTTCTCCAGATGAGTATATTGTTTCCAAAAGAATGTGCGTTGTCATCATATATGTATTTATCCTCCCACCAACCAAGGAAAAGATTGGCATAACTGGGAGCACACGGTGTCCCCATCGCAGTTCCTTGTTGTTGGTGGTGAATTAGATTAGACTCCAAAGTCTGTATTAAATATCTGTTGCTTTTCCAATTAGTGTGGAATGTGCACATTCCAGAGAAATAAGACACAGACACGGTGTTTCTGTATAGTAGTTCTCAAAGCGCTCTGTATTAAAATGGCAGTTTACACGTTTATATGTAGAAAACGTTATCTGATCAAACGTCACATGATTCCTTTGTCTAGGAATTAATAGCTTTATTGATTGGTTCAAAATTGCTGCAGTGTGTCGTCATCATACTGGTCAGTTTAGGGAGGAACCGTTCATTTGTCCTTATTTGGTCACGGATGTATGCATCATCAGGCCACTCCCATTTGTAGTTCTGTCGCCATGTTGTTTTGTAGTTCATCCTCCATTTTAAGTAACCTTCTTCTCATTAATAAATATATAAGTGAGTAAGGAAACCAGACAAACATATTAACATGAAAAGACATTTTCCTAATTATCATCCATAACAGTCCCCCCTAAAATGTACTCTTTTTATGTTATTAATGAGTGTGCAACCTAAGAAAAGCAGCTGTACTTATGTTAATGCGTGATGAGGGGTAAACTCCCCCCTAAACACTAGGTGTATATCTGTCCCTGAGGATGAGGTGCATGACTGCTAGAAAGCCCTAAACATCTGTGCTGTGAACGCCCGTTCTTCTTTATACATTTGAGTAGCCATGGCTTACCCACGGCCCCTCCTGCCACTGTCACAGACAAGTCAGATGCCTTTCCCTAGCCCCTTGTATCAGGAACATGTGGGACAAGGGGTTTATGTGGAAACCTCACTCCTAGATACAATAGACCGTAACACTCTATGTGACTCCTCACAGTTGTCATCATCACAAAATTCTCGGTGCACAAAGGTTGATGTGACTCCAGTAACTGACTTCTTAAAAATATGTTCGGACACAGGGGATAATACAGCAGGTAACAAATGCAAGAATTATCAGTATTGAAAGAAAGACAATTTCCAACCTGTAACAATACCATCTGCCAGTTGTTCATCCACCCAAACCATTTATCCCAATAGTCTGTGGTTCCAGAACTCTCCTTCAATTCTTGTGCCAAGTTGTTTAGTTCTTTAATGGCTAAAGTAATCTTACCGTTTGGACCCATATTATCAGGTATGTAGGTGCAACAGTTGCCAGTGTCGGTGTCGGGGAGCATTTTACACCCCCCCCCCCCATTTCTAGCATGTCTAGTGCCATTCTATTCTGGAAGGCCATGTGTGATGTGGCCTTCAATTGTTCTGCAACTCCTTGCAGAGCGTCTCTTGTATAATCCACAAACCTTTGTTGGTTATAATATATATATATATATATATATATATAATTGATTCAAGCAACATTTTTATTTACACCAATCATTGGTATCAGTGATTCAAATCCTGCTGCTATCTGGTTTCAGGCCTTGAACTCATCAAGCACCCCCCTTGGGACTCCAATAGAATCTGTGTACACATGGGAATCAAAACTTTCTCTAGGTTCAGATGATGATGTATGTCTCTTCCTTCTGGACTGTGTCTGAGGAACACTATCTAGATCACCATAATAGGTTGGAACAATGTGTAACGGCATTATGGCTTTAGTCATGGTACATACCCCACGTCATACTCCTGACAGTCTTACCCTGAGTTTCATATCTCCACACAACCAATATATGTCCCCCAAAGATTGTGTCTGATTGACTAGCATGGTGGCTGAACCATCTCTATATGTGTGACAAAACCCACTTGGGAACCTCTGTAAGTTGAACCCCTGAGAAACGTTTCTCCTGTAACACGTATAATTTCCAGGGTACACAGTTATACCTCTCCCTGGGTGGGGATTACTAGTCATCACAGGGTACGTTTTCCTCCATTGTTCCCTTCTTCTGGACCTGCCGTCTTTTGCAATTCTTTGAGCAATCTTAAATCTGTTGGCAGAGTCTGCATTGTATAAATGTTTATTTCTCCATCCACCTCTCTCCTTTCCATTTCCTGTGATACCATTGCTGCCTTCTTAGCCATCTGGTCTGCTAGATGGTTTCCTCGTACTTCGTCTGAATTTAGCTTCCCATGTGCCTTTACTTTCAGTATGGCTACTTCCTTCGTGAGTGCTAAAGCATCTAGTAGTTCACGGATGGCTTTGTCATGCTTCACTGGAGTACCTGCGGCTGTCATGAATCCTCTAGCTCTCCAGATTACTCCAAAGTCTTGAGTCACTCCCAGAGCATATCTTGAGTCTGTGTAGATGTTGGCTCGGACTCCTGTCGCAACTTTACAGGCCTTGGTCAATGCAATCAACTCTGCTTCTTGTGCTGACATGGAGGAAGGTAGTGAGAAGGCTCGTATCACATCTTTTTCTGTAGTCACAGCATATCCTGTGTGATCTTTCCCATTCTCATCAGCATACCTTGATCCATCTTCATACAGAGTGATGTCTGGGTCTGTCAGGGCAAGGTCTTTTACATTCGCAAGATGTGAGGTCTCCATTTCCATTTGTTGAAGGCAGTCATGCGGTGGATTTGTGAGTCCTGGGACTGCATATGGGTCTCTGGCTTGTATACTGGGAGTGCTGTCTGCTTGCCAGTGGAGAGTTTTCTTTTCCACTCCTTCCTCTTCCTCTGCAGATTCCCACCATTTTAATGCAGCTCCTAATGTCTTCCATCCATCCGGTGCGAACTTGGATATTGCAACATGTGGAATTTCTGTATCCCAATGCTTGTAGAGCGCTTCTGCTTCTTGTGGGAGCTCCACCGTAAATGCACTATCACCTGATGCATTGTTGTACAATGTCTTTAGGTTTAAGGTGACCTGCTTCAATTTGGTGAGACTTGCTTCATATTGGAAATCTCGGCCTGGAAATGTTTATTCCACAGTGTGCAATATAGAGGGTCTTGTGTCTCATCTGTGAGCGTCTGGCCGTTTCCACCACCTTCCAGTAGACGTCTTTTTACATATAGATTGGTTATTCCTGAGTTTGGGTTCAAAATCAGGTTGTACAAAAGTATCCATCTTCCTCATCTCCCCCCTCTGGAAATGGTAAGAGAGTGGCTGGATTGAGAACATAGCATCTCTGTAAAGTAACATTGTCTGGCAGAAGGAGGGAACATTGCAGACGGAGGTGTCTGGATGTAGTCATGTGCTTAGGTAGTCTGCTGTATGATGGCCGCAATATTATGTGGTGCCAGAACTGCCAGAGGATAGTCACGGACTATATACATCATATGTGTAGAAGGATTAATTCGGGGGTTAAGGGCTGCCTGTTTTCTTTTTCTGTATTTAATATTTGCAAACTATTCAAATACAAACTCCATTTTGGATCAAATTCACATGCAAAATCTTTCTTCCAAATCACTTACTATAACATTCTAGGAACTATTCGCTTCAGTCCCGTACTTAACTTACAATAATTCCCATCTAACACTCCACTTCTTCCTTCATAGTTACCATAAGTGGAACAGTGCCTAGGTGAGGTCTGGCACTTACACAAACATAACAATTAGTCTTATTATGTGACTCTACGTTATATTTCGTCCATTCCAGTCATAAGTTGAGGTCTGTGAACCCAGTCTCATTTGCTAGGGTTCCTTCGTACCTAGGTTCACTGATATCAGTCATCTGGGGTAATGCCTGAGTGTGTTGTACTTGCATTAGTTCTTCTGATATGAGTGGTGCATTTAGATCTCAGAGCATACATTTACCAATCCGTCCTTTTGCTTCTCCCCTAACCCAGCCACCCATTAGGTATGTACCTGCGTCTGTGGGTCTGGGGGTAAGTCGCATGTTAGCTCCAGTCTTGCCATTTTGGCGAGCATTTGCCTGGCTTTATTAGAGTCATACGTTCAAGTAAAGGGCTTCCACTCAAATCTGTTCTATCTGAGGCACTCTGTGGTCTGTAGCCCCAAGCTGTCCCAGTGTTCCATCCTACAGCTTCCCAATGACTACAATCTTTTCCCCAAGTCTGGTCTGTAACACATATGTATATAGATGTGCTGTGAGTGTCTTTGTACAAATTACATTGTTGAGTCACGCTTAGCTGTTGGCAACATACAACATGACAATAATCAAAGGACAATGTGATCATATGTGTTTTAGATGGATTGTACCAAAATGTAATACCATCTTTCTTCTCACTAATGAATGCAGAGGGTTCTACTTTAGTTAAGAACAGACAGAAAAGGATATGTGTTATGATCATCATGATGTTGGCTGCTATGGGTCTGGTGCTGCTTGCAATGAGATGCATGGATCCAAGTAGGCCGTCCTTCAAATTTAACTGAAGAACTTGAAAGGGGCCATCATATCTGGATTCCAGAGGATTCTTTTTCACAAATCTCTTGACCAGGACCCAAGCTCCTGGAAGTAGTTGATGAGTACCAGTGTCTACTTCTGGATCTGGAATAGGAGAAAACACTTGTGCATGTATTTTAGTCAGTGCTTGAGATAATATATAATCACATAATCAACAAATACATCAGATTTAAACTTCAATTTCTGAGGATAATAAGGATCTCCTGAGGGGACAGAGAAAAACTTCCCATCAAAAAGAGAGTGTACCCCATGCTTAACAATGTTATTCTTGGGCATAAGGTGAAAACCCTTTTATTTTCTAATGGCAACACCTTGTACTCAGGACAAGATGTTTATAAATCTTCCCTTCTCTTCAATCCTTCCACAAAGGCTGCTCCCAGCATCTGAGTCTCGTGTCTGGAATGATATATTACCACTGACTGTTTTATCCTGTATAGTATCTGACAAATTAATAGCCTGATTTACTGTTTCATCCGGAGCGCATGCTATTAATAACTCACAGAATTCTGTATCACCCTTGCAGACAGGCATGTAGGAGCTGATTTACATGAGCAGAGATTAGCAGGGAAGCTTAATAAAACATTGAATGTCTCCTATACCTTCCTTTTAAGAAAGATTAATATTCCCAAGGAGTAGTGGATACAGGGCACTGACTCTAGCAGCGGTGGTATAGTAGATGTTGTTTACCTTTAAGATGGGGTATAGGGGCGTGTCATAGTTCTAAAAGGGGGTTGGTCCTAAAGTTAGTCAACTCCCATTTTTCTAAGTTGGGAGCCATGATGGGGCGGTGGCTGTGTGTTAAGAATTTCATGGTGTCTTTGTTCCACAAACCACTAAAATGTAGCAAACACCATTCTTCTCTCAATAATACAGACAGACATATTTTCACATAAAACCCTAATACGCACACAGAGGAGGTGGAATGAGAAAGGGGAGTGGTTTGCTTTGCTTTGTCATAAGATGGGGTGGCCAATCCCTCTCATACAATGCAAACCGGTCACCTCCCTCTTCAAAGAGTACAGTATCGAACACACAGAAACTTCAGACAAAATATTTCAAAAGAATACACGCAAATACATACATATACATATGTAGGTACTTCACAAACACACCTGTCTTACACTTAGAAACCAGATAAACTATAAATCCTCCACTGATATCAGTGGTGAACACAAATTCTCTAACCTGCATTTCTCAATTGTATTGCAAAGAAAAGAAATTACAGCAAATACTCACACATTTACTTGCAGCAAAACACAAGACAATCCATCTACTTTATAAACGAAAGCAATCAGAATATTATATAAATGTATGTAAGGAAAAGTTCCTTAATATTTCTGTGTTCATACCTTAAACAGCATAGCAATACAGTAAAACATGTTAACACCTTCAAATACGACCTAACATTGGCGTAGGAAGAATTCTAAGATTCGTCCTTCAAATAGTTAAACCAGATGGGAGGGGGTGGATGAGGAATTTCTCTCTCTCTCAGTCTCTCTCTACAGCTGTGATCAAGGTCAAAAAAACACACAGAGAGAGATCAGCTTGTAGTTTTTTAGGGAGAGAAGTTCTAAGCTGCATTTCTTATCAAAACATGCATCACAACCAGCAGTGACATAGCATATAACATTATAATCATCAAACCTTTTCTGCAGAAAACTTTAGATTCAAAAGACATATGATTTCAAGATCATGCGCATTATACGTCACACACACGTTTTTAACCACCCGCAGTGAATGACAGACGTCCCTTGAAGTTTTCAAACTACTTACGGCTTGAACATCATGACCCTCAAGGGATATCGTCTATTCAGCATGCATAGACATTTGCCAGGAAAATATGTATATATAACAACCTCATTTCCCAGGGCACATATATGCAAGCACGTATGTGTGACCTCTGGTTATATGTACGTCTCTGGGTACAAGTTATCCGTCTTCCAGAGAGTCACAAATACACGTGTGTGTGTGTCTCCTGAATTATATGTCTAAGGAATCTCAACTCACAATACCAACAGACCACACACACACACACACACCGGCAACAGATATCTATTATCACAGGTTTTTTTAAAACGGACCTTGAGCAAGCTATACCACCTGTGCTTTGAATGCCTGTCAATAGCCGAGTGGTACTGGAAGAAATAGTGGCTTGCACAGTACTAAATATGGACCTTACCAGACATATTTCATGTACGGTTCCTTCTGCTGTTGAAAGTCAACACTTCGCTCCTTCTCGGCTATTGTCAGGTCATAAACTCAAGGTTGCTTTTCCAATTAGTGTGGAATGTGCACATTCCAGAGAAATAAGACACAGACACGGTGTTTTTGTATAGTAGTTCTCAAAGCGCTCTGTATTAAAATGGCAGTTTACACGTTTATATGTAGAAAACGTTATCTGATCAAACGTCACATGATTCCTTTGTCTAGGAATTAATAGCTTTATTGATTGGTTCAAAATTGCTGCAGTGTGTCGTCATCATACTGGTCAGTTTAGGGAGGAACCGTTCATTTGTCCTTATTTGGTCACGGATGTATGCATCATCAGGCCACTCCCATTTGTAGTTCTGTCGCCATGTTGTTTTGTAGTTCATCCTCCATTTTAAGTAACCTTCTTCTCATTAATAAATATATAAGTGAGTAAGGAAACCAGACAAACATATTAACATGAAAAGACATTTTCCTAATTATCATCCATAACAGTGGTACCATTTATGGTTGAAGAGGAAAAAATTATGTTTCAGAACATATTCAAGTAATGATATCAACAGTTTATTTAGTTCTTCAAAAGTGGAGCCTTTCATCTGTAAAAAAATATTTTACTGCATCAATCCCAAATTGATAAGGGATACTACTATAAAGAGCTTCGACGTCAATACATACTAGCCAAGATTCAGTAGGTATAGTTAGGTCTTCTAGTTGCCTAAGAATGTCTGGAGTGTCCTTCACATAAGATGGTAATCCCATCACAAATTCTCTGAGGTAGTAGTCCAAAAATACACTACAATTATGTGACAGATTGTCAGTGCCAGAAACTATAGGTCTCCCAGGAATAGGCCTAGTTGTTTTGTGTACTTTTTGAAGAGAATAGAAGACTGACACCGTAGGAAATTTGGGAACAAAAATTGATAGGTCTGGTCATCAATAATTCCTAAGTTTTTTACACCATCTAGAATATTCTTAAGTTTTGATATAAAGTCAACAGTAGGGTCTTTGGGAATAATTTTATAGGTCATTTTATCCTTGAGAATCCTTTCACACATATCTTTATAGTCCATGTTGTCCATTAGGACTATATTACCACCCTTATCGGCTGGTTTGATATGAATGGTATTATCATCTCTAAGTTCTTTAAGAGCTGTATATTCAGATTTAGTGAGATTGTACATTTTTTATAGCTCATATAATCTATATTCTCTATGTCATTTGACACTTGTTGTAAAAATACCCAAATGTTGGCATAATCTTTCAATTGAGGTGTAAAAATACTTTTATTTCTCCATCTCTTAGGTTCAATTGTTGGTGTACAGTTTTCTTCCAATAGTTCTACAAGGCCTTATACTATTGTAATATCCTCTTGTGGTTCACCCAGATTTAGGATTTCTCTCTCTTTCTTCATTTTATAAAATGTATGTAGAGCTAACTTCCTAGAGAACAGATTTAAATCCTTTATATGAGTAAAGGTATCTGCTTTGGATGTGGGCACAACAGTTAGGCCTTTACTTAGTACTGCAATGTGTGACTCTTGCAGTTCAAAGTGAGATAAATTTATAATTCTTAGTTCATCCTCTCTTTTACTAGATATCATAGAAATTGATTTGGTCTTGTTTGTATCGATCTCCTCCCTTGAGATCGTCCTATTCCTAAAAAAGGAGGAAGAGGAAGATCATTCTCATACCTAAAGTGTGGTCTAACTTGTCTGTCAGAATCATACTGATTCCTTCTAGAACGTAATTCATATTGATCTCTTCTCCAATTGGAGTTTCTCGCTCTATTATTAGTTTTTTGTTGATAAAAATTGGGACCTATAAGGTATTTTCTGGTAGTGTTATCCTCTATGTCTGAGGTATCATAGTCAGATGAACTAATTTCAGATCCAACTTGGGTTTCTGAATTTACTGGTAGTCTCTTGTATATTCTACCTGTCTTAAAGTCTGTTTGTCTCTTATAAATTTTCTCTGTTTCCGATCTTTAATATCCTTTTTGAATTTGTCAATGTTAAAATTCAGTTTGTTACATAAATTTTCAAAGTCAGAGAGATCTTTAATTTTATCAACTTCTGCTTGATTTAGTATAACTCTTTGTTTAATGTTCTCCAAATTTTTTTGCTCAGTTTCAATAACCAAGGACATAAGGTCCATAGAGCATTTAAATAAGATTTCCTTCCATTTAGACAAGAAAGCCTCATCATTTATATTGGAGGCTGGTGTAATATTAGTCCTCAGGCCTCTAGGGATTAACTTATTTTTCATATAATTTTGGAGACTGGATATTTCCCAAATAGATCTAATTTGCTTCCTCATATTCTTTTGAAGCTCATATAAGGCTGAGTTAACATCTTTATTTTCAATTCTGGGTTGTATTGAGGGCATGAAAGTTTCTTCTGCCTCAATTTGTAATTGTGCAAAATCCAGGCTAGTGATGTTAGCCCCTGCCATTTTAAAGATTGGGCAGTTTACTTAATAGACTAACAGCAAAAAAGAGGGGGTAAGAGTGTAGACTTGTAATTGCAACCCTTAAGTGTGGATTAAACCACTAGTAAAGGTAAATAAATAAATAATACCTTAGGGAAATAAACCCATTAGTGCTTGACACTACAAATTCGAATACTAGAACATCATAGGGTTAATCATATTCACATAATATTGGAAATTTTATTAATGAATAAACAACGTCGATTAAAAGAGTTTAAAAAAGTTTAAAAACACTGTGAAAAATAGTTCCTTCAATGACTGTTCTAACCACTATTACCACTCTGTCATACAATATTCTTAGAGTGTAGTTACAAAGAAAAATAATTTATCAGAGTATATAAAAGGGCATTTGCTCACTGACTTAAGAGCTATGAAGAAAGCCCCATAGGTATATATATATATATATATATATATATATATATATATATATATATAATGCTTTTAGAAATTACTAGCAAGTAGTATAAAACACCTAATATTAGTAATGTTATATAGGTGGTCAGGGATACAGAGCATACAAAATGCTCCACCTCATATGGGAGTGTAATGGAGTCTAATATAGAATCAATTCAGTATATAGAGCCAGGCTGCTTTCTCTTTTGTGTATATATCCACACACACAACTGACATTTAGTTATTGAAAAGATTACTGTCTCCTCTTAGCTACATCACCAAGGGTACTTGTCAATTCTAGTTATGGGCTATAGTAGCCAAAATTACATATATGCCCTTAAATTGCCTCTGAACTATCTACTACAGAGTGTTTGCGCCTCCATCAACTCGGAGGTTCGCGCTTCCTGATTGCGGCGTGCGTGATGACGTCACGCTACGTGCGCCTGTTACCTAACATGTTTCTACGTTACAAACGTCTTTGTCAAAGGATTAAGGCGTATGATGGAACTAGGAGCTATTTAAAGAGAACGGTAGTCATGGTTACCAATACTACCATGTGTGGTACACTTCAAAACGTCTCTAATATTGCATATGACTAAAAAGGAAGAAAAAAGGTGGAAAAATAATAATATTTGGTATATGTTATATATTGTCATTAAGACACTGAAAGATCTTTATATATCAGATAGAAAATACAAGGCTGAGGAATCATCCAGACAAGTAAAGGGGTGTCTCATATGTAATGGTAAACTCAATGGTGAAAAAATAAGTGAAGGAATATAACCTTTACTAGTGATCAGTATTCACTGAAAAAGTGAACAAATACATATGGATAAGGAAAAACAGGGGTGTGCTAATGATACCAAAATAACTAAAAAAGTGCAAGTGCTTAATATATTCTATGGATAAAAATAATACCCATGTTAATAGTATAGAAATTCTTATACATAAACTAGTGATCCAGATGGATAAATAAAGAAGTCCCAAAATGCTAAGGACTATGTAATAGGATAACAATAATACCTGTAATACATTACTTATATAGATAAGTCCTAATAGAGTGACAAAAGAAATATACATCTAAAAAGTGGGTAACAATACTGGGTGAAGAGACCTATAATTGAAATGGAATAAAGTGCTAATTGTGTAGGTGCTAGGAGTATACAACTAATAAACCATGAGATATACCTAATATACACAAGCAACCTGTGAAGAAGCCAGCATAAATAGACTAATACAGGTGGAACGGTCTGGGGACTTCAAAGAGAATATATATAAGATATAATATAGTTAAATAAAAGGAGTGTAGGAAAAACCTTCGTTTAGACCATTGGGTACTTGTGCTTGAAGTTTTTAAATCCATTTGGATTCACATTGTAGTAGTTTCCTTTGGAAATTACCCCTCCTAGGTCCTGGAATTACTGAATCTATGATGCAGAATTTAAGTACATCCAGATTATTGTTGTGGCAATATTTAATGTGTCTTGCTATGGGGGTATCATATTCATTAAGAATGGAGTATATATGTTCCCCCACTCTACGTCGAAGCTCTTTACAGGTTTTGCCTATGTAAATCTTGTTACAAAGGCATGTGGCTATATATACCACTCCTGTGGATTTGCAGTTAAAGAAACTGTTGATATCAAAGCTGGACCCACTAATAGGGTGTATATAGTTCTTACAAGGTTTAACAAATTTACAGAATTTGCATCTGCCCCATTTATACATTCCCTTGAGGGGTTTAAGCCGTGTCTTGGCCTCAATCTGATTGTCTTTGTACATGCTATGTACAATCATATCTTTGATATTAGTGCCTCTCCTATATGTTATGCTTGCCTTTGGAGTTAGTGCATCTTGTATATCTTTATCGCTTGTAAGGAGATGCCAATGTCTATCAAGAATGTTTTTTATAATTTCAGAATCATGACCGTATGTCATTATACATCTAATAAGATTTTGGTTAGATGTATCATTTATTTTGGTGGTATTATTTTCCTGTTGTTTTGTGACATGTGCGTTTAGCAGGTCAGTTCTGTTACAGGATAAGGCATGCTTATAAGCTGATTTCACACTCCTGTTCGGGTAACCTCTTGATTTAAACCGTTGTCTTAGTTTGTCTGCTTCAATTTTAAATTCATGTTCTGAACTGCAATTCCTCCGAATTCTTAAATAGTGGCCTTTAGGGATTCCTCTTTTTTGGGGCCCAAAGTGCTGGCTTTTCCATTTTAATAATGTGTTGGAGGCTGTTTCCTTTCTAAAGGTGGAAGTACAGATTTTTCCTTCTGAATCTTTTTTGATTTTTAAATCTAGAAAAGAAACTTCACTTTGACTCGCCTCAGAGGTAAATCTCAGGCTTAATTCATTACTGTTAATATATGATACGAAAGTAGTTAAATCTTGTCTGTTACCCGTCCAGACAAGGATCACATCATCTATGTATCTTCTCCAGATGAGTATATTGTTTCCAAAAGAATGTGCGTTGTCATCATATATGTATTTATCCTCCCACCAACCAAGGAAAAGATTGGCATAACTGGGAGCACACGGTGTCCCCATCGCAGTTCCTTGTTGTTGGTGGTACCATTTATGGTTGAAGAGGAAAAAATTATGTTTCAGAACATATTCAAGTAATGATATCAACAGTTTATTTAGTTCTTCAAAAGTGGAGCCTTTCATCTGTAAAAAATATTTTACTGCATCAATCCCAAATTGATAAGGGATACTACTATAAAGAGCTTCGACGTCAATACATACTAGCCAAGATTCAGTAGGTATAGTTAGGTCTTCTAGTTGCCTAAGAATGTCTGGAGTGTCCTTCACATAAGATGGTAATCCCATCACAAATTCTCTGAGGTAGTAGTCCAAAAATACACTACAATTATGTGACAGATTGTCAGTGCCAGAAACTATCGGTCTCCCAGGAATTAGCCCTAGTTGTTTTGTGTACTTTTGGAAGAGAATAGAAGACTGACACCGTAGGAAATTTGGGAACAAAAATTGATAGGTCTGGTCATCAATAATTCCTAAGTTTTTTACACCATCTAGAATATTCTTAAGTTTTGATATAAAGTCAACAGTAGGGTCTTTGGGAATAATTTTATAGGTCATTTTATCCTTGAGAATCCTTTCACACATATCTTTATAGTCCATGTTGTCCATTAGGACTATATTACCATCCTTATCGGCTGGTTTGATATGAATGGTTTTATCATCTCTAAGTTCTTTAAGAGCTGTATATTCAGATTTAGTGAGATTGTACATTTTTTATAGCTCATATAATCTATATTCTCTATGTCATTTGACACTTATTGTAAAAATACCCAAATGTTGGCATAATCTTTCAATTGAGGTGTAAAAATACTTTTATTTCTCATCTCTTAGGTTCAATTGTTGGTGTACAGTTTTCTTCCAATAGTTCTACAAGGCCTTGTACTATTTTAATATCCTCTTGTGGTTCACCCAGATTTCGGATTTCTCTCTCTTTCTTCATTTTATAAAATGTATGTAGAGCTAACTTCCTAGAAAACAGATTTAAATCCTTTATATGAGTAAAGGTATCTGCTTTGGATGTGGGCACAACAGTTAGGCCTTTACTTAGTACTGAAATGTGTGACTCTTGCAGTTCAAAGTGAGATACATTTATAATTCTTAGTTCATCCTCTCTTTTACTAGATATCATAGAAATTGATTTGGTCTTGTTTGTATCGATCTCCTCCCTTGAGATCGTCCTATTCCTAAAAAAGGAGGAAGAGGAAGATCATTCTCATACCTAAAGTGTGGTCTAACATGTCTGTCAGAATCATACTGATTCCTTCTAGAACGTAATTCATATTGATCTCTTCTCCAATTGGAGTTTCTCGCTCTATTATTAGTTTTGTGTTGATAAAAATTGGGACCTATAAGGTCTTTTCTGGTAGTGTTATCCTCTATGTCTGAGGTATAATAGTCAGATGAACTAATTTCAGATCCAACTTGGGTTTCTGAATTTACTGGTAGTCTCTTGTATATTCTACCTGTCTTAAAGTCTGTTTGTCTCTTAGAAATTTTCTCTGTTTCCGATCTTTAATATCCTTTTTGAATTTGTCAATGTTAAAATTCAGTTTGTTACATACATTTTCAAAGTCAGAGAGATCTTTAATTTTATCAACTTCTGCTTGATTTAGTATAACTCTTTGTTTAATGTTCTCCAATTTTTTTTCCTCAGTTTCAATAACCAAGGACATAAGGTCCATAGAGCATTTAAATAAGATTTCCTTCCATTTAGACAAGAAAGCCTCATCATTTATATTGGAACCTGGTGTAATATTAGTCCTCATGCCTATAGGGATCAACTTATTTTTCATATAATTTTGGAGACTGGATATTTCCCAAATAGATCTAATTTGCTTCCTCATATTCTTTTGAAACTCATATAAGGCTGAGTTAACATCTTTATTTTTAATTCTGGGTTGTATTGAGGGCATGAAAGTTTCTTCTGCCTCAATTTGTAATTGTGCAAAATCCAGGCTAGTGATGTTAGCCCCTGCCATTTTAAAGATTGGGCAGTTTACTTAATAGACTAACAGCAAAAAAGAGGGGGTAAGAGTGTAGACTTGTAATTGCAACCCCTAAGTGTGGATTAAACCACTAGTAAAGGTAAATAAAGAAATAATATCTTAGGGAAATAAACCCATTAGTGCTTGACACTACAAATTCGAATACTAGAACATCATAGGGTTAATCATATTCACATAATATTGGAAATTTTATTAATGAATAAACAACGTAGATTAAAAGAGTTTAAACAAGTTTAAAAACACTGTGAAAAATAGTTCCTTCAATGACTGTTGTAACCACTATTACCACTCTGTCATACAATATTCTTAGAGTGTAGTATAGAGTATAAAAGGGCATTTGCTCACTGACTTAAGAGCTATGAAGAAAGTCCCATAGGTATATATATATATATATATATATATATATATATATATATATATAATGCTTTTAGAAATTACTAGCAAGTAGTATAAAACACCTATTATTAGTAATGTTATATAGGTGGTCAGGGATACAGAGCATACAAAATGCTCCACCTCATATGGGAGTGTAATGGAGTCTAATATAGAATCAAGTCAGTATATAGAGCCAGGCTGCTTTCTCTTTTGTGTATATATCCACACACACAACTGACATTTAGTTATTGAAAAGATTACTGTCTCCTCTTAGCTACATCACCAAGGGTACTTGTCAATTCTAGATATGGGCTATAGTAGCCAAAATTACATATATGCCCTTAAATTGCCTCTGAACTATCTACTACAGAGCGTTTGCGCCTCCATCAACTCGGAGGTTCGCGCTTCCTGATTGCGGCGTGCGTGATGACGTCACGCTACGTGCGCCTGTCACCTAACATGTTTCTACGTTACAAACGTCTTTGTCAAAGGATTAAGGCGTATGCTGGAACTAGGAGCTATTTAAAGAGAACGGTAGTCATGGTTACCAATAATACCATGTGTGCTACACTTCAAAACGTCTCTAATATTGCATATGACTAAAAAGGAAGAAAAACGGTGGAAAAATAATAATATTTGGTATATGTTATATATTGTCATTAAGACACTGAAAGATCTTTATATATCAGATAGAATAATACAAGGCTGAGGATTCATCCAGACAAGTAAAGGGGTGTCTCATATGTAATGGTAAACTCAATGGTGAAAAAATAAGTGAAGGAATATAACCTTTACTAGTGATCAGTATTCACTGAAAAAGTGAACAAATACATTTGGATAAGGAAAAACAGGGGTGTGCTAATGATACCAAAATCACTAAAAAAGTGCAAGTGCTTAATATATTCTATGGATAAAAATAATATCCATGTCAATAGTATAGAAATTCTTATACATAAACTAGTGATCCAGATGGATAAATAAAGAAGTCCCAAAATGCTAAGGACTATGTAATAGGATAACAATAATACCTGTAATACATTACTTATATAGATAATTCCTAATAGAGTGACAAAAGAAATATACATCTAAAAAGTGGGTAACAATACTGGGTGAAGAGACCTATAATTGAAATGGAATAAAGTGCTAATTGTGTAGGTGCTAGGAGTATACAACTAATAAACCATGAGATATACCTAATATACACAAGCAACCTGTGAAGAAGCCAGCATAAATAGACTAATACAGGTGGAACGGTCTGGGGACTTCAAAGAGAATATATATAAGATATAATATAGTTAAATAAAAGGAGTGTAGGAAAAACCTTCGTTTAGACCATTGGGTACTTGTGCTTGAAGTTTTTAAATCCATTTGGATTCACATTGTAGTAGTTTCCTTTGGAAATTACCCCTCCTAGGTCCTGGAATTACTGAATCTATGATGCAAAATTTAAGTACATCCAGATTATTGTTGTGGCAATATTTAATGTGTCTTGCTATGGGGGTATCATATTCATTAAGAATGGAGTATATATGTTCCCCCACTCTACGTCGAAGCTCTTTACAGGTTTTGCCTATGTAAATCTTGTTACAAAGGCATGTGGCTATATATACCACTCCTGTAGATTTGCAGTTAAAGAAACTGTTGAGATCAAAGCTGGACCCACTAATAGGGTGTATATAGTTCTTACAAGGTTTAACAAATTTACAGAATTTGCATCTGCCACATTTATACATTCCCTTGAGGGGTTTAAGCCGTGTCTTGGCCTCAATCTGATTGTCTTTGTACATGCTATGTACAATCATATCTTTGATATTAGTGCCTCTCCTATATGTTATGCTTGCCTTTGGAGTTAGTGCATCTTGTATATCTTTATCGCTTGTAAGGAGATGCCAATGTCTATCAAGAATGTTTTTTATAATTTCAGAATCATGACCGTATGTCATTATACATCTAATAAGATTTTGGTTAGATGTATCATTTATTTTGGTGGTATTATTTTCCTGTTGTTTTGTGACATGTGCGTTTAGCAGGTCAGTTCTGTTACAGGATAAGGCATGCTTATAAGCTGATTTCAGACTCCTGTTCGGGTAACCTCTTGATTTAAACCGTTGTCTTAGTTTGTCTGCTTCAATTTTAAATTCATGTTCTGAACTGCAATTCCTCCGAATTCTTAAATAGTGGCCTTTAGGGATTCCTCTTTTTTGGGGCCCAAAGTGCTGGCTTTCCCATTTTAATAATGTGTTGGAGGCTGTTTCCTTTCTAAAGGTGGAAGTACAGATTTTTCCTTCTGAATCTTTTTTGATTTTTAAATCTAGAAAAGAAACTTCACTTTGACTCGCCTCAGAGGTAAATCTCAGGCCTAATTCATTACTGTTAATATATGATACGAAAGTAGTTAAATCTTGTCTGTTACCCGTCCAGACAAGGATCACATCATCTATGTATCTTCTCCAGATGAGTATATTGTTTCCAAAAGAATGTGCGTTGTCATCATATATGTATTTATCCTCCCACCAACCAAGGAAAAGATTGGCATAACTGGGAGCACACGGTGTCCCCATCGCAGTTCCTTGTTGTTGGTGGTACCATTTATGGTTGAAGAGGAAAAAATTATGTTTCAGAACATATTCAAGTAATGATATCAACAGTTTATTTAGTTCTTCAAAAGTGGAGCCTTTCATCTGTAAAAAATATTTTACTGCATCAATCCCAAATTGATAAGGGATACTACTATAAAGAGCTTCGACGTCAATACATACTAGCCAAGATTCAGTAGGTATAGTTAGGTCTTCTAGTTGCCTAAGAATGTCTGGAGTGTCCTTCACATAAGATGGTAATCCCATCACAAATTCTCTGAGGTAGTAGTCCAAAAATACACTACAATTATGTGACAGATTGTCAGTGCCAGAAACTATAGGTCTCCCAGGAATAGGCCTAGTTGTTTTTTGTACTTTTTGAAGAGAATAGAAGACTGACACCGTAGGAAATTTGGGAACAAAAATTGATAGGTCTGGTCATCAATAATTCCTAAGTTTTTTACACCATCTAGAATATTCTTAAGTTTTGATATGAAGTCAACAGTAGGGTCTTTGGGAATAATTTTATAGGTCATTTTATCCTTGAGAATCCTTCACACATATCTTTATAGTCCATGTTGTCCATTAGGACTATATTACCACCCTTATCGGCTGGTTTGATATGAATGGTATTATCATCTCTAAGTTCTTTAAGAGCTGTATATTCAGATTTAGTGAGATTGTACATTTTTTATAGCTCATATAATCTATATTCTCTATGTCATTTGACACTTATTGTAAAAATACCCAAATGTTGGCATAATCTTTCAATTGAGGTGTAAAAATACTTTTATTTCTCCATCTCTTAGGTTCAATTGTTGGTGTACAGTTTTCTTCCAATAGTTCTACAAGGCCTTGTACTATTTTAATATCCTCTTGTGGTTCACCCAGATTTAGGATTTCTCTCTCTTTCTTCATTTTATAAAATGTATGTAGAGCTAACTTCCTAGAGAACAGATTTAAATCCTTTATATGAGTAAAGGTATCTGCTTTGGATGTGGGCACAAAAGTTAGGCCTTTACTTAGTACTGAAATGTGTGACTCTTGCAGTTCAAAGTGAGATACATTTATAATTCTTAATTCATCCTCTCTTTTACTAGATATCATAGAAATTGATTTGGTCTTGTTTGTATCGATCTCCTCCCTTGAGATCGTCCTATTCCTAAAAAAGGAGGAGGAGGAAGATCATTATCATACCTAAAGTGTGGTCTAACTTGTCTGTCAGAATCATACTGATTCCTTCTAGAACGTAATTCATATTGATCTCTTCTCCAATTGGAGTTTCTCGCTCTATTATTAGTTTTGTGTTGATAAAAATTGGGACCTATAAGGTCTTTTCTGGTAGTGTTATCCTCTATGTCTGAGGTATCATAGTCAGATTAACTAATTTCAGATCCAACTTGGGTTTCTGAATTTACTGGTAGTCTCTTGTATATTCTACCTGTCTTAAAGTCTGTTTGGTCTCTTAGAAATTTTCTCTGTTTCCGATCTTTAATATCCTTTTTGAATTTGTCAATGTTAAAATTCAGTTTGTTACATACATTTTCAAAGTCAGAGAGATCTTTAAATTTATCAACTTCTGCTTGATTTAGTATAACTCTTTGTTTAATGTTCTCCAAATTTTTTTGCTCAGTTTCAATAATCAAGGACATAAGGTCCATAGAGCATTTAAATAAGATTTCCTTCCATTTAGACAAGAAAGCCTCATCATTTATATTGGAGGCTGGTGTAATATTAGTCCTCAGGCCTCTAGGGATTAACTTATTTTTCATATAATTTTGGAGACTGGATATTTCCCAAATAGATTTAATTTGCTTCCTCATATTCTTTTGAAGCTCATATAAGGCTGAGTTAACATCTTTATTTTCAATTCTGGGTTGTATTGAGGGCATGAAAGTTTCTTCTGCCTCAATTTGTAATTGTGCAAAATCCAGGCTAGTGATGTTAGCCCCTGCCATTTTAAAGATTGGGCAGTTTACTTAATAGACTAACAGCAAAAAAGAGGGGGTAAGAGTGTAGACTTGTAATTGCAACCCCTAAGTGTGGATTAAACCACTAGTAAAGGTAAATAAATAAATAATACCTTAGGGAAATAAACCCATTAGTGCTTGACACTACAAATTCGAATACTAGAACATCATAGGGTTAATCATATTCACATAATATTGGAAATTTTATTAATGAATAAACAACGTAGATTAAAAGAGTTTAAAAAAGTTTAAAAACACTGTGAAAAATAGTTCCTTCAATGACTGTTGTAACCACTATTACCACTCTGTCATACAATATTCTTAGAGTGTAGTTACAAAGAAAAATAATTTATCAGAGTATATAAAAGGGCATTTGCTCACTGACTTAAGAGCTATGAAGAAAGTCCCATAGGTATATATATATATATATATATATATATATATATATATATATATATATATATATATATATATATAATGCTTTTAGAAATTACTAGCAAGTAGTATAAAACACCTATTATTAGTAATGTTATATAGGTGGTCAGGGATACAGAGCATACAAAATGCTCCACCTCATATGGGAGTGTAATGGAGTCTAATATAGAATCAAGTCAGTATATAGAGCCAGGCTGCTTTCTCTTTTGTGACATTTAGTTATTGAAAAGATTACTGTCTCCTCTTAGCTACATCACCAAGGGTACTTGTCAATTCTAGATATGGGCTATAGTAGCCAAAATTACATATATGCCCTTAAATTGCCTCTGAACTATCTACTACAGAGCGTTTGCGCCTCCATCAACTCGGAGGTTCGCGCTTCCTGATTGCGGCGTGCGTGATGACGTCACGCTACGTGCGCCTGTCACCTAACATGTTTCTACGTTACAAACGTCTTTGTCAAAGGATTAAGGCGTATGCTGGAACTAGGAGCTATTTAAAGAGAACGGTAGTCATGGTTACCAATACTACCATGTGTGCTACACTTCAAAACGTCTCTAATATTGCATATGACTAAAAAGGAAGAAAAACGGTGGAAAAATAATAATATTTGGTATATGTTATATATTGTCATTAAGACACTGAAAGATCTTTATATATCAGATAGAATAATACAAGGCTGAGGATTCATCCAGACAAGTAAAGGGGTGTCTCATATGTAATGGTAAACTCAATGGTGAAAAAATAAGTGAAGGAATATAACCTTTACTAGTGATCAGTATTCACTGAAAAAGTGAACAAATACATTTGGATAAGGAAAAACAGGGGTGTGCTAATGATACCAAAATCACTAAAAAAGTGCAAGTGCTTAATATATTCTATGGATAAAAATAATATCCATGTCAATAGTATAGAAATTCTTATACATAAACTAGTGATCCAGATGGATAAATAAAGAAGTCCCAAAATGCTAAGGACTATGTAATAGGATAACAATAATACCTGTAATACATTACTTATATAGATAATTCCTAATAGAGTGACAAAAGAAATATACATCTAAAAAGTGGGTAACAATACTGGGTGAAGAGACCTATAATTGAAATGGAATAAAGTGCTAATTGTGTAGGTGCTAGGAGTATACAACTAATAAACCATGAGATATACCTAATATACACAAGCAACCTGTGAAGAAGCCAGCATAAATAGACTAATACAGGTGGAACGGTCTGGGGACTTCAAAGAGAATATATATAAGATATAATATAGTTAAATAAAAGGAGTGTAGGAAAAACCTTCGTTTAGACCATTGGGTACTTGTGCTTGAAGTTTTTAAATCCATTTGGATTCACATTGTAGTAGTTTCCTTTGGAAATTACCCCTCCTAGGTCCTGGAATTACTGAATCTATGATGCAAAATTTAAGTACATCCAGATTATTGTTGTGGCAATATTTAATGTGTCTTGCTATGGGGGTATCATATTCATTAAGAATGGAGTATATATGTTCCCCCACTCTACGTCGAAGCTCTTTACAGGTTTTGCCTATGTAAATCTTGTTACAAAGGCATGTGGCTATATATACCACTCCTGTGGATTTGCAGTTAAAGAAACTGTTGATATCAAAGCTGGACCCACTAATAGGGTGTATATAGTTCTTACAAGGTTTAACAAATTTACAGAATTTGCATCTGCCACATTTATACATTCCCTTGAGGGGTTTAAGCCGTGTCTTGGCCTCAATCTGATTGTCTTTGTACATGCTATGTACAATCATATCTTTGATATTAGTGCCTCTCCTATATGTTATGCTTGCCTTTGGAGTTAGTGCATCTTGTATATCTTTATCGCTTGTAAGGAGATGCCAATGTCTATCAAGAATGTTTTTTATAATTTCAGAATCATGACCGTATGTCATTATACATCTAATAAGATTTTGGTTAGATGTATCATTTATTTTGGTGGTATTATTTTCCTGTTGTTTTGTGACATGTGCGTTTAGCAGGTCAGTTCTGTTACAGGATAAGGCATGCTTATAAGCTGATTTCAGACTCCTGTTCGGGTAACCTCTTGATTTAAACCGTTGTCTTAGTTTGTCTGCTTCAATTTTAAATTCATGTTCTGAACTGCAATTCCTCCGAATTCTTAAATAGTGGCCTTTAGGGATTCCTCTTTTTTGGGGCCCAAAGTGCTGGCTTTCCCATTTTAATAATGTGTTGGAGGCTGTTTCCTTTCTAAAGGTGGAAGTACAGATTTTTCCTTCTGAATCTTTTTTGATTTTTAAATCTAGAAAAGAAACTTCACTTTGACTCGCCTCAGAGGTAAATCTCAGGCCTAATTCATTACTGTTAATATATGATACGAAAGTAGTTAAATCTTGTCTGTTACCCGTCCAGACAAGGATCACATCATCTATGTATCTTCTCCAGATGAGTATATTATTTCCAAAAGAATGTGCGTTGTCATCATATATGTATTTATCCTCCCACCAACCAAGGAAAAGATTGGCATAACTGGGAGCACACGGTGTCCCCATCGCAGTTCCTTGTTGTTGGTGGTACCATTTATGGTTGAAGAGGAAAAAATTATGTTTCAGAACATATTCAAGTAATGATATCAACAGTTTATTTAGTTCTTCAAAAGTGGAGCCTTTCATCTGTAAAAAATATTTTACTGCATCAATCCCAAATTGATAAGGGATACTACTATAAAGAGCTTCGACGTCAATACATACTAGCCAAGATTCAGTAGGTATAGTTAGGTCTTCTAGTTGCCTAAGAATGTCTGGAGTGTCCTTCACATAAGATGGTAATCCCATCACAAATTCTCTGAGGTAGTAGTCCAAAAATACACTACAATTATGTGACAGATTGTCAGTGCCAGAAACTATAGGTCTCCCAGGAATAGGCCTAGTTGTTTTTTGTACTTTTTGAAGAGAATAGAAGACTGACACCGTAGGAAATTTGGGAACAAAAATTGATAGGTCTGGTCATCAATAATTCCTAAGTTTTTTACACCATCTAGAATATTCTTAAGTTTTGATATAAAGTCAACAGTAGGGTCTTTGGGAATAATTTTATAGGTCATTTTATCCTTGAGAATCCTTTCACACATATCTTTATAGTCCATGTTGTCCATTAGGACTATATTACCACCCTTATCGGCTGGTTTGATATGAATGGTATTATCATCTCTAAGTTCTTTAAGAGCTGTATATTCAGATTTAGTGAGATTGTACATTTTTTATAGCTCATATAATCTATATTCTCTATGTCATTTGACACTTATTGTAAAAATACCCAAATGTTGGCATAATCTTTCAATTGAGGTGTAAAAATACTTTTATTTCTCCATCTCTTAGGTTCAATTGTTGGTGTACAGTTTTCTTCCAATAGTTCTACAAGGCCTTGTACTATTTTAATATCCTCTTGTGGTTCACCCAGATTTAGGATTTCTCTCTCTTTCTTCATTTTATAAAATGTATGTAGAGCTAACTTCCTAGAGAACAGATTTAAATCCTTTATATGAGTAAAGGTATCTGCTTTGGATGTGGGCACAAAAGTTAGGCCTTTACTTAGTACTGAAATGTGTGACTCTTGCAGTTCAAAGTGAGATACATTTATAATTCTTAGTTCATCCTCTCTTTTACTAGATATCATAGAAATTGATTTGGTCTTGTTTGTATCGATCTCCTCCCTTGAGATCGTCCTATTCCTAAAAAAGGAGGAGGAGGAAGATCATTATCATACCTAAAGTGTGGTCTAACTTGTCTGTCAGAATCATACTGATTCCTTCTAGAACGTAATTCATATTGATCTCTTCTCCAATTGGAGTTTCTCGCTCTATTATTAGTTTTGTGTTGATAAAAATTGGGACCTATCAGGTCTTTTCTGGTAGTGTTATCCTCTATGTCTGAGGTATCATAGTCAGATGAACTAATTTCAGATCCAACTTGGGTTTCTGAATTTACTGGTAGTCTCTTGTATATTCTACCTGTCTTAAAGTCTGTTTGGTCTCTTAGAAATTTTCTCTGTTTCCGATCTTTAATATCCTTTTTGAATTTGTCAATGTTAAAATTCAGTTTGTTACATACATTTTCAAAGTCAGAGAGATCTTTAAATTTATCAACTTCTGCTTGATTTAGTATAACTCTTTGTTTAATGTTCTCCAAATTTTTTTGCTCAGTTTCAATAATCAAGGACATAAGGTCCATAGAGCATTTAAATAAGATTTCCTTCCATTTAGACAAGAAAGCCTCATCATTTATATTGGAGGCTGGTGTAATATTAGTCCTCAGGCCTCTAGGGATTAACTTATTTTTCATATAATTTTGGAGACTGGATATTTCCCAAATAGATCTAATTTGCTTCCTCATATTCTTTTGAAGCTCATATAAGGCTGAGTTAACATCTTTATTTTCAATTCTGGGTTGTATTGAGGGCATGAAAGTTTCTTCTGCCTCAATTTGTAATTGTGCAAAATCCAGGCTAGTGATGTTAGCACCTGCCATTTTAAAGATTGGGCAGTTTACTTAATAGACTAACAGCAAAAAAGAGGGGGTAAGAGTGTAGACTTGTAATTGCAACCCCTAAGTGTGGATTAAACCACTAGTAAAGGTAAATAAAGAAATAATATCTTAGGGAAATAAACCCATTAGTGCTTGACACTACAAATTCGAATACTAGAACATCATAGGGTTAATCATATTCACATAATATTGGAAATTTTATTAATGAATAAACAACGTAGATTAAAAGAGTTTAAAAAAGTTTAAAAACACTGTGAAAAATAGTTCCTTCAATGACTGTTGTAACCACTATTACCACTCTGTCATACAATATTCTTAGAGTGTAGTTACAAAGAAAAATAATTTATCAGAGTATATAAAAGGGCATTTGCTCACTGACTTAAGAGCTATGAAGAAAGTCCCATAGGTATATATATATATATATATATATATATATATATATATATATATATATATATATATATATAATGCTTTTAGAAATTACTAGCAAGTAGTATAAAACACCTATTATTAGTAATGTTATATAGGTGGTCAGGGATACAGAGCATACAAAATGCTCCACCTCATATGGGAGTGTAATGGAGTCTAATATAGAATCAAGTCAGTATATAGAGCCAGGCTGCTTTCTCTTTTGTGACATTTAGTTATTGAAAAGATTACTGTCTCCTCTTAGCTACATCACCAAGGGTACTTGTCAATTCTAGATATGGGCTATAGTAGCCAAAATTACATATATGCCCTTAAATTGCCTCTGAACTATCTACTACAGAGCGTTTGCGCCTCCATCAACTCGGAGGTTCGCGCTTCCTGATTGCGGCGTGCGTGATGACGTCACGCTACGTGCGCCTGTCACCTAACATGTTTCTACGTTACAAACGTCTTTGTCAAAGGATTAAGGCGTATGCTGGAACTAGGAGCTATTTAAAGAGAACGGTAGTCATGGTTACCAATACTACCATGTGTGCTACACTTCAAAACGTCTCTAATATTGCATATGACTAAAAAGGAAGAAAAACGGTGGAAAAATAATAATATTTGGTATATGTTATATATTGTCATTAAGACACTGAAAGAGCTTTATATATCAGATAGAATAATACAAGGCTGAGGAATCATCCAGACAAGTAAAGGGGTGTCTCATATGTAATGGTAAACTCAATGGTGAAAAAATAAGTGAAGGAATATAACCTTTACTAGTGATCAGTATTCACTGAAAAAGTGAACAAATACATATGGATAAGGAAAAACAGGGGTGTGCTAATGATACCAAAATCACTAAAAAAGTGCAAGTGCTTAATATATTCTATGGATAAAAATAATATCCATGTCAATAGTATAGAAATTCTTATACATAAACTAGTGATCCAGATGGATAAATAAAGAAGTCCCAAAATGCTAAGGACTATGTAATAGGATAACAATAATACCTGTAATACATTACTTATATAGATAATTCCTAATAGAGTGACAAAAGAAATATACATCTAAAAAGTGGGTAACAATACTGGGTGAAGAGACCTATAATTTAAATGGAATAAAGTGCTAATTGTGTAGGTGCTAGGAGTATACAACTAATACACCATGAGATATACCTAATATACACAAGCAACCTGTGAAGAAGCCAGCATAAATAGACTAATACAGGTGGAACAGCCTGGGGACTTCAAAGAGAATATATATATAAGATATAATATAGTTAAATAAAAGGAGTGTAGGAAAAACCTTCGTTTAGACCATTGGGTACTTGTGCTTGAACTATTTTAATCCATTTGGATTCACATTGTAGTAGTTTCCTTTGGAAATTACCCCTCCTAGGTCCTGGAATTACTGAATCTATGATGCAAAATTTAAGTACATCCAGATTATTGTTGTGGCAATATTTAATGTGTCTTGCTATGGGGGTATCATATTCATTAAGAATGGAGTATATATGTTCCCCCACTCTACGTCGAAGCTCTTTACAGGTTTTGCCTATGTAAATCTTGTTACAAAGGCATGTGGCTATATATACCACTCCTGTGGATTTGCAGTTAAAGAAACTGTTGAGATCAAAGCTGGACCCACTAATAGGGTGTATATAGTTCTTACAAGGTTTAACAAATTTACAGAATTTGCATCTGCCACATTTATACATTCCCTTGAGGGGTTTAAGCCGTGTCTTGGCCTCAATCTGATTGTCTTTGTACATGCTATGTACAATCATATCTTTGATATTAGTGCCTCTCCTATATGTTATGCTTGCCTTTGGAGTTAGTGCATCTTGTATATCTTTATCGCTTGTAAGGAGATGCCAATGTCTATCAAGAATGTTTTTTATAATTTCAGAATCATGACCGTATGTCATTATACATCTAATAAGATTTTGGTTAGATGTATCATTTATTTTGGTAGTATTATTTTCCTGTTGTTTTGTGACATGTGCGTTTAGCAGGTCAGTTCTGTTACAGGATAAGGCATGCTTATAAGCTGATTTCAGACTCCTGTTCGGGTAACCTCTTGATTTAAACCGTTGTCTTAGTTTGTCTGCTTCAATTTTAAATTCATGTTCTGAACTGCAATTCCTCCGAATTCTTAAATAGTGGCCTTTAGGGATTCCTCTTTTTTGGGGCCCAAAGTGCTGGCTTTCCCATTTTAATAATGTGTTGGAGGCTGTTTCCTTTCTAAAGGTGGAAGTACAGATTTTTCCTTCTGAATCTTTTTTGATTTTTAAATCTAGAAAAGAAACTTCACTTTGACTCGCCTCAGAGGTAAATCTCAGGCCTAATTCATTACTGTTAATATATGATACGAAAGTAGTTAAATCTTGTCTGTTACCCGTCCAGACAAGGATCACATCATCTATGTATCTTCTCCAGATGAGTATATTGTTTCCAAAAGAATGTGCGTTGTCATCATATATGTATTTATCCTCCCACCAACCAAGGAAAAGATTGGCATAACTGGGAGCACACGGTGTCCCCATCGCAGTTCCTTGTTGTTGGTGGTACCATTTATGGTTGAAGAGGAAAAAATTATGTTTCAGAACATATTCAAGTAATGATATCAACAGTTTATTTAGTTCTTCAAAAGTGGAGCCTTTCATCTGTAAAAAATATTTTACTGCATCAATCCCAAATTGATAAGGGATACTACTATAAAGAGCTTCGACGTCAATACATACTAGCCAAGATTCAGTAGGTATAGTTAGGTCTTCTAGTTGCCTAAGAATGTCTGGAGTGTCCTTCACATAAGATGGTAATCCCATCACAAATTCTCTGAGGTAGTAGTCCAAAAATACACTACAATTATGTGACAGATTGTCAGTGCCAGAAACTATAGGTCTCCCAGGAATAGGCCTAGTTGTTTTTTGTACTTTTTGAAGAGAATAGAAGACTGACACCGTAGGAAATTTGGGAACAAAAATTGATAGGTCTGGTCATCAATAATTCCTAAGTTTTTTACACCATCTAGAATATTCTTAAGTTTTGATATGAAGTCAACAGTAGGGTCTTTGGGAATAATTTTATAGGTCATTTTATCCTTGAGAATCCTTTCACACATATCTTTATAGTCCATGTTGTCCATTAGGACTATATTACCACCCTTATCGGCTGGTTTGATATGAATGGTATTATCATCTCTAAGTTCTTTAAGAGCTGTATATTCAGATTTAGTGAGATTGTACATTTTTTATAGCTCATATAATCTATATTCTCTATGTCATTTGACACTTATTGTAAAAATACCCAAATGTTGGCATAATCTTTCAATTGAGGTGTAAAAATACTTTTATTTCTCCATCTCTTAGGTTCAATTGTTGGTGTACAGTTTTCTTCCAATAGTTCTACAAGGCCTTGTACTATTTTAATATCCTCTTGTGGTTCACCCAGATTTAGGATTTCTCTCTCTTTCTTCATTTTATAAAATGTATGTAGAGCTAACTTCCTAGAGAACAGATTTAAATCCTTTATATGAGTAAAGGTATCTGCTTTGGATGTGGGCACAAAAGTTAGGCCTTTACTTAGTACTGAAATGTGTGACTCTTGCAGTTCAAAGTGAGATACATTTATAATTCTTAGTTCATCCTCTCTTTTACTAGATATCATAGAAATTGATTTGGTCTTGTTTGTATCGATCTCCTCCCTTGAGATCGTCCTATTCCTAAAAAAGGAGGAGGAGGAAGATCATTATCATACCTAAAGTGTGGTCTAACTTGTCTGTCAGAATCATACTGATTCCTTCTAGAACGTAATTCATATTGATCTCTTCTCCAATTGGAGTTTCTCGCTCTATTATTAGTTTTGTGTTGATAAAAATTGGGACCTATAAGGTCTTTTCTGGTAGTGTTATCCTCTATGTCTGAGGTATCATAGTCAGATTAACTAATTTCAGATCCAACTTGGGTTTCTGAATTTACTGGTAGTCTCTTGTATATTCTACCTGTCTTAAAGTCTGTTTGGTCTCTTAGAAATTTTCTCTGTTTCCGATCTTTAATATCCTTTTTGAATTTGTCAATGTTAAAATTCAGTTTGTTACATACATTTTCAAAGTCAGAGAGATCTTTAAATTTATCAACTTCTGCTTGATTTAGTATAACTCTTTGTTTAATGTTCTCCAAATTTTTTTGCTCAGTTTCAATAATCAAGGACATAAGGTCCATAGAGCATTTAAATAAGATTTCCTTCCATTTAGACAAGAAAGCCTCATCATTTATATTGGAGGCTGGTGTAATATTAGTCCTCAGGCCTCTAGGGATTAACTTATTTTTCATATAATTTTGGAGACTGGATATTTCCCAAATAGATTTAATTTGCTTCCTCATATTCTTTTGAAGCTCATATAAGGCTGAGTTAACATCTTTATTTTCAATTCTGGGTTGTATTGAGGGCATGAAAGTTTCTTCTGCCTCAATTTGTAATTGTGCAAAATCCAGGCTAGTGATGTTAGCACCTGCCATTTTAAAGATTGGGCAGTTTACTTAATAGACTAACAGCAAAAAAGAGGGGGTAAGAGTGTAGACTTGTAATTGCAACCCCTAAGTGTGGATTAAACCACTAGTAAAGGTAAATAAAGAAATAATATCTTAGGGAAATAAACCCATTAGTGCTTGACACTACAAATTCGAATACTAGAACATCATAGGGTTAATCATATTCACATAATATTGGAAATTTTATTAATGAATAAACAACGTAGATTAAAAGAGTTTAAAAAAGTTTAAAAACACTGTGAAAAATAGTTCCTTCAATGACTGTTGTAACCACTATTACCACTCTGTCATACAATATTCTTAGAGTGTAGTTACAAAGAAAAATAATTTATCAGAGTATATAAAAGGGCATTTGCTCACTGACTTAAGAGCTATGAAGAAAGTCCCATAGGTATATATATATATATATATATATATATATATATATATATATATATATATATATATATATATATATAATGCTTTTAGAAATTACTAGCAAGTAGTATAAAACACCTATTATTAGTAATGTTATATAGGTGGTCAGGGATACAGAGCATACAAAATGCTCCACCTCATATGGGAGTGTAATGGAGTCTAATATAGAATCAAGTCAGTATATAGAGCCAGGCTGCTTTCTCTTTTGTGACATTTAGTTATTGAAAAGATTACTGTCTCCTCTTAGCTACATCACCAAGGGTACTTGTCAATTCTAGATATGGGCTATAGTAGCCAAAATTACATATATGCCCTTAAATTGCCTCTGAACTATCTACTACAGAGCGTTTGCGCCTCCATCAACTCGGAGGTTCGCGCTTCCTGATTGCGGCGTGCGTGATGACGTCACGCTACGTGCGCCTGTCACCTAACATGTTTCTACGTTACAAACGTCTTTGTCAAAGGATTAAGGCGTATGCTGGAACTAGGAGCTATTTAAAGAGAACGGTAGTCATGGTTACCAATACTACCATGTGTGCTACACTTCAAAACGTCTCTAATATTGCATATGACTAAAAAGGAAGAAAAACGGTGGAAAAATAATAATATTTGGTATATGTTATATATTGTCATTAAGACACTGAAAGAGCTTTATATATCAGATAGAATAATACAAGGCTGAGGAATCATCCAGACAAGTAAAGGGGTGTCTCATATGTAATGGTAAACTCAATGGTGAAAAAATAAGTGAAGGAATATAACCTTTACTAGTGATCAGTATTCACTGAAAAAGTGAACAAATACATATGGATAAGGAAAAACAGGGGTGTGCTAATGATACCAAAATCACTAAAAAAGTGCAAGTGCTTAATATATTCTATGGATAAAAATAATATCCATGTCAATAGTATAGAAATTCTTATACATAAACTAGTGATCCAGATGGATAAATAAAGAAGTCCCAAAATGCTAAGGACTATGTAATAGGATAACAATAATACCTGTAATACATTACTTATATAGATAATTCCTAATAGAGTGACAAAAGAAATATACATCTAAAAAGTGGGTAACAATACTGGGTGAAGAGACCTATAATTTAAATGGAATAAAGTGCTAATTGTGTAGGTGCTAGGAGTATACAACTAATACACCATGAGATATACCTAATATACACAAGCAACCTGTGAAGAAGCCAGCATAAATAGACTAATACAGGTGGAACAGTCTGGGGACTTCAAAGAGAATATATATATAAGATATAATATAGTTAAATAAAAGGAGTGTAGGAAAAACCTTCGTTTAGACCATTGGGTACTTGTGCTTGAACTATTTTAATCCATTTGGATTCACATTGTAGTAGTTTCCTTTGGAAATTACCCCTCCTAGGTCCTGGAATTACTGAATCTATGATGCAGAATTTAAGTACATCCAGATTATTGTTGTGGCAATATTTAATGTGTCTTGCTATGGGGGTATCATATTCATTAAGAATGGAGTATATATGTTCCCCCACTCTACGTCGAAGCTCTTTACAGGTTTTGCCTATGTAAATCTTGTTACAAAGGCATGTGGCTATATATACCACTCCTGTGGATTTGTAGTTAAAGAAACTGTTGATATCAAAGCTGGACCCACTAATAGGGTGTATATAGTTCTGACAAGGTTTAACAAATTTACAGAATTTGCATCTGCCACATTTATACATTCCCTTGAGGGGTTTAAGCCGTGTCTTGGCCTCAATCTGATTGTCTTTGTACATGCTATGTACAATCATATCTTTGATATTAGTGCCTCTCCTATATGTTATGCTTGCCTTTGGAGTTAGTGCATCTTGTATATCTTTATCGCTTGTAAGGAGATGCCAATGTCTATCAAGAATGTTTTTTATAATTTCAGAATCATGACCGTATGTCATTATACATCTAATAAGATTTTGGTTAGATGTATCATTTATTTTGGTGGTATTATTTTCCTGTTGTTTTGTGAAATGTGCGTTTAGCAGGTCAGTTCTGTTACAGGATAAGGCATGCTTATAAGCTGATTTCACACTCCTGTTCGGGTAACCTCTTGATTTAAACCGTTGTCTTAGTTTGTCTGCTTCAATTTTAAATTCATGTTCTGAACTGCAATTCCTCCGAATTCTTAAATATTGGCCTTTAGGGATTCCTCTTTTTTGGGGCTCAAAGTGCTGGCTTACCCATTTTAATAATGTGTTGGAGGCTGTTTCCTTTCTAAAGGTGGAAGTACAGATTTTTCCTTCTGAATCTTTTTTGATTTTTAAATCTAGAAAATAAACTTCACTTTGACTCGCCTCAGAGGTAAATCTCAGACCTAATTCATTACTGTTAATATATGATACGAAAGTAGTTAAATCTTGTCTGTTACCCGTCCAGACAAGGATCACATCATCTATGTATCTTCTCCAGATGAGTATATTGTTTCCAAAAGAATGTGCGTTGTCATCATATATGTATTTATCCTCCCACCAACCAAGGAAAAGATTGGCATAACTGGGAGCACACGGTGTCCCCATCGCAGTTCCTTGTTGTTGGTGGTACCATTTATGGTTGAAGAGGAAAAAATTATGTTTCAGAACATATTCAAGTAATGATATCAACAGTTTATTTAGTTCTTCAAAAGTGGAGCCTTTCATCTGTAAAAAAATACTTTACTGCTTCAATCCCAAATTGATAAGGGATACTACTATAAAGAGCTTCGACGTCAATACATACTAGCCAAGATTCAGTAGGTATAGTTAGGTCTTCTAGTTGCCTAAGAATGTCTGGAGTGTCCTTCACATAAGATGGTAATCCCATCACAAATTCTCTGAGGTAGTAGTCCAAACATACACTACAATTATGTGACAGATTGTCAGTGCCAGAAACTATAGGTCTCCCAGGAATAGGCCTAGTTGTTTTGTGTACTTTTGGAAGAGAATAGAAGACTGACACCGTAGGAAATTTGGGAACAAAAATTGATAGGTCTGGTCATCAATAATTCCTAAGTTTTTTACACCATCTAGAATATTCTTAAGTTTTGATATAAAGTCAACAGTAGGGTCTTTGGGAATAATTTTATAGGTCATTTTATCCTTGAGAATCCTTTCACACATATCTTTATAGTCCATGTTGTCCATTAGGACTATATTACCACCCTTATCGGCTGGTTTGATATGAATGGTATTATCGTCTCTAAGTTCTTTAAGAGCTGTATATTCAGATTTAGTGAGATTGTACATTTTTTTATAGCTCATATAATCTATATTCTCTATGTCATTTGACACTTGTTGTAAAAATACCCAAATGTTGGCATCATCTTTCAATTGAGGTGTAAAAATACTTTTATTTCTCCATCTCTTAGGTTCAATTGTTGGTGTACAGTTTTCTTCCAATAGTTCTACAAGGCCTTGTACTATTTTAATATCCCCTTGTGGTTCACCCAGATTTAGGATTTCTCTCTCTTTCTTCATTTTATAAAATGTATGTAGAGCTAACTTCCTAGAGAACAGATTTAAATCCTTTATATGAGTAAAGGTATCTGCTTTGGATGTGGGCACAAAAGTTAGGCCTTTACTTAGTACTGAAATGTGTGACTCTTGCAGTTCAAAGTGAGATACATTTATAATTCTTAGTTCATCCTCTCTTTTACTAGGTATCATAGAAATTGATTTGGTCTTGTTTGTATCGATCTCCTCCCTTGAGATCGTCCTATTCCTAAAAAAGGAGGAGGAGGAAGATCATTCTCATACCTAAAGTGTGGTCTAACTTGTCTGTCAGAATCATACTGATTCCTTCTAGAACGTAATTCATATTGATCTCTTCTCCAATTGGAGTTTCTCGCTCTATTATTAGTTTTGTGTTGATAAAAATTGGGACCTATAAGGTTTTTTCTGGTAGTGTTATCCTCTATGTCTGAGGTATCATAGTCAGATGAACTAATTTCAGATCCAACTTGGGTTTCTGAATTTACTGGTAGTCTCTTGTATATTCTACCTGTCTTAAAGTCTGTTTGGTCTCTTAGAAATTTTCTCTGTTTCCGATCTTTAATATCCTTTTTGAATTTGTCAATGTTAAAATTCAGGGCCCTATTAAATTCTCCCTCGTAGTTCTCTCGGTGCTCGCAAAAGGCAGTTTTCCTGCTGTTTGCGAGAACCGAATCTCTCGCAGCCTGCTTTACGATATGACTGCGAGAAAATGGCCGAGAATAGGCTCCGAGAGAGCTACGTAGCCTTAAATCTATGCACGAGTCTCGCATATCGTAAGAATCCCTACGTGGACAAAAAGTCCACGCAAGGGATCCGAAAGCCTCTACGTGCTGCCTCGGAACAGCCCGAGACAGCAGTGTGAGGCTCCCCCCTGCACCCTATACACATCCCCATGCTGCAGGGGTCTCTATCGGGACCCCTGCAGCACCCCCACATTAACCCCTTGCAGCGGGGGTCCCCGATCTGCATAGATCAGGCCCCCGCTGCATTTAAAACTTTTAAATTCCCCGCCGCGGCTCCTTAAAGGGACCGCGGCACACGATTACCCAATCCCGGCCGCGGCACTTAAAATTAACCCCCCTCTATGCTGGGGGTCCCCATCGGGACCCCCGAAGTGTCCCCACATAAACCCATTGCAGGGGGGGGCCCCGATCTGCATAGATCAGGCCCCCCGCTGCATTTAAAACTTTTAAATTCCCCGCCGCGGCTCCTTAAAGGGACCGCGGCACACTATTACCCAATCCCGGCCGCGGCACTTAAAATTAACCCCCCTCTATGCTGGGGGTCCCCATCGGGACCCCCGAAGTGTCCCCACATAAACCCCCTGCAGCGGGGGGGCCCCGATCGGCACCGATCGTGACCCTGCTGCAATTCAATTTTAAATTTCCCGCCTCGCGGGTCCTCAAAGGACCGTAAAGGTCCTGAAAGGACTCGCACTAAAAATATTAACCCCAGGCAACTATAATTACCCCATTAACTCATGGTGGTCTGTATAGACCACCATGAGGCCTAAATTAACCCATTAACTCATGGTGGTCAATCCAGACCACCATAAGGCTCTATTTAACCCATTAACTCATGGTGGTCAATCCAGACCACCATAAGGCTCTATTTAACCCATTAACTCATGGTGGTCAATCCAGACCACCATAAGGCTCTATTTAACCCATTAACTCATGGTGGTCAATCCAGACCACCATAAGGCTCTATTTAACCCATTAACTCATGGTGGTCAATCCAGACCACCATAAGGCTCTAATTAACCCATTAACTCATGGTGGTCTATACAGACCACCATAAGGCCTAAATTAACCCATTAACTCATGGTGGTCAATCCAGACCACCATAAGGCTCTATTTAACCCATTAACTCATGGTGGTCAATCCAGACCACCATAAGGCTCTATTTAACCCATTAACTCATGGTGGTCAATCCAGACCACCATAAGGCTCTAATTAACCCCATCAGTCCCATAAGGGTATATTATTACCATTATGGGCCTGTTACAACCCAACATTAACCACATAAGTGCCATGATGGTCCTCAAGGACCATTATGACACTAACTACAAACACTACACTATAACCCCCAATAAACCATTTAATCTAAACTTACCCCCCTCTACACTAATCTATTAACACTTACACTACCTACCTACACTACCTACCCCCTAATAAACCTTCCCACCACTCTAATTACAAAAAATAAAAAACCTACAGCACAGAAAACAAAAAACCTACAGTACAAAAAACAAAAAAACCTACAGTACAGAAAACAAAAAACAATTACAACCCCACCCCCCACTACAGAAAACAAAAAAATACATTACAACCCCACCCCCCACTACAGAAAATAAAAAAATTACACACCTGAAAAGGAAAGACAGATAAACACAATACAATACATACATATAATACATTACATACATTACATACAATACATGACATTACATATAATATATTAAATATAATATATTACATATAATATATTACATATAATACATTACATACATTACATACAATACATGACATTACATACATTACATATAATATATTAAATATAATATATTACATATAATATATTACATATAATACATTACATACATTACATACAATACATGACATTACATACATTACATATAATATATTAAATATAATATATTACATATAATATATTACATATAATATATTACATATAATATATTACATATAGTCCTAATCAAATACCCCCTATCTATCTAACATACAATCTATTTAATTTAAAATAAATCCTAACTATATCAAATACATCCCCCTATCTATCTAATATACAAAAATTCCTAACTACATACACAGACCATTATTCTAAAGTAAAATAAAATAATTACAGTCCTAACTACATACACAGACCCTAATTCTAAGCTAAAATCAATAAATTAAGACCACTTACCTTTAAGATGTTGCTTCAGATCACTAACCTATGGGTCAAACAAAAAATAAAAATTAGTACAAAACATTAACATCAAATAAATAAACATTCTATACATTCTAAATATTCAACTCACCTTTACAGCATGTCCAGTCACTGTTTAGCTCTTCCGGCGCGGCCCTGTTAAAAAAAAAACACAATACATGAATACATGAATACAATATATAAACAATAAATAAAATACACAAATAAACATCTAAATATACATTTCACTTACCTACCCGCGATGTCCCCGGCCTTCTCTCCTTCAGCCCCGGCTGGGCCGCGGAACCATTCGCGCTCTAAAAAAAAAAAAGAAAAAAAACTAACGGAGGTCTGCACTGGCAGACCTCCCCGACGCTACTGAACCTCCCGGAGTCGTTTCCGGGAGGAAATTGGCATTGGCGGCTTGTGATTGGCTGAAAAAGCTGTCTATCAATTTCAGCCAATCAAAAGTCGTCAATGTGTAAGCCAATCAGGATGGGATACACCCCAATATCCCACCCTGATTGGCTTAAACACTTGTCTATCTTTCTGGGAACCAATCACAACGCTCAGATGCCTTCAGCCAATCACTATGGGATACACCCCCACGGAGTGATTGGTAGAAGACATCTGCGCATCCTGATTGGCTCCTACATTGACGACTTTTGATTGGCTGACAGCCTTTTCAGCCAATCACAAGCCGACAATGCCAATTTCCTCCCGGAAACGACTCCGGGAGGTTCAGTAGCGTCGGGGAGGTCTGCCAGTGCAGACCTCCGTTAGTTTTTTTTTTTTTTTTTTTTAGAGCGCGGATGGTTCCGCGGCCCAGCCGGGGCTGAAGGAGAGAAGGCCGGGGACATCGCGGGGAGGTAAGTTCAATGTATATTTAGATGTTTATTTGTGTATTTTATTTATTGTTTATATATTGTATTAATGTATTCATGTATTGTGTTTTTTTTTTTTAACAGGGCCGCGCCGGAAGAGCTAAACAGTGACTGGACATGCTGTAAAGGTGAGTTGAATATTTAGAATGTATAGAATGTTTATTTATTTGATGTTAATGTTTTGTACTAATTTTTATTTTTTGTTTGACCCATAGGTTAGTGATCTGAAGCAACATCTTAAAGGTAAGTGGTCTTAATTTATTGATTTTAGCTTAGAATTAGGGTCTGTGTATGTAGTTAGGACTGTAATTATTTTATTTTACTTTAGAATAATGGTCTGTGTATGTAGTTAGGATTTTTTGTATATTAGATAGATAGGGGGATGTATTTGATATAGTTAGGATTTATTTTAAATTAAATAGATTGTATGTTAGATAGATAGGGGGTATTTGATTAGGACTATATGTAATATATTATATGTAATATATTATATGTAATATATTATATTTAATATATTATATGTAATGTATGTAATGTCATGTATTGTATGTAATGTATGTAATGTATTATATGTAATATATTATATGTAATATATTATATTTAATATATTATATGTAATGTCATGTATTGTATGTAATGTATGTAATGTATTATATGTAATATATTATATGTAATATATTATATGTAATGTCATGTATTGTATGTAATGTATGTAATGTATTATATGTATGTATTGTATTGTGTTTATCTGTCTTTCCTTTTCAGGTGTGTAATTTTTTTATTTTCTGTAGTGGGGGGTGGGGTTGTAATGTATTTTTTTGTTTTCTGTAGTGGGGGGTGGGGTTGTAATTGTTTTTTGTTTTCTGTGCTGTAGGTTTTTTATTTTTTGTAATTAGAGTGGTGGGAAGGTTTATTAGGGGGTAGGTAGTGTAGGTAGGTAGTGTAAGTGTTAATAGATTAGTGTAGAGGGGGGTTAGTTTAGATTAAATGGTTTATTGGGGGTTATAGTGTAGTGTTTGTAGTTAGTGTCATGATGGTCCTTGAGGACCATCATGGCACTTATGTGGTTAATGTTGGGTTGTAACAGGCCCATAATGGTAATAATATACCCTTATGGGACTGATGGGGTTAATTAGAGCCTTATGGTGGTCTGTATTGACCACCATGAGTTAATGGGTTAATTAGAGCCTTATGGTGGTCTGTATTGACCACCATGAGTTAATGGGTTAATTAGAGCCTTATGGTGGTCTGTATTGACCACCATGAGTTAATGGGTTAATTTAGGCCTTATGGTGGTCTGTATTGACCACCATGAGTTAATGGGTTAATTAGAGCCTTATGGTGGTCTGTATTGACCACCATGAGTTAATGGGTTAATTTAGGCCTTATGGTGGTCTGGATTGACCACCATGAGTTAATGGGTTAATTAGAGCCTTATGGTGGTCTGTATTGACCACCATGAGTTAATGGGTTAATTAGAGCCTTATGGTGGTCTGGATTGACCACCATGAGTTAATGGGTTAATTTAGGCCTTATGGTGGTCTGGATTGACCACCATGAGTTAATGGGTTAAATAGAGCCTTATGGTGGTCTGGATTGACCACCATGAGTTAATGGGTTAATTTAGGCCTTATGGTGGTCTGGATTGACCACCATGAGTTAATGGGTTAATTAGAGCCTTATGGTGGTCTGGATTGACCACCATGAGTTAATGGGTTAATTAGAGCCTTATGGTGGTCTGGATTGACCATCATGAGTTAATGGGGTAATTAGAGCCTTATGGTGGTCTGGATTGACCATCATGAGTTAATGGGGTAATTATAGTTGCCTGGGGTTAATATTTTTAGTGCGAGTCCTTTCAGGACCTTTACGGTCCTTTGAGGACCCGCGAGGCGGGAAATTTAAAATTGAATTGCAGCAGGGTCACGATCGGTGCCGATCGGGGCCCCCCGCAGCAGGGGGTTTATATGGGGACACTTCGGGGGTCCCGATGGGGACCCCCAGCATAGAGGGGGGTTAATTTTAAGTGCCGCGGCCGGGATTGGGTAATAGTGTGCCGCGGTCCCTTTAAGGAGCCGCGGCGGGGAATTTAAAAGTTTTAAATGCAGCGGAGGGCCTGATCTATGCAGATCGGGGACCCCCCCTGCAATGGGTTTATGTGGGGAAACTTCGGGGGTCCCGATGGGGACCCCCAGCATAGAGGGGGGTTAATTTTAAGTGCCGCGGCCGGGATTGGGTAATAGTGTGCCGCGGTCCCTTTAAGGAGCCGCGGCGGGGAATTTAAAAGTTTTAAATGCAGCGGGGGCCTGATCGGTGCCGATCGGGGACCCCCGCTGCAAGGGGTTAATGTGTGGGGGCTGCGGGGGTTCCTATGGACCCCTGCAGCAAGGTGTTCATGTGAGGACACTTCGGGGGTCCCGACAGGGACCCCCGCATTGAGGGGGGGTTCATTTTAGGTGCCTAGGGGGGGGTTTGGAGTACCCCCCACGGCAGGGCTTATGTGGGGGACTGCCGCGGAGGTCCCTTTTAGGACCCCCGCAGCACTTGATGAGGAGTGGGAGCCTGCGATATCATCTCGCAGGCTGTCACTCCTCATGTACATTTACGCAGTGTAGATACGTACGGGCCTGCTGCGTAGCTCATACGTTGCTCGCAGCAGGGCTAATTTAATAGCATTGTAAGTTAGAGAAACTTTGCAGTACGTAGGGCTTAAGTAGAAGCCTCTTATTTACGAGGCTGGAATTTAATGAGGCCCTCAGTTTGTAACATAAATTTTCAAAGACAGAGAGATCTTTAAATTTATCAACTTCTGCTTGATTTAGTATAACTCTTTGTTTAATGTTCTCCAAATTTTTTTGCTCAGTTTCAATAACCAAGGACATAAGGTCCATAGAGCATTTAAATAAGATTTCCTTCCATTTAGACAAGAAAGCCTCATCATTTATATTGGAGGCTGATGTAATATTAGTCCTCAGGCCTCTAGGGATTAACTTATTTTTCATATAATTTTGGAGACTGGATATTTCCCAAATAGATCTAATTTGCTTCCTCATATTCTTTTGAAGCTCATATAAGGCTGAGTTAACATCTTTATTTTCAATTCTGGGTTGTATTGAGGGCATGAAAGTTTCTTCTGCCTCAATTTGTAATTGTGCAAAATCCAGGCTAGTGATGTTAGCCCCTGTCATTTTAAAGATTGGGCAGTTTACTTAATAGACTAACAGCAAAAAAGAGGGGGTAAGAGTGTAGACTTGTAATTGCAACCCCTAAGTGTGGATTAAACCACTAGTAAAGGTAAATAAAGAAATAATATCTTAGGGAAATAAACCCATTAGTGCTTGACACTACAAATTCGAATACTAGAACATCATAGGGTTAATCATATTCACATAATATTGGAAATTTTATTAATGAATAAACAACGTCGATTAAAAGAGTTTAAAAAAGTTTAAAAACACTGTGAAAAATAGTTCCTTCAATGACTGTTGTAACCACTATTACCACTCTGTCATACAATATTCTTAGAGTGTAGTATAGAGTATAAAAGGGCATTTGCTCACTGACTTAAGAGCTATGAAGAAAGTCCCATAGGTATATATATATATATATATATATATATATATATATATATAATGCTTTTAGAAATTACTAGCAAGTAGTATAAAACACCTATTATTAGTAATGTTATGTAGGTGGTCAGGGATACAGAGTATACAAAATGCTCCACCTCATATGGGAGTGTAATGGAGTCTAATATAGAATCAAGTCAGTATATAAAGCAAAGCTGCTTTCTCTTTTGTGTATATATCCACACACACAACTGACATTTAGTTATTGAAAAGATTACTGTCTCCTCTTAGCTACATCACCAAGGGTAAATCGCTTATTGCCTTGAAATGGAATCAAAAAAATGTTTCCTCATGGAATGAAGTAACAGTCATTATAATGAAAAATCAATTACTAGGAACAGCCTTCCTAGAACTGGAAGTGACTGTTAAGTCTGTTCCTAAATGGAAATTTTGGAACAACTATATAAAAGTGTCGTCCTAAAGGACCACCACATTAGGCTTTTTGAAGTTGCCGTTTGGACTCTATTCCTGTTTAGTCCTTCCTGATCCTGTCTCATATCCTGTGTTTGTAATAGTTTATAAATCGTGACTATTAATTAAGATGATCTGGTTGTGTGGTAAAAAGGAAATTACAATTTAAAAATACATAAAAATGATTGTGAACTATAATAAACAGAAAATATTTTATTAAATGTGTGTACCGTATATAGTCGAGTATAAGACGATCCGAGTATAAGACGAGGCACCTATGTTACCACAAAATACTGGGAAAACTTAGTGACTCGAGTGTAAGCCTAGGGTGGGAAATGCGCTGCCCCCGGTGTCACTCTTGTGCCCTCTGTATCCCACTCTTGTGTCCCCCCTCTCTCTCCCCTGTGTCTCTTCCCCCCTCTACCTTCCCTGTGTCACTTTCCCCCCTCTCCCTCATGTCTCTTTCCCTCCCCCTCCCTTATCCTCATCCTCCCTCCTCAACCCCCCTCCTCAACAGCCCTCCTTCTCCTCCCTTCTCATCCTCAACCGCCCTCCTCATCCTCCCTCCTCATCCTCTCTCCTCAACCCCCTTCCTCAACCCCCCTCCCACTCCTTAACCTCCCTCTTCAACCCCCCCTCCTCAACCCCCCTCCTCATCCTACCTCCTCAACCACCCTCCACCCCCTTCTTTATCCTCAACCCCCCTACTCAACCCCCCTCCTCAACCCCTCTCTTCAACCCTCCTCCTCAACCCCCCTCCTCAACCTCTCTCCTCAACCCCCCTCATCAAGCGCCCCTCCTCATCCTCTATCCCCCTCCTCACCCCCCCAAACCTCCCTCCTCAACCCCCTCCCTCAACCCCCCTCCTCATCCTCAACCCCCCTCCTAAACCCCCCTCCTCAACCTCTCTCCTCAACCCCCTCCTCATCCTCAATCCCCCTCCTCAACGCCCCTCCTCAACCTCCCTCCTCAACCCCCCTCCTCAACCCCCCTCCTCATCCTCAACCCCCATCCTCAACCCCCCTCCTCAACCTCTCTCCTCAACCTCCGTCCTCATCCTCCCTTCTCAACCCCCCTCCTCAACCCATCCTCATCCTCAAGCCCCCTCCTCAAGCCCCCTCCTCAAGCCCCTCCTCAACCTCCCTCCTCAACCTCCCTCCTCATCCTCAACCCCCCTCCTCAACCCCTCTCCTCAACCCCTCTCCTCAACCCCCCTCCTCAACCTCCCGCCTCAACCTCCCTATTCAACACCCCTCCTCACCCCCTCCTCATCCTCCCTCCTTAACCCCCCTCCTCAATCTCTCTCCTCAACCCCCTCCTAAGCCCCCGTCCTCATCCTTAACCGCCCTCCTCACTTTACCCCTCTCTAATTACCTCCCCCTCGCCCTTTCCCCTAACTTACCTTCCATCAGCAGCTGCTCCTCCGCTCCTCTGCACGTCTTCGGGGCTGCGTCGGGACCCGGCCAATGCTAATCACGTGATGCATGTGACGACACGTCATTAGCATATTCCAGGTCCCGACGCAGTCGGAAGACGAGCGGAGGAGGGGAGAAGCAGCTGCTGATGGAAGGTAAGTGAGGGGAAAGGGAGAAGGGGAGATAATTAGAGAGGGGGTAAAGTGAGGAGGGAGGATGAGGAGGGGGGTTGATGTTGAGGAGGGGGGTTGAGGATGAGGAGGGAGGTTGAGGAGGGGGTTGATGATGAGGAGGGGGATACTATTATATTGTTGACATTATATATACCGTATATACTCGAGTATAAGCCGATTTTTTCAGCCCTTTTTTACGGCTAAAAAGGGCCCCCTCGGCTTATACTCGAGTAACTCTCCCCCCGTATCTCTCTAACGCCCTGTGTCTCTCTAACTCCCCCGTGTCTCTCTACCCCCATGTCTCTCCAACACCCCGTCTCTCTTTCCCTCCCATATCCTCATCCTCAACCTCCCCTCCTAATTCTAAACCCCCTCCTTATTCTAAAACCCCCTCCTCATTGTAAACCCCCCTAAATGCCTGCCCCTCTCCCTTTACCCTCACTTACCTGCTTCTGCTCCGGCCTCCGCTCCTTCTTGACCCGGCGCGCATGTTACGTCACATGCGTGCCACGTCATTAGCATGTACCGGGTGCCGGCACCCGGTATATGCTAATGACGTGACGTCACATGCGTGCCGGGTCATTAGCATATACCGGGTGCCGGTAAGCAGGTAAGTGAGGGTAAAGGGAGAGGGGGAGGTATTTAGGGGGGTTTAGAATGAGGAAGGGGTTTTTGAATGAGGAGGGGGGTTTAGAATGAGGCGGATGGGGGTTGAGGATGAGGAGGGGGGTTGAGGAGGGGTTTGAGGATGGGGGGGTTGTGGATGGGGGTTGAGGAGGGAGGATGAGGGAGGTTAAGGGGGTTGAGGAGGGAGATTGAGGAGGGGGGTTGAGGATGGGATGGTGTAGGAGGGGGTTGAGGATGGGGAGGTTGAGGAGGGAGGATGAGGAGGGAGGTTGAGGAGGGGGTTGATGATGAGGTGGGAGGTTGAGGATGGGGAGGGAGTTTGAGGAGGGGGGTTGAGGTTGAGGAGGGGGTTGAGGAAGGGGGTAGTTGAGAAGGGGGTTGAGGTTGAGGAGGGAGGTTGAGGATGAGGGTTGAGGAGGGTGTTGAGGATGAGGAGGGGGGTTGAGGTTGAGGAGGGGGTTGAGGATGGGGGGTTGAGGAGGGGGTTGAGGATGAGGGGGTTGAGGAGGGAGGTTGAGGATGAGGAGGGAGGATGAGGAGGGAGGTTTAGGATGAGGAGGGGGGTTGAGGAGGGAGGTTGAGAATGAGAAGGGGGGTTGAGGATAGGGGGTTTGAGGAGGGGGATGAGGATGGGGAGGTTGAGGAGGGAGGATGAGGAGGGGAGGTTGAGGAGGGGGTTGAGGATTAGGAGGGAGGTTGAGGATGAGG